>SRSM01000327.1:1200000-1697500 GCA_019593545.1 Apocynum venetum | reverse complement strand
AACCCTTTATTAATCATCTTGATCCAAATATCCTTAGCCCACTTAGCCAAAATAATTCTCCTATGGCCCAATCCAATAATTTTATTCCATTGGGCTTTTCTTCTTTTACACCTTCACAAGCCCAACCCATTACAAATTCCCCCACCTCTTATATCTTAAGCCCACCTTGTCAAAATAATATTCCTTTGACCCAATCCACTAAATTTAATCCTTTGGACCCCCTCTCTACTACACCTCTTCAAGCCCAACAACCCCATAGCCCATTAGAATTAAAATTTAAAAGCCCACATGGTCAACCCATCAATAATTCTTCCTTGGGCCTCTCTTCTCATATACCTCCACAAGCCCAATTTTTTCCAAGCCCCATTAATTTTAATGCCTTAAGCCCTCTTCCTCTTACATCTTTGGGCCTCCCCCTTCCTAAGCCCTCTCAAACCCCTTTTCCCTTAAATCACCAAATTCCTAGCCCACACATTTCTTGGCCTAACTATAGCTCCAACCCACTTCAAAAAAATCAAAATGGACTTTCCAATTTGACTTCCAATTTTTCTCGGCCTTTGACCAAAAAGTCAAACCCAAATCCCAAGGAATTTATTCCTTTGACCATTGACTCGACTCCTTAGGGACTTGGAGACATCACTGGATTTACCGACACTCGGCCTTCTCCTAGGGAAACGGGCACTCCTCGCACGTTTTTCGAGACACCCGGTGTCACGACTTATACTACACATGACCATGTTACAGGTATGCCTACTCCCTATTTTTTGGATAATGGTGGTGTTTCTTTTGTTCAGGGCGCTACTCGGGATGCGGTTGCCGTCGACACGCTTCCCAAGGCGGAGGCCGCGTCTAGATCTTTGCTCCTTGGGATCCCTCCTACCGCTCCTGTTACTTACCCCTTGATTCCAGATGCCATTCCCGTTATTAGTAGCACTCCTCAGGATGCGGGCCCGCTCGGCACGCAAACCGAGGCACTTTCCCGGATTTCTCTCGCACAGCCGGAGTTTGTTGCTGCCACTCATGTTATCACTTCTGCTGCACTTGGAACCATTTCCGACGCCCCGGTCGTGTCTCGAGATGCGGGCCCGCCCGGCACGCAAACCGAGGCACTCGCACTTTCGACTCCGGCTTACACTGCGCGCGTTAGGGGTGCGCCTATGACCTCTCGGATAGTCCATGGTGGCATTTCTGACACGCATACTACAGCTCGGAGAGCGGGCCCACCCGGCACGCAAACTGAGGATCCTGCCCGATCTGCTCCGGCTCGTGGGATGTCTACTGAGTTGCCTGTTTTGTCACGGGTGGCTCATGGTGGCATTTCTGACACGCGGACCCCTTCTCGGGGAGCGGGCCCTTCTGGCACGCAAACCGAGGCACCCGCTCTTGTTGTCACCCGAGCCCCCGGATCTCATCTGGTTGGCAATGCTCGCGCTCGGGCACCCGTCCGTGACCCGCCCTACCCTCAGGACGCACAGCCAGCTGTTACGGGTCGTACTTATGCCTCGGTCACCTCGCGACCGACTGTTTCTTCTTCAGATAGGGCAGTGTTGAAATCTTTTGACCAGATTTTGACTGGCTGTCCTGGGCTTCTTGATTCTCAGCTTGGGAGAAAACATTGTGGTGAGCCAGCTGTTGTGTTACCCTTGGAGATGGAGACAGCTTTGGCAGAGCCTTTCAGATACACCCTGGTTGGAAAATTTTCCAACCGGAAGCCCAGCATGGTGGAGGTACGTAAAGCTTTTGATAGATTTAATTTCATTGGCCACTATGTCACTGGTTTGATTGATCACAAGCATATCCTTATTCACTTATCTCATGAGTCGGATTACTCGAGGCTTTTCTTAAAGCCGACTTGGTTCATTTCGGGATGCCCGATGCGCATCCTAAAGTGGACCACCGACTTTCATCCTTCCGTGGAGACCCCCATTGCTCCCGTTTGGATCTCCTTCCCTTTACTGCCCGTTCACCTTAGAGCGAAGCAGTTCCTCTTCATCCTAGCTAGGGCGGTGGGGATTCCGCTCCACATTGATGAGGCGACCGCCGACCTTCGTCGACCTAGTGAGGCTCGTGTTTGCGTTGAGGTTAACTTTGGAAAACAAGTTACCTGATCGCATTTGGATTGATCGAGGAGTTGATAGGAGCTTTTGGCAGACTGTTACTTACGAGACCCTGCCCGTTTTCTGCTCTCGGTGTAGACACTTGGGACATTCTGTTGATCAGTGTGTCTCGGGTGGTGTACCGGGTCGTTTTCCGACTCCCTCCTCTATCCCTCCCCCTAGTTCCCCTATTCCCCCTTCACCCACCACTCATACCCCAGTACCCTCTATAGCACCTACTTTAGCCCCTGCTCCCATCGCTTCTTCCCTTCCCCCCCGGGAAAGGGAAAGGCCCCTGTCACCCAGCCTTCCCGACAGTGGGTACCTCGACATATGCCCGCACCTTCTATTCCTGTGATTGCACCGATAGTACATCCTATTCCTACCTTTGCAGTCACCCCTCCTGTTACTTTCATTCCAGCCCCCACACTTTCTCTGGGCGCTGATACTTTGATTTTTGGTACATATACTCTGCCACATACACCGGTTCCCATCCTGCCTCAGACATCCCATTTTTCTTTCTCGGTGATTATCCCAGACTCCCCACCCGTATCCCCTACTATATCACCGGTTACTATATCACCGGCTATTGCTACATCTGTTACTGCCCCGGTGACACATTTGGATACTCCAGTGACTACGGCGGCACAGTTGTCCAGTCCTCTATTTCCCGTTGGTTTACCTGTTGCTCCTGTCTCTCCGACAGATAGTGGTCCACTTATCTGTCCACAGAACAGGGAGGCCTCCCTTTCGTCTGATGTTGGCAGTATTGCTCCCCACCTTCCTGTTCGCAGAGGTTCCTCTGGGGACCTCCAGCAGGCTCATACCGTTGATACCGGCACCTCCCGTTCTGATGATGGCGATGCTACTTCCTGTCCAGTCCGACACCGTCGGAACCGGTGCAGGAAAGCCTTTCGGACAGCACAGCCTTATCGGATGGTCACACGGAGCCGAGCTCGGTCAGGTACGCCCTCCATTCCCTCTTGTTCCTCATGAGTTGCATCATTATTTGGAATGTTAGGGGAGTAGAGTAGTTCTGATACTCGAAGGCGCTTGAAAAAGCTCATTCACGCCCTACATCGACTCGGGTCAGTGATTTCTTTGACGGATCGTATTGGGACCTTGACCTCCTCTGCCGGGCAGTTCCATCCTCTATGGCAGAGTGGATTGTCAGCTTCCCCCTTTCAGTAGATGCCCCGGACAGGATGCTGTGGAGGGATACGCCGGATGGTAGGTTCACTACCAAGTCGGCCTGGCAGATTGTTAGGGAGCCCGCCCCTGTTCGGACTCCCTATCGCTTATTCTGGGGACCTTCCATCCCCACGACCATCTCGTTCTTTTGCTGGAGATTGTGGCATGGTTTGATCCCGGTAGATACTGTTATCAAGAACCGGATCCGGGTCCAGTTGGCATCGAGGTGTCACTGTTGCCACTCAGAGGAGACGCTTCAGCACGTGTTCGTCGGCAGTCCGGTTGCCGCTCAGGTATGGGCTCACTTTTCTTCTATTTTGCAGGTACCGATGTGTCAGCAGGACGAGATTCACCACCGGCTTCTTCGCTGGATTGGTTCGGGCCAGCACGTCACCAGGGGTCACATCCGCATCATCGTGCCCTTGCTCATCTTTTGGTTCATCTGGACGGCACGCAATGATGCGAAGCACAGGAGCATTGCCATGGAGCCTCGGCGGATCATTTGGCGGGTTCACAGACACATTTCATTCCTTCAGATAGGACGCCTGTTCCGGCACACGCATTGGTACGGAGACAAAGACTTCGCTCCGTTATTTGGTGTCACACTTTCTGCCCCTCCTCGCCCCCTGCCTATCCTCGTCTCCTGGCACAGACCGTCTGTGGGATCCCACAAGGTGAACACCGACGGATGTGTTAAGGAAGGGATGGCTAGCGGTGGTGGGATTATCAGGGACAGTGAGGGACGGTGCGTTCGAGCCTTTTGTTCGTTCTACGGGTCTTGCACCATTCTCGAGGCAGAGTTACGAGCAATCTTCGATGGTCTCCTTTTGGCTCGAGATCTGGGACTGACTGCATTATGGATAGAGGCAGATTCCGCGCTGGCCGTTCACTGCATCACACGAGGAGGTGGTCCGTGGCACATTCAGTTACTTCTTCGGAGTATTCGACAGATGCTTTCCTTCGACAGAGATTCTGTTTCCCACATCTTTAGAGAGGGAAACCAGGTAGCTGATGACTTGGCTTCTGAGGGATGGAGACGTCAGACTTACACACTATTCGCACCTCAGGAGTTACACCCTAGGACTAGGGCCTTGTTACACATGGACAGACTTGGATACCCTTCTGTCCGAGGACTCTAGATGCTTTTCATGTTTGTTTTTGTTTTTTCGCATATTGGAGGTCAGGTTTATGTCCCCCTCCTTTCTTTGTATTTTGCACTTTATTTTTGTTTATGAGATTCAAGGGGTCTCTTTCCCCTTTTAAAAAAAACCCTAAACCCTAAACCCTAAACCCTAAAACCCTAAACCCTAAAACCCTAAAAACCCTAAACCCTAAACCACTTCCGGTATTAGTGGCACTTCTCGATATGCAGGCCCGCTCGGCACGCTATCCGAGAGATCACTCCAGCCAGCTTCTACTCATCCTGGGATTGCTATTGGAATTCCAGTTTCTTTTTCTTGGGATTTCGGTGGCATTTTTGATTTCCCATACTTACCTCGGGATACCAGCCCGCCGGGCACGCAAACCGAGGTGCCTGCCCGAACTCCTCTTTTACAGCCGAAGATTGTTGTTGGCTCTTATATTATCACTTCTGTGGCATTTGGAGTTATTCCCGACTCCCAGATTTCTCCTCGAGATGTGGGCCCCTCATGCACGCAAATCGAGGCGCCTGTTCTTCCGACTCCGACACACTCTGCCCATGCTAGCGGTGCTCCTGCCACTTCATATATTGCTCATGGTATCATTTCTGACACACGGACACCACCTCGTGGAGTGGGCCCCCCCGGCACGCAAACATAGGTGCCTTCCCGGACTTCTCTTCCACAGCCGGGGATTGTTGTTGGTACTCATTCTACCCCCTCTGGGGCACTGGGGGCTATTCCCG
Organism: Apocynum venetum; assembly: GCA_019593545.1. Classification (NCBI taxonomy): domain Eukaryota; kingdom Viridiplantae; phylum Streptophyta; class Magnoliopsida; order Gentianales; family Apocynaceae; genus Apocynum; species Apocynum venetum. The sequence goes on along the minus strand of SRSM01000327.1, from coordinate 1,692,328 downwards.
ACGCCCGGATTTTGGCTCGGGATGCGAGCCCTTCCGGCACGCAAACCGAGGCGCCTGCTATTCTGGCTCCGACACACCCTGCCCGCGCTAGGGGTGCCCCTGCCACTTCACATATGGCTCGTGGTATCATTTCTGACACGCGGATCCCGCCTCGGGGAGTGGGCCCTCTCGGCACGCAAACCGAGGCACCTGGTCAGCCATCCGCCAGGGCTTCTGGACCTCATCAGACTGGTGCCGCACGCGCTCGAGCGCCCGTTAGTGATCCGCCCTACCCTCAGGACGCCCAGCCAGCTGTTATCGGTCGCACCTATGCTTCTGTCACCTCGAGACCGGCTGTCTCTCCCTCTGATAGGGCTGCGATGAAGTCCTTCGATCAGATGCTGTCTGGATCTCCTGGATTGATTGATGCCCAGCTTGGTCGGAAGCATTGTGGTGAGCCAGCTGTGTCCTTACCCTCGGAGTTGGAGACAGAGTTGGCTATGCCGTTCAGATACACCTTGGTTGGAAAATTCTCCAACAGAAAGCCCAGCATGGTGGAGGTACGTAAAACTTTCGAGAAGTTTAATTTCATTGGCCATTATGTCACTGGCTTGAATGATAACAGGCACGTCCTTATCTACTTGTCTCATGAGTAGGATTACTCTAGGCTTTTCCTTAAGCCTACTTGGTTCATTTCGGGATGCCCGATGCGCATCCTGAAGTGGACCACTGATTTTCATCCATCCGCAGAGACTCCCATTGCTCCCATTTGGATTTCTTTCCCTCTCTTGCCCGTTCACCTTAGGGCGAAGAGGTTTCTTTTTATCTTGGCTAGAGCTGTGGGTATTCCGCTTCACATTGACGAGGCTACCTCCGATCTCCGTCGGCCCAGTGAGGCTCGTGTTTGCGTTGAGGTTAACTTGGAGAACAAGTTACCTGATCGCATTTGGATTGATCGGGGAGTTGACAGAGGTTTCTGGCAGACAGTGACTTATGAGACTTTGCCAGTTTTCTGTTCTCGGTGTAGGCACATGGGACACTCTGCTGATCAGTGTGTCTCTGGTGATGCTCCGGTCCGCTCTCCGGCACCTTCCTCTGTCCCTCCTGCTAGTCCTCCCATCCCCACAGGTCCTACTACTCAGATTCCTGTCCCGACCATAGCCCCTATTCCCGTTATTCCTTCCCGCCCTCCACAGGGGAAGGGGAAGGGGAAGGGGAAGGCCCCCGTCTCCCTGCTACTACTCTGCTCTCGGTTCCCGCGACTACACCAGTAGCTTCGCCTGTCCTTACCCTTGCTGTTACCCCCCCTGTTACCTTGGTTCCGGCCCCCTTACTTACTCTGAGCCCCGATACTTTGGCGTCTAGCACACATACCTCGTCTTATACTCCAGTCTCTGCCCCACCCCAGACCCCCCTTTTTTCGTTCCCTGTGATCATCCCTGATTCCCCTTCTGTTTCTCCTACGCTTCCTGTGATCTCCACACCGGTTACCCTACCTTTGGCTCCTCACACATATTCTCCTCCTCCTGAGGCACCTTTGGCTATTCCAGTCACTACAGCGGCACAGATGCCCGGTCCTTCACTTCCTCAGAGTGCACCAGTTATTCCTGTTTCTTCGACAGATAGTGGCCCACTTATCTGTCCGCAGAACAGGGAGGCTTCCCTTTCGTCTTATGTTGGCAGTATTGCTCCGCACCTTCCTGTTCGCAGAGGATCCTCTGGTGACCTCCAGCAGGCTCATACCGATGATACCGGCACCTCCCATTCTGATGATGGCGATGCTAGTTCCTGTCCGGTCCGGCGCCGTCGGAGTCGGTGTAGCAGAGCCTCTCAGACAGCACAGCCTTATCGGATGATCACACGGAGCCGAGCTCGGTCAGGTACGCCCTCTATTCCCTCTTGTTCCTCATGAGTTGCATCATTATTTGGAATGTTAGGGGAGTAGGTAGTTCTGATACTCGAAGGCGCTTGAAAAAGCTCCTTCAGAGACATCACGTTTACTTTTTGGTTATTATTGAGCCGATGATTATGCGGCGTGATTTTACTTTCACTCGTCGATTCCTGGCCTTTGATCACGGGCTAGCGAATCAGACGGATCGGATCTGGTGCTTCTGGAGAGAGGGGACTGCGGTGACTTCTGTTGTTGACCACCCGCAGTTTCTTCATATGGTCATTCAGGACCCGAGGCTACCCAGGTCCGTCTATTTTACCCCTGTATATGCTTTTTGTTCTTCTGTTGGCATGAGGGATTTATGGGTTGGTCTTCACCATATCTCCCTTTCGATTGATGGGTCGTGGCTTGTCGGCGGTGACTTTAATGTCATCTCACATGATGGTGAGCGCATCGGTAGTAGTTCCAGAGATCGAGGTATTCGGGACTTTGGGGATATGATGCTGGACTGTGGATTGATTGATGCTGGTTTTGTTGGGAGTCCATTTACGTGGACTAACCACCGGGTTTGGAAGCGTCTGGATCGTGTCCTTTACAATCCAGAGGCAGCTTCCTTCTTCAGCAGATTTACTGTGAAGCATCTCAACAGGCATACTTCTGATCACTCTCCACTACTGATCGAGATGTCTACAATCGATTCTTTCCGACCTAGACCGTTTCGATTCCTCAACGTCTAGACCACTCACCATGATTTTCAGTCATTCGTCTCTCAGAAGTGGTCAATACCCACCCATCTTATGGGTATGGCTGCTCTCTGGGAGAAGACTTTTCGACTGAAACAGGGCTTGCGTTGGTGGAATCAGCATGTCTTCGGTGATATTTTTCAGAGAGTCAGTGACGATGAGCTGTCCGTCTCCGAGGCAGAGGCAGCGTATGACTGCGATCCTTCCCCCTCTCACAGGGAGCAGTTGCACAGGGTTCAGGCCGAGCTGAACAGTACTTTATCAGTTGATGAGGGCTTCTGGAGGCAGAAGTCGGGTTCCATATGGGTTTGTGAGGGCGATCACAATACCCGTTACTTTCACTCCATGACACGTGGTCGTCGGGTCAGCTCCGGCATTTTCTCGATCACTACTAAGCACGGGACACGGTTATCGGACCAGGATGAGATTCGGGACTCTGCAGTGAGCTTCTTTCACGAGCTCCTATCTTCACCTGCTCAGCCCCCGCAGCGGATCAGAGATGACATTATTCCTCGACTTGTCTCTGTCGAGGATAACGTCATACTCAACCATATCCCGACACTGGATGAGGTTCGTGAGGCGGTATTCAGCATTAACGGTGACAGTGTGGCGGGACCGGACGGCTTTACTTCGCTATTCTACCAGAGGTGTTGGGATATTGTTTCCGGGGATGTCTTTTAGGCCGTTCTGGATTTCTTCGACGGGGGCCGTCTTCCCAGGGGTTTTGCTGCTACATCTATTATTCTTCTCCCTAAGAGGGAGGGTGCCTGTAGATGGTCTGAGTTCAGACTTATCAGTCTCTGCACCGTGTTCAACAAGCTTATTACTAAGCTGTTGAACACGCGCTTGAGCTCCCTGTTACCTACTATCATCTCTCCGCAGCAGAGCGGTTTCGTCCCCGGCAGGCTCATTGGGGATAACGTGCTACTCGCCCAGGAGATGGTCCACACGCTCGATGTGCGGGCCCGGGGTAGCAACGTTATTCTCAAGCTGGATATGGCCAAGGCTTATGATCGGATCGATTGGGGTTTCTTGCTGACTGTTATGGAGCACTTCGGGTTTGATCAAGTATGGATTGACCGGATCCGACGGTGTATCTCAGAATGTCATTTTTCGGTCCTAGTCAACGGGCAACCCAGTGGTTTCTTTCGGTCGACTAGGGGTATCCGTCAGGGTGACCCGATATCTCCCTCACTTTTCGTCATTGCAGCTGATTACTTCTCCAAACTCCTCACGCACCAGTTCACGAGGTTCCCGATGATGCAGTACATGCACGGGGGCCCGTCTCTTATCTCGCATTTGTGCTTCGCTGATGACATGATTATTTTCGCCAACGGCCAGAAACAGTGCATTCGTAGGCTGCTCGAGCATTACGAGGCTGTGTCTGGTCAGTTGGTGAATCGAGACAAGAGCGCACTTATTCTACCACGGAGGTCCTTGCCTGCTTTCGCCCGCAGGACTCAGGAGCTGACAGGATTCACACATCACCAGCTCCCCATTACCTATTTGGGCGTACCTTTGTATCGGGGCCAGCGACGGACTTTTCTGTATGACGATCTCGTACAGAAGGTTCGTAGCCGGATCTCGGGCTGGGCATGTCGGTTACTTTCTCCGGGTGATCGGATCACTTTGCTCCGGTCTGTACTTTTTTCCATGCCTCTTCATCTTTTTCAGATCGTACAGCCTCCCAAGGCTGTCTTGAAAAGGCTGGAGAGCTTTTTTGCCAGATTCTTATGGGATGCCCAGGATCAGACCCGCAGGCTTCACTGGCGCAGGTGGAAGTCTTTATGTCTTCCGCAAGATGAGGGTGGTCTTGGATTCAGGAGACTTCAGGACGTCGTTGACGCTTTCTCCCTGAAGCTGTGGTGGCAGTTTCGTTCCCAGGATTCCTTGTGGGCTCAGTTTATGCTGGGCAAATATTGTGTTGGGATGCATCCGTCGCTAGCTACAGGTACTTATGCTGCTTCTCTGGATTGGCGCAGGTTGCTCCGGGTTGGTCCACGAGCTAAGAGTCACATTGTCTGGATTTTAGGCCGGGGGCAGATTTTCTTCTGGCATGACTGTTGGATGGGAGACTATACTCTTGCTCAGCAGTTGCCCGATTTCGTACACACATCGGCTCGAGTCAGTGATTTCTTTGACGGATCGTATTGGGATTTTGACCTCCTCTGCCAGGCGGTTCCTTCCTCGATGGCAGAGCGGATTATCAGCTTGCCGTTATCAATTGATACCTCGGACAAGATGTTGTGGAGTGATACGTCGAATGGTAAGTTCACTATCAAGTCGGCTTGGCAGATACTTAGGGAGCCCGCCACTGTTCGGACTCCCTATCGCTTATTCTGGGGACCTTCCATCCCCACGACCATCTTGTTCTTTTGATGGAGATTGTGGCATGGTTTGATCCCGACAGATACTGTTATCAGGGACCGGATCTAGGTCCAGTTGGCATCGAGGTGTCACTATTGCCACTCAGAGGAGATGTTTCAGCACGTGTTCGTTGGCAGTTCGATTGCTGCTCAGGTATGAGCTCGCTTTTCTTCTATTTTGCAGGTACCGGTGTGTCAGCAGGACGAGATTCACCACTGGCTTCTTCGCTAAATTGGTTTGGACCAGCACGTCACCAAGTGTCACATCCGCATCATCGTGCCTTTGCTCATCTTTTGGTTCATTTGGACGGCACGCAATTATGCGAAGCACAAGAGCATTGCCATTGAGCCTCGACGGATCATTTGGCGGGTTCACAGACACATTTCATTCCTTCAGATTGGACGCATGTTCCGGCACACGCACTGGTACGGAGACATAGACTTCGCTGCGTTATTTAGTGTCACACTATCAGTCCCTCCTCGCCCATTGTCTATCCTCGTCTCCTGGCACAGACCGTCTGTGGGATCCCACAGGGTGAACACCGACGGATGTGTTAAGGAAGGGATGGCTAGCGGTGGTGGGATTATCAGAGACAGTGACGGTCGGTGCGTTCCAGCCTTCTGTTCGTTTTACGGGTCTTGCACCACTCTCGAGGCGAAGCTGCGAGCTCTCTTCAATGGTCTCCTTTTGGCTCGAGGTTTGGGAATGATTGTATTATGGATAGAGGCATATTCCGCGCTGGCCGTACACTGCATCACACAAGGAGGCTGTCTGTGGCACATTCATATGCTTTTTCGGAGTATTCGACAAATGCTTTCCTTTGACAGAGACTCTGTTTCCCACATTTATAGAGATGGAAACCAGGTAGCTGATGACTTGGCTTCTGAGGGATGGAGACGTCAGACATACACACTTTTTGCACCTCATGAGCTACACCATAGGACTAGAGCCTTGATACACATGGACAAACTTGGATACCCTTCTGTTCGAGGACTCTAAATTAGTTTCTTGTATTCTTATATTTTCACATATTGGAGGTCAGGCTCATGTCCCCCTCGTTTCTTTGTATTCTGTTCCTTGTTTTTTATTTATGAGATTCAAGGGGTCTCTTTCCCCTTATAAAAACCCTAAACCCTAAACCGCTGGGTAAATATTGTGTTGGGACACACTCGTCACTCGATACAGGTATCTATACTGCTTCTCAGGATTGGTACAGGTTGCTCCGAGTTGGCCCACGAGCTGGAAGTCATATTGTTTGGATCTTGGGTCGGGGACAGATTTTCTTCTGGCATGACTGTTGGATGGGAGACACTACCCTTGCCCGACTCCGCTCACACTTCGACTCGGGTTAGTGACTTCTTTGATAGATCTTATTGGGATTTTGACCTCCTGTGCCAAGCAGTTCCTTCATCGATGGCAGAGCGGATTGTCAACCTGTCGCTATCAGTTGATACCTCAGACAAAATGCTGTGGAGGGATACGTAGGATGGTAGGTTCACTACCAAGTCGACCTGATAGATAATTAGGGAGCCCTCTGTTGTTCGGACTCCCTATCGTTTATTTTGGGAACCTTCCATCCCCACGACCATTTCGTTCTTTTGATAGAGATTGTGGCATGGTTTGATCCCGGTTGATACAGTTATCAGGGACCGGATCCAGGTCTAGTTGGCATCGAGGTGTCACTGTTGCCACTCAGTAGAGACACTCCAGCATGTGTTCGTTGGCAGTCCGGTTGCCGCTCAGGTATGAGCTCACTTTTCTTATATTTTGCAGGTACCTGTGTATCAGCAAGACGAGATACACCACCGGCTTCTTTGCTGGATTGGTTCGGGCCAGCACGTCACCAGGGGCCACATCCGCATCATCGTGTCTTTGCTCATTTTCTGGTACATTTGGACGGCACGCAATGATACGAAGCATAGGAGCATTGCTATGGAGCCTCGGCGGATCATATGGCGAGTTCACAGACACATTTCATTTCTTCATATTGGACACATGTTTCGACACACGCACTGGTACAGAGACACAGACTTTGCTCCAATATTTGGTATCACACTATTTGCCCCTCATCGTCCCCTGTCTATCCTCATCTCCTGGCACCGACCGTCTTTGGGATCACACAAGGTGAACACCGACGGATGTGTTAAGGAATGGTTAGCTAGCGGTGGTGGGATTATCAGAGACAATGACGGACGGTGCGTTCGGGCCTTTTGTTCGTTTTACGGGTCTTGCACCATTCTCGAGTCGTAGTTGCGAGCTATCTTCGATGGTCTCCTTTTGGCTCAGGATTTGGAACTGACTGCATTATGGATAGAGGCAGATTCCGTGCTGGCCGTACACTGCATCACACGAGGAGGCGGTCCGTGGCACAGTCAGATGCTTCTTCGACAGAGACTCTATTTCCCACATCTATAGGAAGGGAAACCAGATAGCTGATGACTTGGCTTCTGAGGGATGGAGACGTCAAACTTACACACTTTTCATACCTCAGGAGCTATACTATAGGACTAGAGCATTGATACACATGGACAGACTTGGATACCATTCTGTTCGAGGACTCTAGATTAGTTTCATGTATTCTTGTATTTTCGCATATTGGAGGTCAGGTTCATGTCCTCCTCATTTCTTTGTATTTTGTTCTTTGTTTTTTGTTTATGAGATTCAAGGGGGTCTCTTTCCCCTTTAAAAAAATCCTAAACCCTAAACCCTAAACTCATGATGTCAATAAATACTTAGTCAATAATATAAACTCATTGTAATCTACAAAAGTTAATAATATCAATTCATAATTAGTTAAGTATATAGTTATTTAAATCAATATATTTAATAATATAACTTAGTTACATTTTTTTTTTTAAAAATGTTCACATATATTTACATAAATTATAATATATTAATATAGTTAATAATTTGACTAACGATTACTTAGTCAATAATATAAACTTATTTTATTTAATTTTTTAAGTAACCAAATGGATAAGATGGTTTTTCTTTAAAAAAAATATTAGAGATAAAGTATTTTTATTAGAGATAGAACTGAAGCTGAATTCGGGGATTTGCGGGGCGAATCCCCGCGAGGCTTCAGTGGGGAAAAATCAATCCTCACCCCCGTCCCCGCTAATCCCCGCTTTTTAAAACCCATCCCCAACCCCGGTCCCATTAAATTTGGGGAATCCCCAATTTTAACGGGGCGAATTGAAATAGATCCCCGCTGTTCGAACTCACTTTCGCTTATTCTAGAGACCTTAAATCCCCACGACCATATCGTTCTTTTGCTGGAGATTATGGCATGGTTTGATCCCGGTAGATATATTTATTAGGGATTGGATCTGAGTCCAGTTGACATTGAGTTGTTACTGTTGCCACTCAGAGGAGAGGCTTCAGCACGTGTTCGTTGGTAGTGAAAGCCCTTAAGCTTTTAATGTATTAATTTGATTACTGGCAAACATTGATGAGGACTAATGTCTTATTTGTACAAGTGATTAGAGTTTTTGGATTCATGATCTAATCCATGCAACAACAAGATTTCAAGTCTTCAAGGAAGTATACAAGTCAGACTATCAAGATTTGAAGACTAGCTTTTATTGGATTAGATAGGAACTAGAGGTATAGTCTTAGAGTTATATTTTTTTGATATCTCTAGTTCTACCTCTAATTGAGTAATGGTTTCTAAAGGTTGCTCTATGAACTTAAAACGTTTTTTCAAAATGTTTTTAATATGTTAAAATCTGTTGTGGTATTTCGAAAACCATGCATCTTGATTTCAAAACTTAAATGGTTGATAAACTCTTGTTGGATTGATCCCATAACTTGTATGGTTGATTGAAATCATCATTTGTGTGTTAGAGTATTGTTGATACACAAATGAACATGTTTCAGTCGACCTAAAGTGGTCCAGGTATCATCCATAAGTTAGTTTATCTTGTGGATGCATGTGCTGTCAAATTTGTTCATCTGCCAACCTGTGGACGACCATGAGGTCGACCGCAGGTGAAGTGAGGTCGACCGCAAATGAAGTCCGGTCGACCGGAGGATGAAAAATCATCATCTGGTGGTTGTCCAGTGAACTTGAGGATGATAGTGCGGACGACCAAGTCTGATTTGCGGTCGACCGCACTTCCTGAGTGGGTTTCCAACAGCTTCTTTTTTGACCGTTGGGAACAAACCTTTAAATACCAAAACCTTTGGAATTCTTTCAAAGAAGATTTTTTGAGCAAAAACATTGTATATCTTGATCCTATAACATCTTAGAAACATTCCAAAACCCTTTCAAAACATCAATCTTGTTAAAATCATTAAATAAGGGTTTTTACATTCAAAGGTGTATTTTGAGCAATCTTGACAAGCCATTACTCAAAGAGGTGATTGTGATTCAAATTGATATATCTTCACATTAAGGTGATATCTATCAAACTCTCTATCTTTTATTATTGATTGTAATTGTATCAAGGTTGCAAGTAGCATAAAACCCTAAGTGTTAGGGTGAGCCTTGTGTAGGTTGTTTTGTATTCAAGGTTTGTTTGTAAAACCTTTGGGTGAACCTTGAATTGAATTGTTGTGTTAGGATTCACTAAAGAGAGTGGTGGGATTATTGTATAATCAAGGTTGTGTTGTAAAACTCAAGGGTTGAGTTAGCCTTGATTGGTTTGAAAGGTTATTTGTAAAACCCTAAGGTGAATTGGGTGAGCCTCTTTTGTAATCTCATTTATTTGATTAGTGAAGGGATTTGATAAATCCTTGAGTAGGTAACTCAAGGTAGTGGATTAGGTTTTGTTGGATAAACCGAACCACTATAAATCATTGTGTTCATTGTTCTAATTTCTGCATTTTACTTGAACACTTTATTTCTCACACAACTAGCACACCAAGTGTTTGAGCACGTGTTGTTGGTAGTATCGTGCCACTGGCTTCTTCGTTCAATTGGTTCAGGCCACTACGTCACCGATGGTCACATCCACACATCGTGCATTTGCTCATTTTCTGGTTCATCTGGACAGCACGCAATGATGCGAAGCACAAGAATATTGTTATAGAGCCACGACAGATTATATAATGGGTTCACGGGCACATTTCATTTCTTCATATTGGATGCATGTTTCGGCACACGCACTGGTATAGAGACACAGACTTTGCTCAATTATTTAGTGTCACATTATCTACCTCTCCTCGCCCTCTACCTATCCTTGTCACCCGGCACATACCGTTTATGGGATTCTACAAGGTGAACATCGACGAATGTGTTAAGAAAGGAATGACCAGTGGTGATGGGATTATCAGAGACAATGACGGACAGTGCGTTCGAACCTTTTGTTTGTTTTACGATTCTTGTATAATTCTTGAGGCGGAGTTGCGACCTATCTTCGATTGGCTCCTTTTGGCTCGAGATTTGGAATTGATTGCATTATGGATAAAGGCAGATTCTGCGCTGGTCGTACTCTGCATCACACGATGAAGAGGTCCGTGGCACATTCAGATGCTTCTTCGGAGTATTCAACAACTATGCTTCTACAGAGACACTGTTTCCCACATCTTTAGAGAGGGAAACAAGGTAGCTAATGACTTGGCTTTTGAGGGATGAAGACATCAGACGTACACATTTTTCGCACCTTAGGAGTTGCACCATAATACTAGGAGTCTTGATACACATTAATAGACTTGGATACCCTTCTATTCGAGGATTCTAGTTTTTTCCATGTACTATTGTATTTTTTTTCATATTGGAGGTTAGTTCTATGTCCCCCTCCTTTTTTTGTACTTTTGGTCAGTTCAAGTGGTCTCTTTCCCCTTTTAAAAAAACTCTAAACCTAAACCTTAAAACCCTAAACCCTAAATGGACTACTAATTTTCACTTCGATAGAGAGATTCCCATTGTTCCTATTTGGGTTTCTTTTCTCCTACTCCCGGTGCATGTTAGGGCTAAGCAATTTCTATATATTTTAGCTAAGGTCATTGTAGTACATTTGCATATTGATAAGGCTATTATGGATCTTCATCACTCTAGTGAGGCGAGAGTATGAGTTGAGATTAACTTAGATCATAAGTTACCTGAACGCATTTGGATTGACTGAGGGGATGGTCGGAGTTTTTAACAATCAATAGTCTATGAAAACTTACCAATTTTTTTGTTCTCCTTGCAGTCATTTGGGCCACACTGTAGGGAAGTGTTTGTCGGAGGTTGCTTGGGCCCCTCCTACGACATCTACTCTAGTATCGACCACTACATTAGTTAGTGAAGGGAGCAACATACATAATCATGTTACTTCTACTGTTCCAACACCTGTTACTACATCCCGGCCCCCCAGGGTAAGGGTAAGAGCATAACTACACAACCTTATTCGCAATAGATCCTTAGGATGGCATCTACCGCTACTCCAATGAATACACCTGCTCTTGTTGCACCAACATTTCAATCTACCACAGTCATCTCAGTTGCACCGTGCCTACGTTTGCTCATACTATTGTACTAGTAGTCCAATCTACCTCTTTCATCTTAGTTACTTCGCTTATTGTTTTAGTTGCGATCAACAAATCTCTTCATGTGCCTACAGTTACTATGAGACCTTAGGCTCCATCGTTCATTCCTATCAGTACAGTGGCACAGAGCACTTGAAGATAGTTTTTTGACCATTTGTCTCGAGAATAAAGAGGATTTTCCACCTCCTTTTTGTAGTCTTGTTCCTCATCAACCTATACACATTGTTTGATAATGATTATGATTATACTATTGTGGATGAAGATAACGACTTTGACTATGACTATGATTTTGATTAGGGTGATTTTATTCCCGTGAGGTCTTAGCACAAAAGTAGACAGTTCTTTACTTCTATCCAACCCTCTCAGATGATTACTCAGAGATAAACACATTTAGGAGGTACACCATAGGACTCCAATTTCCATTGTACGAGAAGTAGTACCTTCTTATTTGCACCTTTCATTTACTATTGTTCATTACTTTAATTGGTGTTCAGGTTCATGCCTCTTAATTGTACTTTTTTTCTTTTTTTTATTGAAAATTTGAGGTACTCTAACCCCTTAAAAAAACCACTAAACCTGAGCCTCGACAGATCATCTGGTGGGGTTACATGCACATTTTCGTCCTCCACATGGGAAGGAAGTTCAAGCACTTGCACTGCTATAGAGACTCGAACTTCGCTCAGCTTTTTGGAGTTATATGTTCCTCCTCACCCTCTATCTATCTTGGTTATTTGACATAAATCATCTATGAGATCTCACAAGGTGAACACATATGAATATGCTAAGAAAGGGAGGGCTAGAGGTGAAGGGATTATGAGAAATAATAGCGGACAATGCGTTCAAGCCTTTTGCTCATTTTACGGGACTTGAGCCATTTTTTAGGTTAAGTTGCAGGCTATCTTAGATTGTCTTCTACTGGTTCGGAATTTCAGGTTGATTACATTATGGATTGAAACGGACTATGCATTTGTCGTACATTACGTAACACAATGAGAAGGATCTTGGCATATTTATATGCTTCTTTGAAGTATTTGATAGATATATAGATCAATCTACCATTGTCAACTCAATGACTCAGCCTATCTCTTTAATTACGGTCAATACATCTATACCCGCATCTATTTTGAGGTCTTAGGCACTGACATTTATTCTTGCTAGTTTGGCGAAACACTGGAGCAAATAGTCTTCCAACTATTTGTCTCGAGAATATATAGGCTTTCTGTCTTCTGCTTTGGAGAGCATTGTCTATCATTAGCCTATATGGAAATGGTCTAACGATTATTATGATTACACTACTGTAGATAATGATGATGACTTTGACTATGATTATGGTGAGCATGCTTTTATTCTCAAGAGTTTTCGACACCTAAGTAAATATTTCACTCGGATGCTGACACATAGATAGACTCATTTAGAAGGTACACCTTAGGGCTTTATTGCATATTGTATGAGAAGTAGTACCTTATTATTTACAACTTTTAGTTATTAATGTTATTTACTTTTAGAGGTTAGGTTCATGTCCCTCTTCTTCTTCTTTATTTCCTTTTGTTTTTTGGGATTCTAATATTTTTTTTTAAAAAAACTAAACCCTAAATCCCAAACTCCAAAACCCCATAAAAAGTTTGATAATTATTTTGAACTTGTTTAGTTCATAACAATTTTTTATGAATTATTATTTTCTTTTTCTTACATATTCTATCTTCTTTGCTCAAATCAATAAAAATATTTTGAAGTCCATCATATTTTTAGAAGTAATTTTTAGACACTAGTCATTTGTCTCACTAAATATTGAAAAAGCCAAATTGACGATCACCTTTGTCAACTCAAATTTTTCAACAAACCATTGTTAGCAAACTCGTAATCATAACGTCCCTAAAATATTTATCATCTTTGATTAACATATGTGAAAAAAGTTTTAAGGTAAGTTTAAGTTTAAGTTTTAATTATTTTAATTAAGTTAGAGAGACCAAGCCATATTTGTAATAAAATGATCTAATAATTCACATAAAATAAATATGGGGACAAAAAAGTTAAAACAATTATTGATGATCAAAATGATAAATTCAAAATAATAGTTGAAGATCAAAATGATCCAATAAAAAAACATAAACCAACTAAATAGAATTTTTTTTTTCAACCAGCATTCCTGGGCTTGCGAAGCCCGGTTAACCATTTGACGCAAAGAAGCAAAAGGAGAAGGGGAGGACAATTACAGCCTACAGGCGTCGTTCCCTGGTTGATCCTTTTTTGATGATTCGCTCGTTGGTTTAACTAATATATTGATTGGGTAGATGGAACTGCAGATCAAGGTGGCTCAAGCCGTTCACCTCCTAAATCACGACACCCAATCCTGTAACCGTGTCGCAGCGAATCAGTGGCTGGTTCAATTTCAGCAAAGCGACGCTGCTTGGGAGGTCGCCACCTCCATTCTCACCTCTGACCACCACCAACAATTCGCTTCCCACTATGAGGTCGAGTTTTTCGCTGCCCAAATTCTCAAGCGCAAGGTATGTAACAATTGGAATTCGTATGTTACAGTCACTCTCCAAGTTGGTGTGTTGTGTAGGGTTTTATTTCATTTAGTTACACCTGGAACTGTGTATCAATACTAATTGAAATTTAAACCACAATTCAGGACGAAATTATGCTTTATTTTAGTTTTCAATTATGAAAAATAAATTTTATGTCCATCGATTTGTTCCCCGGCTTAAGAAATATTTGGACATGGATGCCCTTTTACAATTGATTGTAGATTCCTAATTTCTTTACTTGTTAAATGAGTTTCATGCACCGGAATGAGTTTGCTCTTTTCCCGCTACTTGATAGATCCAAAATGAAGGCTCCTATCTCCAATCAGGGGCTAAAGATGCTTTGCTGAATGCGTTACTACTAGCTGCAAAGAGATTTAGTGCTGGTCCTCCTCAGGTTATTCAAATCAAATTTTGTTTTGCACTATGATCAGCTGGTACTCTAACCAGAACAGTGATGTTCCTAATTGTTTTACTACATTTTGCAGTTGCAAAGTCAATTTTGTAATTTGTTTGTTCTATTTTTCAAGCAGCTCTTAACACAAATATGTCTTGCTCTCTCAACCCTGCTACTTCATGCTGTAGAGCGTGACAAACCTATAGAAAAACTGTTTTACAGTCTTCAAAATCTGCAAAGTGAAGATAATGGCAACATTGCAGTGCTAGAGACACTTACGGTATTGCCAGAGGTCGTTGATGATTACATTTCCAATTGCTGCCAAAGTTTGAAGCACAGATATGACTATGAGCAAGAGGTTAGGAACTTATTTATTAACACTTTTCCAATATTGTAGCTGTAAACATCTGATAGAGGTCCTGCTTTTGCTTTTCATACCTTCATTCTTCTGTTATGAACAGCTTCTCTTGCATACTCCGGCAGTCATTGAGTTTCTTCTCCAGCAATCTGAGAAGATGTATAGGGCTGGTGTTCAACTTCCTGGCATGAATAGAAAGATCTTGCGATGCTTGTTGAGTTGGGTAAGATGTTTGTTGGTAAATGAAAATAAGGAGAAATATGCTATTTTCTTTATTTCGAATGCATGCAGGTAGCAAATAAACACAGCCACCGATGACTATGTAAGGGGACTTATCAACCACAATGTGATTTAGAAAAAGAGGAATGAGGCAATCAATAGGAGTCATTCCAGAAACAGAAATCTCACGTCCCTTTCATTTTTTCTTATAATTGTCTTTGTGCATTTAGGTTCGAGCAGGATGCTTCTCGGAGATACCAACTGCTTCATTGCCATCAGATCCACTACTTAATTTTGTTTTCAATTCATTGCAGGTGATATCACTGTGCCTTTTGCCTTGCTTGTAGGGCATTATAAAGATTGCTTCATTTATTTGTTAATCATCTGCTTTTTAAATGCTAGGTCTCGTCTTCATTTGACCTGGCTATTGAAGTTCTTGTTGAATTCATGAGTAGACATGAGGTATGATTAAAATATGAATTTCTATTTCTATGTAACTATGTAAGACAACAAGAAAAGCGGAAATGTCTGATAGTTACTCGAGTCCTTCAAAATTTTCTCTTGGGAATAGAACCCTTAAAAACTTAGAAGGGTAAAGCACACCTTTTTGATCCATGAACTTAGAATGTAATATCATATTTACTCCTCAATTATTAACTACCTCAAATAGTTCAATTAACCTTTTTTAATATTACAAAATAGCACATCTTTTGTTAGTTAAATAGCCAACTTTTCTATTTTGGATAATCCTCGTCACTTTTGCTTCTATTGGAACACAAGATTCCCTTTTTCTGTAGAAAAGTTAGCATTCAAATAAATGAATATAACGACTTGCCTATTTCCTCCTTTTCTATTGGGAATAGAAGCATTAAAGACTTAGAAGGGTAATGCACACCTTTCTGCCCATGAACTTGGGGATGTTATGTCTTATTTACTCCTTCACTTATCTATCAATTGCCTCAAGTATTTCAATTAACCTTTTTCAATACTACAAAATAGCAATTTTTATTAGTTATAAATCAAATTTTCGATTCCTGATTAACCTACATCACTTCTGCGTCTATTGGAAAACAAAATTCTCTATAGTATTTCCTTTTCTTTCTTTTATTTCTCTACTTCTTACTATTACAACAAACATCATTTTCATCATTTAAATAAGCACATTTTTTATGTACATTTTCACCACTAAACTTATTCAAGAGGAATGGGTGGATGTTAGACCACCATCACATGTGGGCCATTTGATAATTTATTAGGTTAAAGTGGTAGATTGTTAAGATGGTCGAGTACTTTGTTAAATCTTCGTGACAAGTCAAACATGGTCATTAAATTTGAAAGAAAGGAATATGCAAGAAGTATTCATTTTCACTGTAGACTTTCAGTATTCTTTATCTTAGTCTCAATGTGCTTGCTTGTTTAGGGTTTGCCACAAGCACTTTTAGGCAGAATTGGATTTCTGAAGGAAGTACTTCTTCTTCCAGCTCTTAATAGTGGAGATGAGAAAGTCATTAGTGGTATTGCATGCTTGATGTCAGAAATTGGCCAAGCTGTAAGTGTTTAAAATTTTGTCAAGTATTTCTTACCATGCCATCCCTATTTATGATTTGTTCCCCCACCCCCTTCAAAAAAAAGAAAAGAAAAAAAGAACTTGCCTATGATCATGCAGATAAGGAAGCATAATATGCATTTCATAGAACTATTCTATGATAACCTGATCTGATGTTAAATTCCTGGTGACCTGAATTGAACTCTCATTATGATGCACTCTAGGCACCCTCTTTGATCATCAAAGCAAGTTCAGAGGCACTTGCACTTGTGGATGCTCTATTGAGGTTAGAGTCTTGACTTTTTTCCCGTTTTTCTAATAGTAATGGACCTATGTTGATAATGGATGTGCATGTACAAATGGAGAAGATTTTTTAATTTTTAATTTGTTTTTTAAAAGAATTATTCAGTGCATGAATCAAGATGCTTTTATGTGCCTCAGCTCTCTGCAAGTTTTCAGCTCGTGGTATCTTAATTTGTTTGGAATAAGTTATTATTTTGAAATAAAACGATGTCTACCACATGGAATAAGGGATCCCACCTCAAGAACACCTCTCAATTGAGTGGGCCTGAAGTTCTTGTCTCCATATATTATCATGCTTCTCAGACACCATATTTTGAAAAGTGTAAAAGCTACATAGTTTTTACTACCATGGTTTGATATTAGTTTATTGATCCTTACATGTTTTATATGTTTGCAGTTGTGTGGCATTTTCTGGTGAAGATTGGGAAGTTGCTGACTTAACATTACAGTTCTGGTACTAATTGTTTTCTCTTGGCCTTTCACTTCCAATTTTTAAGAGATTTTAGTGCAGTTTGTGTTTTTCTTCTGTGAGAGAGCTTATGAATGAGGTTTTGTGTTGTAAGTGCCAGGTAGAACATTTGTTGCTTTCATTGGAACATTAATTATACTGCTTATGGAAATTCAACTGTATTGCTTGAAGCTTCTTCTTTCTATAATTATTGCTTTTCTTCCTATACATGTCAGGTCTACTCTTGCAGGCTGCATTCTTGGGCTTGATATAAGTGGGGGAGATAGAATGAGTATACAAAAATTATTTTTTCCTGTGTACTCAGCGTTACTTGATGCTCTCATCTTGCGTGCACAGGTTTGGTCCCCCACTCCTTTCCCCACGACAACAACCAAAACAGGGTTTTGAGAAAAATATATTACTTGTTTTGGATAAGAGGACTTTTGCCTGGCTCTTGATTTCCAGATTATAATAAAATATATTTTTCATTATCCAATTTTTGCTCCTCTTTTACACTGACGTTTCTTGTGGCTTCTTAGTATTCTTACACTGACTAAACTATTCCCTGGAATATAATTATGACCGCACTGTCCTTGCTATCTGGGTTTTTTAAAATCATGTAAATGTTGAAAAGTGTCCTCAATCATTTCGTCAATCAAGTATATCTGTTATTTTTTATAACATGGAATCTGATAACCACAGTGGCAACAGAACCAATAAACAGAACACCTACTGACAGGCCCACATACATAGACATGTTAATAGGTTATAGTTTAATATTATGCCGCATTTACCATTGTGCTCCCTCCATTCCAGAACAAACGTATTCATTTCTACTTCTGGTTATCCCAAATCCTAATTTAACTTTCTTACAAATGAAAGTTCTCGTTATTGCCCTTATTATAAACAAAATTTGAGCTGGTAGACCATCCATGTCCCCACAAAGCTTAGACAAGTGCTATTTGTTTTCATGTTAATTAATGGCTTTCCCTCTCAGTCTCCTACCCCCCACCCACAAAAAAGAAAGAAGAAAAAGAGCATGAGTGCCACCTACTTGAATCTCCACCACTAATAAAGGCAAAAATTTGTTTTCTCTATATCACATCAAGGAGCTAAGCCTTCATTAACAAGAAAAATGCTAACAAATTTCTATGTTTAACTTAATGTGCATCTCTTCTGAGCTTGCTACATGTTTGCTTTATATCAGTCTATGGTTATAATTTGATAATTCTCTCTAATGGTTTTGTTCTCTGATAGTAGTCCTGTGAATGTGAAGAAATTTCTGGAATGTGAAGCATGTGGAAATAATAGTCTCTGGTTTGAAATAAAAGAACATAACTAAATTTGGCAATTCAGTACAATGGTTTTGTTCTCTGATAGAAGTCCTGTGAATGTGACAAAATTTCTGGAATGTGTAACACGTGGAAACTTGATTTCCGTTGAGCAATTCCTCTTGCAGTAAGGAATTTTCTCTTTAGGCATCTTTTCGCAGACTATTATCTTAGCTTTCCTGTGTTTATCTGTTTCTTTTTTTTTTCCCTGATTATTCAACATTAATTAACTCAGGAGGCGTCTTTCACAGGTTGAAAATTCTACACCAGATGATGAGGGAGCAAAATTTGACCTGCCTGATGGCCTTGCACAATTTAGAATGAACTTAGTGGAGGTTTTGGTAGATATTTGTCAACTGTTAGGATCTGTTATATATACGAAACAGGTACATATTTATGGAGATTCACTGAATGAGCATGCAGATTTAAAAGCCCTTTTTAGCACAGAATGTGTCGGCAGCTAAATCATTAGCACTGGGTAGAACTTAATTTATAAATATCTGGGCTTGGTTATCATTTTGGGGATGCTGAATTATCATTTTGGACTGGTGGTTTATAAACCAAGCATAACTTTGGCCAATTTGTGCCAGAGGTTATTTCTGTGACTTGCCCATTTTTGTGACATCATTCCTAGTATGAATTTCTTCTTCTGGAAAATTTTTCTGTGGCCTTGTAATCCTACACGTATTGTTTCTCATTTTGCTGCGTGAGGATATGTCTTAAAAGCAGAAAATCTGGGAAAAGTGAAAGAGGGAACTTTAGTTGCTTCTTTCCTCCTGTAGGGATGGATCTTTTCTCAGAATTATCACCTATAAGGACTTTTAGAGGCAAGATTTTCAAGTACATTATCTATGAAAACATTTGTTTCATATTGTGGGAGAAATTGAACTTATGATTTCACGGAATTTCATTCAACATATGTGCACTGGGCACTAGCTTTCTTTTCCCCTTTATATTATGTTGTTTTCCTAGGTTTAACTTTCTCACAAAGTTCATGCCAGTCAACTGAAGCCAAGTGAAATGCCATAGTTAATGATGATTGAGGGTCAAAATACAACTTGCTGCACAGATATAGCAATAATGGTTTTTCTTTATGAGCTAGGTTTAGAGCTTTGTATCCTGACTAGGTTTAGATTTCACTCGCCCTTCTAGTCAGAGGTTCAAAAGATTTTAATTCTTGATTGCGTGCTTAAGTGGAACCTCTTTTATCATTGTCTTCTGCCAACCATGTCAGATATTTCCTGGGGGCTGGAATTCTCCTGATGCACTTATTCCTTGGAGAGAGGCTGAAGCAAAATTGTTCTCTCTCAATGTGGTACATGAACTTACATTGTAGTTCCTACTGTTTTATATTTCTGTTCCTTTTTCTTCCTCTTCTTGTTGTTCTGTTGGGTTGGGGGGGGGGGGAGAGAGAGAGAGAGAGAGCATAATATCATAATATCTTTATTATGCATAAACTTTAAAAGTTGCAGAATTGTTTGTCTAGCACATAAACTTGCATCCCAATCAGGTAAACCAGAAATTCTGCTTATTTGAGCAGATATGCCCCACTATCTTCAGCTCTTCTGAAGTCAATAGTATAACATGGGAGAAACTATCTAATTGGCCTATGCCACAGTATGGTTTTTGTTGATGAATTTACATGTCCTTTTCCGTATCTCCTGCTATATTGATTTTTAGAAGCAAATTTTGTGATTGGAAGAATTTACTCGTGTTGATGTCCTTATAATGGAGGAATATGCTAATGGCCCTTTGAACTCTTATTGCAAGTAATACTCTATCCATCTAAAATTGAATGTCCTATCTTAACTTGATACATAGATTTAAATTTAGTAGAGAATTTAGTAGAGAAGCATATATTTAATTCCTGAAATAGCAATACGGACATTTTGTTGATTAAAGAAGTATTAATAAGGGACAATCATATAAAAAAGAGTAGCCTGAAAAATCATGTTTTGCACCTATGTGTGCAAAATAGTGTCTACCACCTTAACCGGTTTTCATCTTATCAACAGCATAAATCATCTTTGAGCACTATAATCCATTTTGGAAATTTTTACACTAGGATTCCTGTTGCAAGATTACCAGGAATTTTTTTTGATTTACTTATGATGCTTGGAGTATCCTTGGGTAGATTCATGTAGAATTAGTTTTCAATTTCTTTCTTTGGGATTTTAATGTTATTCAGGTTTCTTGTCTCAGGTTGCTGAAGTTGTTCTTAAAGAAGGTCCCAACTTTGATTTCTCCATTGTTAATACCTTGGTCATAATTTTGTCCAGTAGATCAGAGGAACCCAAGGGATTTATGCTTCTGGTACATTATATCCTGCTTATTTAGTTCTTTGATATCTAAGAATAGCAAGTGTTATCAGAAGGAGAAAAGAAAGAAAAAACTAAGATGAACAAGAGAGATAAACTGGAATAATTTCTGTTGTCTACGAGTAAATCATGCTTACTTAATCTAAATTGCTTTCTCGTCAAATGTCTGCACCATTTCAGGTATATAGAACGCTTGCTGATGTTATTACTTCTTATTCCAAGTGGATTTCTGCAAATCAGACAAATGCTAGATCAATATTGTAAGAACTTTGTCTTTTCATGTAACTGATGAGTGAAGGCAGCAAAATTACACTAAGCATGAGAACCATTTTAAGTCTGCAAATGATGTGGCAAAGGCAGAGAAATCTCAAAATCTAAGCAACAAAAGATTGTTAACTAAAAAGTTGTGGAATTTTTGAGATCGTCTTATGCTGCTTCTATACTACAAGAATTTAAAATTCAGAATGTGACAATCATGCCAACTGTTGTAAGTTTCTGAATGTAAAGATGTGACACTGTTCAACTCAAAATTACCAACCATGAGATGCAATTTAAATACAGATAATATCTTCATTGATCAATCTCAAACATGTGGATTAGACTTAGAATCCAAAAATCTATCACTTAATACAATATAAACTATTAGTTCTCATCAATATTAGTCATTGTTAATTGTATTCAATGACTTGATAATTTAGATTACAAGAAGTGCCTATATATTGGCTTACACAAGCACACAAATGTAAAAGAAATAATACACATAAAAGTCATATTTGGCTGCCAAACATAGCAGCTATTTTAGGCTGCCTAACTTAAATATTTAATACTCAACATTTCCCTTCAAGTTGGAGCATATAAATCAAATGCTCCAAGCTTGTTACAAATGTATTCAATCCTAGGTCCTCTCAAAGATTTAGTAAAGACATCAGCAAGTTGGTCATTTGATCCAATAAAAGTAGTAACAATATCTCCAGAAGCAACCTTTTCACGTATGAAGTGGTAATCAACTTTAATATGCTTGGTCCTCTCTTGAAAGACATGATTAGATACAATGTGCAAAATTGCTTGATTATCACAAACTAATTTCATAGAGTTAGAGTTTACAAAACTTGAGCTCCGTAAGAAGATGCATCACTCAAATAAGTTCACACATCCCAAGAGCCATTGTTCGGTATTCGACTTTTGCACTTGAACTAGCTACTACATCTTGTTTTTTACTTTACTTTTTCGATTTTTGCTTTGGGAACTAGGTTATCTCGTCCATAAGTAGTGTCATGAACAAAGTTGGTATGGAAGCTTATGAAGAGGTTCTTATGGGAGTAAAACACTAAGTGGAATTTTCCCTTGCAAGACAGAAGAGGGCATTTGGTTTATGAGGTATCAAGAGTGAAGTATAACATCTCCCTAAAATCTTTTAGAAATCTTTTGATGAATAAGTAAAATGCGGGTTGTTTCGATAAGATGCCAGTTCTTTCTCTCAGCAATTTCATTTTGTTGTGGAGTTCTAGCATAAGAAGATTCATGAAGAATGTCATGTGAGGAGAATAAAGTAGTGAAGGGATAAAAAAAGTACTCTTTTGTATTATCACTACGCAGGATTTTTATATACTTCAAACTAAGTTTTTATTTCATTATAGAATGTTTGAAATACATAAAAAAACTCAATGAGAAAAATCTTCTATAAAGGTAATAAAATACCGATAGCCAAGAATAGATTGGACACAACATGGCCTCCAAACATCAAAGTGAACTAAAGAAAATGGGGTAGTAGTACGCCTATCAACCCTATTGAGATACGAAGCTCTGAAATATTTTCCAAGTTGACATGACTTGCATTCAAAAGATTTTAAATTTGACAAATTGGGAATGATTTGACGCATTTTATTAAGATTTAGGTGTCCCAAATGGTAATGAGCAAGAAGAGGAGAAACAGTAGCGGTACACGCACCTTTGTAACATAAGAAGAGGTAAAGTCCCTTTGATTTATAACCCATACCAATGGTCTCCTTTGTGTGTCGGTCCTACACAAGTATTGAATTAGAAGAGAAAGTGACAAAAATATAAGACACTGAATAAGTTGATAAACAAAAATTAAATTGAAGGGACATCCGAGAATATACAACACATTAGATAAGGATAAAGAAGGAAGAAGAGTAATTTTTCAATGTCTTTTGCAGCACCTACTGACCCATCGCCAAAGGTAACTGATGGAAGGGAATTAGAATAGGTAATGTGAGAAAAAGTCAAGATTACCAGAAAGATGATCAGTAGCTTCAGAATAAAAAATTCACATAGAGTTAGATTGTGAAGCAAGAGTGGTATGCGATGCTTTAGGAGTGACAGAGGTCCTAACAGTCTTGAGTCGTAGAAACTCTTCATACTCAGTGTTTGAGATAATACTGTGTATTAGGGGCGTTTACTTCTGCCATACTAGCCACTATTGGCTTGCCATGAAGTGCCCAATACTCTTCCCGTGTGTGCCTCGGTTTGTTATAATGATCACAAAATCGGAATGGGCCACGGCCACTCTGGCCACCACCACAACCACCTCGACCTCCTAGGTAACTTCCTCGATCTCTTCCTCTGTTATTGTGTCGGTAATGTTGAGTTTGAAAAGTAAAAGCAAAGTGCTCTATTATGGAGGGTGTAATTTTTTTGGAGACAAGAAACTTGTGGAAGTTTTTTAAACATGTCTTTAGTATTCGGTACAGTTCCTTCGTCGAGAATTCCATTACAAACTTGTTCATAATCTGACTCAAGCTTTGTAAGAGTGAAGACAACAAAAACATATCACGTTGAACAAGCTGGTCTGCCAGTGATCCTCTAATGGGCAAGAGCTTGTTGAATTCTGACATAAGCCCTTGAATTTTGCCTAAAATTTTTTCCATTGATATATATGATTTTTTGATATTCACCATTTCACTAATAATGGAATAAAAATGAGAGATGCCATTTGTATATAGTGATTGTGTGTGTTCCCATACGGATGCACAAGTTATGAAAGGTCGGAACATAGGAACTAACTCAGGTGAAAGAGATTATTATAAAAGATTGCATAATTGGGCATCAACTCTTTTCCACATATTTCTTTTGTAGTGAATTTTTTCAGAATTGATAGTGAAATGATCAACTACCCCTTGTCTTATGAACCACAGTTTCACAGTAGAAGACCATTCTTGATAATTTTGAGACCCTATCAACTTATTATGGGTGATAATAACATTACTAGATAAATTTGGCACTTAAACTTTCGATTGAACAGATTGAGATTGAGAAATGGGGTTCAATATTTCTTCTTCAGCCATGATTTGTATTTTGTTCCAATACTAAGGTCGTATATTGCTTAAATCAGAGACCAATTGGAGATAAAAACCAATTACAGCAAAAAACACTTCAAAGTTCTTAAGATCCAAGAGAACAAATGTGACCCATTTCAAAAATCAAAGGTGAAACTAACAAATAACACCTGGAATGGATCAAGTAGAACCTGGAGAAGCTAGAGGGTTAAGCAGCGCAGCGTTTCGACCGGTGCAGGTGGCGTGTGGAAGAGCTTCTAATTGCCGGACTTCGGGTGATGCTCTGAGAGGTTGAGGCGTGCTTAATGATGATGTAAAATTGACAGAAAATAGAATGGAGAATAGAAACTGAATTTAGGTTGAATAACCTGCAACTTGAAGCTTGAAAAGGCTGAAAATTTGAAGTTGGAATTTGCAAATAGAGGAGGATATATGTTTATGATGTTTCGATTTTATCATAGGTTGGAGATATGTTTCTGATGTGTATTACTGGATATATAGAGGAGGCTTGAGATTGAAAATCTTCTTGAAGCAAAACACTAAAAAATTCTAATGCTTCAAATGAACCTTTCAAATGATCAGAAAGGTTCAGGTCATAAGAAAAGTGGCTCTGATACTATGTTAATTGTATTCAATAACTTGATAGGTTTATTATACAAGCACATAAATGTAAAAGAAACAACATGCATAGCAGAGCCATGCTTGGCTGTCAAACATAGCAGCCATTTTAGGCTTCCTAACTTAAATATTTAATACTCAACAATCATAATCAAAATTTAGTTAATTAAAAGTCTTAGGGCTTTTTTCAATGACATATTTATTTACTTGTTTTCTGTGCAGAGGCTTCAATTAGTGAAGACAAAATATCTATGATGAAAGTCAAAAGGACCTATGTATTTCACAGTTTATAAAACAACTGTTTTTTTTCTGGTGGTTCTTGATGTTCAATGCATGTGCTTTTCTATTAGTTGTAAACTTGAGACTCCATTTATTATCATCCACGAAAATCCAATCTTTTATTGATTTAGCATTGCAGTGGAGAATGTCTTTTGACAATAAATGAATCTGATTTTGAAATTATTGTATAGTCATCTTCTTTCAGGTCTTGCTTTTCCTCTCCTCTTGACTCACATTTGGATTCCATTTCGTCTTCATCTAATGTGCTATTTTCAGATTGTTTCTTGCGGCAGGGATTTCAAAGTCCTTCTGTTCAAGTACTTGTTCATGTGCTTTGCGCAAGTTCTGTGAGGAGTCTACCACACTCATGCAGGACCCTTCAAACTTGGAAATCTTGATTTGGATTGGAGAGGTTAGCCATAATGTGGCACTATCTCCGTTATATGCTCTTTCCTATCTGTTAACATGTGGCTCTGATTTAATGTCAAGATGGTTTGGTCAATCCTCCTCTCGCTCATATCATTGCACCTTGGGAGAATATTTTTTGACCTTTCTAAGATTAGTGCTTAAATCGAAGTAGACTTCCTTTTTCTCTTTCCCTATTTTTGATATCATCCTGATGCTATAAATATTTAATTGTTAGAATTTGGAAGGCAAGCATTTTTCTCCAGAAGATGAGGAAGAAATACTTGGTGCTATCACTTTTGTAGTTGGCTCTGTTCCTGATAAAGAGCTGCAAAATAATTTGTTAGTTAGATTACTTTCTCCAAGCTATGAAGCAATTAGAAAACTTGTAAGTTCACTGTTTCATTTTCAATTTCCTGTGACAGTTAGTGATTGTTAGTCATAAGTGATTTTTATAATTCCAAAATGTGATTTGCTATACTTCACTATCTAACAGACACATTGAAAGGTTTTTGCATCTTCATTTCTTGTTACATTTATTTGCAGTTAATTATCATCATTTTTCCTTACTGAAGAATGCTCATAGAGTGCCATACTACCAATTGTGACCTTGCTGTCTTTTGTAGCCACTTTTAGTAATTCAAAATCCTATCTAACAGACCCATTGAAAAATGTTTGCATCTTCAATTTCTTGATACATTGTTGTATTTAGTTATCATCATTGTCCTTGTTTACTAAAGAATGCTCGTAGTGTGTCACACTAGAAATTGTGATCTTTCCCAGCTATTTTTAACAAATCTAAAGTTTAAATTTGGTATAGTTCTTTATGGAGCATGAGTTATCAAATGTATCACTGAATTAAGCACAATGAAAGATTGCCTAGGTAGAGACATCTGGATTGATTAGAAAATTAATGCACCTTCAGGGAATCATCTACAGAATGAACCTTTTGTAAAATTCCCTGCAGTCATTCAAGCCTGGACAAAAATGGCTCATTATCACCTAGACATCTGAATCATTATTAATCAGACAATCATATTATGCCATTGATCTTGATAGCCAAGCCTGATCCTGAAATATTCATTCGTGGAAGTCACAACCCCGTTGTGGGGAAAACTTATACAATTGAAAGACCTTGTAGAACAAGCCGTTTGTTTAGGAATCACAGTCATTGTTTTCTTCAGTCACAGTTTTAATGAAATCAGATACATTGCTTGATGGTCTATTTGTTTTTTTAATCAGTAAAATGAGCGACAATTCTTTTGCTTCCTTCCCATTTTTATTTTATTTTTATTTTATTTTTTGGGCCAGATTGATAATTGTTACGAGCAAACTATGAGGCAAGCTCCTGCTACATATACGCAGCTCATAAGCTGTGCTGGAAGAGGGCTATATAGGTGTGGTCTTGTTGCTACAGATTGATGCTTATTTCTGGGTCTGTTTATGAATCCTTTTAGCTTGATTTTTTTTTGGGGGGGGGGGTGTTTCAGAACACTAGTTTCTACCTTGAATCTACGTGTGAAGAATGTGCTTCTGATTTACTATAAGAAATTTCAAGACACAAATGCAAACACATACATGCGTTTCATATATAATATATATATCGGCAACTAAGTGTGCTGCATCAATGATAAATCTGGCAAGCAGTTGGATGTCAAAAAAATCAAAACATACCCTCCTCTTCAATAACATGCCAACTGTCACAGCGGTGGGTTGCTTACAATAAATGCATGCTTCACGATACTTTTCAGTACAGAATTTCTTCTTTCAGCCTTCTTATGTTGTCAATGATCTGCAAATATTGCAGTATGATTGTTTTTTCTCCTGTGTCCATGAATCAAAGATGTGATTATTCTTCTTTACCAAAATAATGGCAGTTCACTTTGATTGTTTTCTGATTTAGAATATTTTCTTCAAGTCCCATTTAACTGTTATCACTCTAACGGGTTTCCTGTTGGGAAAATAGGAGAGAGCAAAATAAAAGAATTTTGTCAAGAAGATTTATACATACTCTTCTAAGATGAACAACTATATAAATCTTTATACTTTACATGAAGTGAAAGGGAGATGCTATGAAATTGCTGAAAATGTAAAAAGTGAATTAGAGGGCGATATGAGAGGATGAATTTTTTATGCCTTTGAGGAACCAAAATGGTTAGAAATCATTGTATGATCCACATTTAACTTCATCGGCGGTTTAAACTTAACTGATCTAGATGTTTCTGCTTTAGAATTGGAACTGTTTTCAATCATCTTGCAACACAAAAAACAAGTGGTCTGGCTTTAGACGATTCAATTCTCGTGCTGCTGAGGGTGTTCTGGCCAATGCTTGAGAAAATCTTTCAGTCTGAGCCCATTGAGAATGCTAGTTTATCTTCTGCAGCCTGCAGGGCTCTTTCACAGGCAATTCAATCATCAGGTACTTTTATTTTATCTTTCTTAATGCTGTTCAGCCCCTGTGTGATTACCATGGGTGAATGATGAAATTATCATCAAAAGATGCAAGGAATCAATAGTTTGTGTAGTGTTTAATAGTTATTTTGGGGGTTTTGGATTACATTTATCAAAGTTACTGTCTAACTGGTACATGATACATCGAACAATAGTAAAAATAAAAGCATAAGTTGATTATGTTCAGCTTTCTTATTTGCATTATGTTCTCAGCAGAAACCACCTATGGGTAGATTGCTTATTGAAAATAAAAGGGAAACAGAATTGATGCTGCAATAACCTGTTGTAACTTGAGGCTTTTACTCCTCCAAAAACTCTGCTTGGTTTTTTCTCAATTAATCTTGAATTAGGTTCTATCTACTCAAATACTCAATATGAACTTGATTACAAAACTACTTAGCTTTTGTTCTAATTGAGCATAAGCCTTTTTATCATCTGATATATGCATTTGTCACGATAAGGTAACTAATCTTGAATAGTACCGAAACTTAGTCAAGCTAAATTAAAGCAATAGCCTTTATGAGTCAAATCGAGTTTGAACTGAAATTTATGATTTGCTTGAGCTAAAATGGAGTCTAATTTAATTAAACTCAGACACATAGGACTCAATAAGTCTAACGTTCATCATTATATGCCTGTTGAATTATTTTAGATTTCTTTTCTTTCTCATGTCAATTTTGTACTCCCTTTGTCCAAAATTGAGTATTCACTTTTGATTTATTAAAATATCAAATAATAAAAAAATTTGAGGAGAGTAGATAACCTACCTCATTATTCTTATAATTAATTAGTTAATAGTGTGACCTATGTATTAGTGAGAATGAATCTCTTAAATTGAGGAGGTTATTTGTTATTTTTAAGGGATATAATATGTTTATTTCAAGAAAGTGTATAAGGAAGCGCAGACATTGAATTTTGGATGGAGGGAGTAGTGTTTTATTGACATTGCATGAACATACTCATGGAAGGATGGGGAGGAAACTCCTAGATAGTTTAGTTTAGTTTCATTTCTAGGGGATACCTCATTCACTTTCTTGTACTTGTATCTCTTAATAAAATGTATTTTGTATCTGAAAATAAAATATTTGTGCTTGACTTGTTGTTGGAGCCCTAGTTGCCCCTTCCTAAGTAACATGCTCTACAATGTATTTTTGTGTGGTAAGTTTCCAAATTTGATTCCACTGCCAATTCGTATCAGTGGTAGACTGGTAGTACTGAATAATGTGACTTAAAATTAGTGGATGCATATTAATTTTATTTTTTATTTTTTTACTTCTTACACTTAGGAGTTTTATGTCCCTTAAGAAAATACTAAAATTGATGTGTTCTTAAAGATAAAGACTACAATGCCCTTCTTAAATTTTCTCAATACCCCTATTAAATAAGCTTAATTAATGTTTTCTCTTTCTCCAAAAATCTGGCACCAATAAGGAAGATAGAATTAGGTTGACTTTTCATTCTTGCATAAAGTTTAATTAATGAGTAGTAGTTGGAAAGTTTTAATTAGAAGGGTATAAGGGGGAAAAAGTAGTAAATGCTATCTTGATCTCATAAGATGACAGGTGAAAAAAACATAGAAGTCTACAAATTGTGACAACTAAAAAAAACAGACGACTGATGGAGTATTCACAAAAGCATTGGAAGGCCATTCTGATGTAGTGTAGCCTGCTTTCTCAAGGATTTGTTGATCTCCTCTCTCTTTTTTCCATTAGTAGAAGTTTTACTTTTTTCTAAAAAAACTATTCAAGTGTGCATATTCTCTTCCTTTTGCTTCTGTCTGAGTCTTGCAAATGGATTTCCAGTTCATATATTTCTTTCTTATTTTTTATGAAGAAATTTGTATGACATTTGTACTTCATCTGCTCTTCCTCTTTCATTTGCAGCTCATCACTTTATGCCAATATTGCCCAAAGTATTGCATTGTCTATCAACAAACTTTTCAGCATTTCAAAATCAAGATTGCTATATCAGGGCGGGTAAGTTTCTATACTGCGTTGCTGAAATTGAATTGGCATTCTTGACAGTGCTCTGGCTTCTGCTCTTAGATGTTTAAAAGCATTACCAACCATTATGGTATTCTTATTCTTAGGTATAGCCACTTATCTCTCTATGCCTCCTGAAAGTTTAATTCCTTAAGTAAACTGGTGCAGGGAGATGGACATGAATATTTCAATAATCTAATTAATTAGAAATATTTTTGTTTCTCCTTCAAAGTACTTGATTTCTGAATGAAGTCATGCTCTGGAATTGAACTCTTGTCATTAGCAGATATCCATGGCACTTCTCAAGTGGCTTACTCAGTTTGGAGTATTAAAAAATCTTAGACTGCTAAGTAATCAAATCATCTATGCTATGTGATTGATACATTTGAACACTTCCATTCAGACACTGCACACATGAGCAGAGTGCTTGACAATAGGCCCAACATGTGCAACAGACATTTTAATTAACAGGCTGTATTTTAACATGATTCCAGAGTAGGAGGTCCATTTTCATGGGTGCTGGGTAATTTTATATGGACTTATTTTGGTGCCATAAGCATGTTTCATATGTGCATGTTGTCTTAGTTTTGTTAGTCAAGGAAATAAGTTGAGTTTTTAAATACTGTCAAGATTTTCCATTTGAGTCAATCATCACTTCTTTTTCAGCATCTGTTATCATTGAAGAGTTTGGGAGCAAGGAAGAATATGGATCTGTATACATCAGCACTTTTGAGAGATTTACTAGTGCAACTTCCATAATGGCTCTTACTTCTTCATATGTATGTGACCAAGAGCCTGATTTGGTGGAGGCCTACTCTAATTTTGCAACTGCATTTGTCCGCAGTTCTCCGAAGGTGCTGATTGTTGCCTCTTTGCTCCTTTCTCAAAAGGGTTCTCTTCATGCTTTTTTCCAAATTCTAATTTTCAAGGTTTCTCCAGATTTGTGAAATTATATACTGACTCCTCCAGCTTCTTAATATACCTCAGGCAGTATTAGCTGCAGCTTCCTCGATTCTTGAAATATCGATCCAGAAGGCAGCTATATGCTGTACAGCTATGCATCGTGGTGCAGCATTATCTGCAATGTCATATATGTCCTGTAAGCCTTCTGGGTACATGTAATTATCTTCTTTTTGCATGTGCTCAATGAAAAAAAATAATCTTGTCAAAGACTAGAAGTTTTATCTTGCTGGGAGTCTTATGCTTGGGCCTTTTAGTTTTGAAAAGTGCATACAGTTGCTAAGTTATTAGTTCACCACTTTTTTACATGTGTCTCACACATGATAATTTAGATACACGAGCATATTTTTTTTAAAGAGGAGTTCAAAGCACCAAAAGTCATGTTGATGCAGGACAAACTCACTAAAAGATTTCCCCCATAACTACCCTCAATTCTGATGTGCTGTAGATGCTAAACTAGGCAGAAAAAGATGCTAAATTGCATTAAATTTTTGGATAAAGAGGAATTTTAATTGGAAACTATGTTATAAGTATATTTGATCAACAAGAAAAATAAAAAGAATAAAAGAGAGAACTCTTAGTCTTACTAAGAGGGAAGATAGACCCTAGGTGCCACACTTGGGACTTTAAGGCATTGCGCCTTAAGTTTGATTTCGTCATGCAACCATTGCTACAGGGAACATTCTATGGGCTCTTTATTGATTGAATAAAACATCATATACATAATGAATAGAAAAGTTCTCAATTTACAGATTTTAAACAAAATCCTAAATTTGCTACACTTCTATAACTGTAAACCAATAAGAATAGCAAAACTAGGATTTTAGATCAGAAACCAAAACATTACTCTGGAATTTTCTAAGTTACTAACGCCCCCAAAACTATAAGAATGTATAATTAATGAAGGCAATAACAGACTCTAGGACTTAAATTTTCAAAATTAAAGCTAGATTTTAGAATCTCTTTCGGATTAAGAATTTTCTGATTCTTGAACCCTCTGCTGTTCTGCATCACATGTATTCATTAATGTTCAATATAATAGGAGAAATGTCCAAAGAATACTTCTACTTGCGGCTGGCATACCAAGTGTTATTTAAATATGTATACAATTTGCAAGGCCACATTATTGTGAATTTTCCAGTACATGAATAAAATCCTTCTCACATCTTTGCAGTACCCATATGCATTTTTGAACTGATAATTTGCAGATTCAGTCTGAGAATTTGTTTTGGTACTTTTTTGGTCCCCAATGTATCTTGGTTCCAACTTTTAGGTCCTTCTAGCCACTTCCCCGGTGGGTTATGACAGAGAGAAGCATGTGCAGGTCATGTACCACAATTAATAGGGTAAAATTGGTAATTGAAAATTTTTCCTTTTTCTCTTTCTATTTTTTTCACTTTTCCTATCTTTTTCATATTTATTTCTTTGTTATACTTATTAAAAACCCTAGCCTTCTAACACTACTGCTATGCCGACCAACTCTCCACACCATATCTCTACTGGAGCAACATTTCATCATAGGATCCCATTGCAGCCTCATTGTTTCTTATTTAATAATACTCACTTTTGAGGTAATGAAGGTAAGTTATATCAGTCTATATACCTCTTTCTACCATTGTAGGAGTGACATTTAAAGCCTTGTTCATATTTCCTACTTTACATGTCCTTCAAGTAGTTTAAGATAGAGCACTAAATTTGGTAGGATCATCTTCCCACTTATATACAAAAACAGTCGATGCCTTCATCTTGCCAATACTAGGATAGCACTTCATGAATCTTGCGTAAGTATAAACATCAGGAGCAATGCCAAGACTTTTCATCCCTCAATCCAGGTCTAGCACAGCAAGCATATTGCCTACTTTGTGATAAGTATCAATCAGACAATTGCATATCATTAACTAGATAGTGGCCACAGAAAATTTCTACCTATGGACAAAAGAATTCCTTGCAGCTCTTCTCCCACTCTCTGAAGCGCATCACAAAATGTAACAATATTTGGCAGGAGACAACTGTGGGTGGCAATTGTGATGTAGTGGTAGAAGGTGAAAAGGGGATAAAGAGAGTTGGCAGCAGCTGCAGCAGAAGGATTGGATTTTCAATGGAGAAGAAGAAGAAGGAATAAAATGAGAAATAGGGGAAAGAAGAGAAAGATCTTGAATTACCATGTGTAACCTTATGCATATGCCCAGCACATCCTCTCTTTTCCAAGAACTACCACAGAAGTGGCCTACAGTCCTGAAAGTTGGGATGACATTACCCTTGGGGACAAAGAAGTTAAAAAATTTGTTAAGGACCAAAGTGATCAAGTGAAAAAACATCACGGACATCAAATTTTCCATTTTAAACAGACTATGCCCTCATCAACTTAACGAGTGAAACCTACTGTCGATATGTCATTCCACATTTATATTCATTTATATGAGAGCATGACTAGATATCAAGTTTGTTTTTGGGATTGCAAGGAAAATCTTTTACACATTAGGCGAGCTCCTTTTACAGATTTCTTATGGTTATGCATAATCAGATTTAGATTAATTGCTAACTCATTCTAGGGCTTTTCAGGCTTTTTGGAGGTTGGCCTTACTTATTTGCTGGAAACAAATGCATGTATCACTGAAGAATCAGTTGAAGCCATGACAATACAGATCATATCTCACACCGGAGAGGGTCTTGTATCGAATCTGGTGTATGCTTTGCTTGGTATTTCAGCAATGTCAAGGGTAAAAACAAGACTAAATCTCTTCTCCAAGCACTGAAAGAAAGGATGTTTAAATGTCCTATCATGAGTGGTTTTCAAATTTTGCCCATTCATGTTTAAATATTTTGACATTATGCCTGTATCATCTGGTAACATGTTGAATTAAGAAATAAGCCCGCATGGATACCTACTGAGATTTAGAGGTTTGCTGTTTGAACTTTTCAAACTCCTGACGGACCTATATATGGGTTCAAATTCATGCTTTGGTTCAAAATTTGCACGTCAGAGCACACTGGTAATATTTGCACCTCAGGTTGTGAATTTGTCAAGTAAGATTAACAAATTTGTGGAGTCCCTGTAATCAGTCTGGGTAAAGCCTTTTGGTAGACAGATCAAATTCATCTAAATATGAAATCAAGAAGCACCAATGACTTTGGTCCCCAAAGGGAAGCATTCTGCCAATTTTTTCCAACATCAAGATCTACATCTTCCTGATTAAATTTGGATGTTATAATTTTTGTTCACAGATAATTATATTCCTATACTCATTCTAAATATAAGCATATTTGATTTACTGATACTCTCAACCCCTATTTTCTTAAGATTGGCTATATCAGTCCACAAATTGGTTGCTCAGGCCAAAGTGGCGGCCTTTTTTTTCAAGGTTGTGTAGTATGGCTGATTAATTGTAGTTTTATTTTTCTTCCTTTCTTCTCATTCTACAAGTGGCACAGCAGTAAATTAGGCATGCTTGATTATTTTATATCCTGACAAACAAAAAATAGAGATGGATTCAGGTTGTTTACTTGTTAGCTAGAAATGCTTTGATTTCCTTTTCAGCTTTGAAAGTTGAGATTCAGTGTGTGACATTCATTCCACATTTCTATTGCATAAGGAAAGGCAGATAGTTCTTGTATGTTTACATGAAACCATGGACAAGTAGTATTCCTTAGTTTGGTGTGCTTATTCCTTCTGCTTTGGTTTAATTAGTCTTAACTTGCAGAAAATGTAAGCAAGGAAATTTGCAGAGACTATAGGCACCATTCTGGTCCACATCTGTTATGCTTGTTGATGAATGAGATGGGACTGAGAGTTCTACTATAGCTTTGCCTAGCATAAAAGAAATCTTAGATAGACTGGAGGTTTTAACAAAATCAGGAACATGCACAAAGAAGATTAGTTTACTTCTAGATACTCAGCCATAGAACTGAACTCCAAGAGGCCCTTATCCATATAATCTGCTGCGCACCGCATTATTTTAAATGAGGTTATGTGCATCACGTTTTCATGAAAACCATGCCTGTCTGCCTAAATTATGACGTGTCTCAAAGGGACCTCAAGTGATCTGCTGCTATTCGATTGATTTGTTTCCAATGTGCCAACTAATCATAGCTTATGGTTTTGTTCAATATACTTCTTAGAGAATCCAAAGGAGCAGGTCCCATCTGCATTCTGCCGCTCTGGTTTGAGTAAATATGACATTAAACTTGATATTTCTGAATAAATGGGCCCAAATAAAGTCGATTAATTTTCAGGACACCATATGGTGAACCATTGTCAAATTAGTATTTGTTTACAATCTAACTATCCATTTTAATATATTGTAAATTATTCTCTCAATTATCCTTCCTCAGGTTCACAAATCTGCAACAATCTTACAACAATTGGCAGCAATGTGCATTTTATGTGAAAGAATGACATGGAAGGCTGTTCTTTGTTGGGAGTCGTTACATGGATGGCTTCATTCTGCGGTCAGCCTTTTTATCTCTGTCTGTGTGCGTTCTTTTTTGGGGTGAGGAGTGATTGAACAAGTGTCTATGTAATGAAGGGTTGAATTACCTAAATGAGTTCCCTCTGAATGGTTACATTCTGCAGTCATTTCTCTTTATCTCTGTCCATGTTTATGTGTTGTCTGTGCCTCTGTTTCTATGTTTTTTTTTTTGGGGGGGGGGGGGGGGGGGATAATAGGAGAGGGGAATTATTGAACAAGCATCTACATAATGAAGGTTTTAATTAACTAAATGAGTTCCCTCTCAAGTTATATTTTGTGGGAATCAGGGTGTCCTATATTTACATATCTAATGCCAGTTTAGCTCAGTGCGGTACACTGACTTGCTTTTCATGTGGGATAATCCTACTTGAATTCATTATCCCACGTGGAGGGAATGAGATAATCAGTTGGAGGTGTGGAGTGTTGAAATTATGTAGCCCTGGATTGACTGTCAAATGGGATCAGAAACTCAAATGTTTGTTTCGTGTCTCCTGAACCAAAACACAAGATTCAAAATAATAAGAATTAAATATTCATGGATCCTTAATTCCAAGATTCCTTATCCTTGGTTGTCATGACTGTTGTAATCCAGCCCACAAGGGAAAGCCTGTTAACAAGTTTTACTTTGTGAGCCTCAGATGCGTTTAGCTATTTCATATTCATGTCCTATTCTAGATCCTAGGTTTGCAGTATATTTGATTGTGCTTTGGCTAGCAATATTCTTGATTGTTTTCTGCAAGTCTGTAACACATTCTTTGTATATTATGGAGATCAGAGCACATGCAGGTACCAGATGGAGTCCTAATCTGATGAATCACAATATGTACCTATTACACACGCACTACCATGCATTAAAAGAACAAGTCAGCTGTTTTTAATTAGATTTGTCAACTTCTCTCTGAACTAGGGTACATTGACTGTCTTCAGAGGATCAGTATTCATTTATACAGGATTGGCCTATGTGCTCTGCAAAACTCGTTCTACTTGGATCTTTTCCATTTGTATTCTCCTTTCATGTAAAATATGAGAGGAGAAAAGGTACATCAAAGGTTAGGGGATTTGTTGGCAGGGATGCCAAAGTAAAAGGGAATAAAAGTTGATTAACCCTATTATCATAAACAAGCAAATGACCTTAGCCTCTTATTCTTGGAAATAGCCCTGAACATGAGGTACAAGATTGGACAAAGATTACCAAAATTACAATTTGCTCATTGATCGTTGTGCTTGTTTGGCATTTGGATAAATTTGTGAATCTGAATGCCAAATTTTTCCAGGTGCAGTCTTTACCAAGTGAGTACCTCAAGCAGGGAGAAGCTGAATCTCTTGTCCCAATTTGGCTGAAGGCTCTTGCTGCTGCGGCTTCAGACTATCTTGAGAGTAGACACTTAAATGGAGGGAAAGTTAACCACGGGTTGTTAGAAGGGAAAGGTGGGAGAATTCTAAAGCGCTTAGTTCGAGAATTTGCTGATAGCCACCGCAATACTCCAAATCTTGTTTGAACCGTTATAATTGCTGCTGAATACATTTTGCTACTTAGGCCACTGCATAAGAGAGTTATGGGATGCACACCCGTGCTTTGTAAATTGAGGCATGCTTTCAACCCTTGGCTAAGTATTTGAGGTGTGGAAGTCAACATGTAGTGGTTCTTACCGTCTCTCTTCTGTAGCATAATCTTTGTATAGTATTTTAAATTTTTGACTTGTTGAGAACTATAAAATAGATCACCCCATTTTTTGCGAGTATCAACTCAGCCAAAAATTAGGTCAAATATGGGAAAGAATTAATTTACGCTTCCCATGATTGACTTATTTGACATTCATCTGTACATAATGCGCCTTTGCAATATTATCAATTGACGTTTGGTGATAGATGATTTTGCTATAAGTTGTTAATGCAATTCTCGCAGATTTCAGAGGGTACTGTAATCTCCATTGTAGCGTTCACAGTCCACCAAAGTTCTCATGTCCGTAGAAGGTGCCATGGCCATGCCACGTCCTTCAACTTTGCTGTTGAGATAGAGATCAAACGCGAGTGTAGGTAGATTAAGATAAAATGATAAATATACGATCTCAATTTGTTGCTTAAGAAAATCCCGGTCACAAACATAGCATATTACAGTATGGATCGGCACCATTCACGAAAGGAAAAAGGAGAAGAAAGGATCTTGCAACTCATCACTTTGATGCTTCCAAAGGAGTCCTAGTAGTCATCTGGTCCACAGCATGCACAGTGTTCTGAAGTTCATCCCATATCGCTTTGTAAACCATCCTTTGTCTGTTCAAAGTAGATTGTCCTTCAAAGGCCGAAGAGATAACATCTATGCTGCAATAGATCGGCGAGACAAATTTTAATTATCCATCCTTTATTCTGCGTAATAGTATAATTGGTTGACTGGAAAAGAAAATTAACCTAACATGCCGGCCATCACCATAGGCATCCTTCACGGTGACAGAAACTGCATCTAGCTGTTCCTTGATCTGTTGAAACAGAACCAAAGAACTGTTAGGAGCCATTTGGATTATGGCTTGAGTCTCAAGTTTCAGGTTTTGGGCCCTGAACATGAGAGGAGGGGCTTTTAATTATTATTATTTTTAAGATGAGAGGATGTTCTTAAATAGCGATTATTTCGGGTTTGATATCTTGAAAAATCCAAAATTTCAGACATAAATGCTTACACCTTTTAATTTTAAATATTTGTTTCCCGAAATTGAGATCAACTATGTCAAGTGCAGAGGTTAAAAATGAGGATGTGGCAATCAACTGAAGTAGCAGTGCCTTTGAAGTCCTGGCTGCCCCTATGTTGCCACTTTCTGCCTTCCTCTGTTCCTCCTCTTGTACCATCTTTGCCTCTATTTGTTCTTCCCCACCCTCCCCCTTGCTCTAAGCTCTCTCCTCCCTTACAATCTTCTTTCCTTTCTCTCCAAATTCCTGGGCTCGCAATACCCTGTGCCCACATCTTTCCTTTAACCTATTCTTCTATAAATAACTGAATGTTTGTTTTTGGGTTATTGGTTTCCATATGCTGACGAGAAGAGACTTAAGTTGTTCTAGTTGATGGTTTTAATCAGCAATGGTCATAGCAGGGGCGTAGTATGTTATGGTGGAATAGATGTTGACCTTGTGATGGTTTCAAGGGTAAAATTTTGGTATTGAAAATGTGGTAGTTTGTCTTGGATTCAGATACTGCTAGGACATGAGTTTCCTATTTTCTTAATACTTCAGTTTATTTAGATTTCTACTAATTAGGCTAGCACTTTGTTCTATTTAGTAAGGACTGTTATACTAATTAGGCAAGTCATATTATGATGGCTTGTCCTATTTGGACAAGATTTGCTGGGATTAGACAAGTATAAACATATATCACATATATGCAATACAACTTGTATCCTTATCTTTTTTGGTCACCTGTAGATGTAGATCAATTTGATTGAACCACATAAATATTGTGTTCTTCACATTCTTTGCATTTGCTCTTTTGTTGTTTATTTTGTTTCTTTGTTTAGATCCTTCCAGTTTTCACAACAAACAGGTATCAAATTAAAGTTGGTTTCAAGTTGTTCAGTGAGGACCAAGTCAGTTCCAGGTTAGGGTAAGGACCAGGTTGGTTGCTCTCTAGGGTTATTGTTTCCCTAGTCATTCTTGAAACTAGGTTTGTGTTTTGTGTTGCAATGGAATCCATCAAATTTGAAGTTAATTTGTACAATGATCACACCCAATCAGATAAAGTGGAATTTCATATAGAGCCAAAGGTAGAAACTGTCTTTTGATCAAGATCTCTTGTGCAACCTATCAGAGATCTCTTGTGGGAGCTCAGTTGTCCAAGATCTCTTGTATGAGTGAGATCTCTTGTGCAAGCTTAGTAGTTCAAGATCTCCTGTTCATGGACTTGGAGAACGGGAGAGAGGACTTTGGCAAGAGCATATGTGGAATTCGCCTATCACAGGGGAAGTCGCTGACCAATGATCTCACGTGGCAGTAAGATGGCACACTAAGAAGTTCGTGGAGTAAGGTGATTTGGCGAGTTGGCAAGCCTGCAAGCTGAGAAGCTCGTGCGAAGTCAGTAGGATGGTCAGTTGGGCAGGGTTGATTGTTCAGCTCTGTAAAATTTAGGTCAAGGAGGAAATTTGTGATAGTATGTCTTGAATTTGTTTTGGATTCGAGATGCTGCTAGGGTATGCAGTTACATTACTTTGGTTTAAACAAGATAGACTTTTGTTCTATTCAGCAAGAACTGTTATTCTAACCAAGTCAGGTCTACTAGGAAGACTTATTCTATTTGGACAAAGTTTGCTAGGATTAGACAATTATAAGTATCTGTTCTCGGTTCTCCACCAGTGATATATGCAATGCAGTTTGTATCCTTACAAGTAATAAAATCTCTCTTACTCGCTCATGTAGATCAATTTGATCGAATCATGCTAATCTTGTCCAGTGTAGCAGTAAGGACATTAAGTTCTCAAAGGAATTGATCAATATGGAAATGAAAAAAAAAAAAAAAAAAAAGAGAGATTAGAAACACAATCCAAACAAGATAGGCATGGAAGCTAATGTTTCCTAGAGCATCCCAAGTTTCTGGAATGGACATTATTGGCATTCATCTGAGAGGTTTATCTCAGCCAGATTGGACATGAATCATGGCAAGACAATTCATGTGATCAAGAAACTGTTTGCTTAGGAATTTACTCAAGAAATCTTTGGTATCTTTTGCAGCCATTGTGAAGTGAATTTGATCGATGATTTGCAGAGTCCGGTATTAATCTCTCAAATTTTTAGAACAAAAATTTGCTTTAGCATCCCTATATAAAGTAGGGTGGCTCATATGAATCTCTCTCTATCAAGGATTCAGCCAAAACCAAGAGGAGGATCGTGGGAGGATCCTACAGCCTTCAAACTTCATAAAGAATTCGAATTTCAATTATTGCACTCGGTCTGGACTCGAGGCTTTTTTTTTCAAGAGGTGATTTCGCTTTCGATTCTTTCCTAAAAATGAAATGCAAATTATGTTTTGAAATTAATTTTTTCACAAGCCTATATCCAAAGCAGTATAGGAGCTTAGAACATGAGAAAGTGATAGCAATAAACCAATAAAAGACTAGACTTTCAGAGATTAGTTGGGATCGAACCTTCTTCTCCATGGTCTGGATTAGAGTAGAATCAACTGAGCCCGGCTCACTGACCTCATTTGTGGCTCGGATACAGAAACTCCTGCGACGCTCAATAGGAACAGAAACCACCCCAAGCTTATACGTAGAAGGAAGAATTGCCTTGTTCGTTTGCACAAGAGAGCATCTGCATTTGCAGAAGTTATGGGAATGGGATCCCCCAAGCAATAGCATCGCTGCCCTTGCCAGAGACGAAGTCGCCATAGGGAGTATTGACTAATGCTGCTGGACCCAACAAGTGGAGGAGCAAGCGTGGTCAATCATCATCATCATCATCATTTTCTCTGAGTTAATCTCATTTACATCCTCCATTTTTGTCGAATTTTCAAATTTCCCACAACATTCTCTCAACTGTCAAGTCTCACGTCCTAGGTTTTATTTGCAGCTTCTTTTCTCTCTAATTACATTTACAAGTTATTTTAATAAATTTTAAAATGTATTTTTTTTAAAAATTATTTCTCTCTTTCTTATGTTTATTCTATTTTATCTTATCTATTTTAAATTTCAAAAAAAATAGAAATAGATTAAGAATTTTGTTTTAAAAAAAACACGTTGGTATGTGTGTGAATATCCATTCTAACTAGCAATAGAAAGGGACCAAGGCGAGGTGCACATTTTTTCCTTTTTAAGACCCACACCACATATATGTCTAGCCCAATAGAATAGAGGTCTAGCCCATAAAATACTAGTCGGACTCGGGTCGGGAGTCAAATTTTTAAAGGCAAAATATGCGTTACAAAAAGTAAGTTTGATACAATACAAAAAAAGAGCAGAAAAAGTAAAAACAGTGATTAATGAATTGAAACCCTTCTTCCCACTTGCAAGCCTCTGCAAGAAGCAGTAGCAGACGCAGCTCTTTAATTCTTCATGCCATCCAAGTATCTGAAGCCTGCAGATAATCCATCACTTCTTTCTTTTTTGGGTGAGGTTGACTTATTTTGTTTTGTTTTTTGTGTTGCCAGTTCTTTCTTTTGTGTTTTTAGGACAGTTCTTTAAACTGATTTTCTGCTAATGACACTTGTGTCTGCTAATTTTATTTGGCAAGGTCTTATATGTCTGTGACTTTGATGTTGATTTTCATAAAACATTTTGTTGATACCTCTGTTCTTTCATTTTCCTCTTTTTTTTTTCTTTTTTTTTCTTTGTTTCCCAAGACGTTTTTTCTTTCCGCACTTTTAGATTGATTGGATAAGTTGATGTTTATTTCCTTGTGTATGCCAATTCTTTAGAATTACAATTGGGTTTGCTCCTTATGGGAAAGGGTTGCAATTAAAGTCCTTTTTCTTTTTGGGTTGTTGAATCAACTGGTAACAGAGACTGCAAAGGGTTGCTAGATGATTGTCCACTTTTCTTGACCAAGTGATTACTTTTGTGATATAGCGTTAGTTATTCGGCAGTAAACTGGCCCCTAGTATTTTATCTACCATGCAACAGGCAAAAGGCGCTATATTGTGTCCATTTTTTGCTGCATTATTTTTTCCTTTTTTATTGTCATCCATTGTGCAGTTTACATTGTCAGTCGCCTTTGGTTGACTGTTTTATGGCAATGATATGAACTTACTGAAGAGTCTGCCTGTGGAAAATTATCAATACCATTAGTTTGGTTTACAAGATTAAGATAGTTTGGATTCTTCTTCTTCCTTTTTCCCCCTTTCCCTTTTGGTAATTATTGTGTAAAAATTGTTGTCTTTGAGTGCTTTATAGATTTTCTAACTTCAAGTCAAAAATTGAATCTTGACAGTGGTTACATTGTGTACACATTATTATAATAGATGGATCGGGCTAGGTTGAACATGAAGTCCCGTTCTTCTGGTTCAACTCCATCTGAAGAATCGGCCTTGGACCTTGATAAGAACTGTTGTACTCACTACAACCTTCCTTCACTCGGTCCACCCACACTTCAACCTTATGCATCAGCTGGACAGCACTGTGAGAACAGCGCTGCTTACTTTTCGTGGCCTAGTCGATTGAATGATGCAGCTGAAGAGAGAGCAAATTATTTTGCAAATCTACAAAAGGGGGTCTTACCCGAAACTCTTGGCCGCTTGCCAGAAGGGCAGCGAGCAACTACCTTACTTGAGCTTATGACCATCAGGGCATTTCATAGCAAAATCCTTCGCTGCTACAGTCTTGGCACTGCCATCGGCTTTCGTATTAGACGTGGTGTTTTGACAGACATCCCTGCAATATTGGTCTTTGTTTCCCGCAAGGTTCATAAGCAATGGCTTAGCCCAATTCAGTGTCTGCCGACTGCTTTAGAGGTGATGAATGGATATTCATCTTCTTTACCTTTTCATTTATTTCTGCCTGCTTTCTCGGGGAAAGAACCATAGAATACTTGAGTTTTCCTTTTACTTGTCTACATTTTCAATTATTAATGTTTGATGGCTGCCTATTTTGTCACTCTACTCTGTTTTGTGGTTGAACGAATTGTGTCTCTTCAGGGACCAGGAGGGGTGTGGTGTGACGTGGATGTTGTGGAATTTTCATATTTTGGTGCACCGGAGCCAACACCTAAAGAACAATTATATACGGAAATTGTGGATGACCTACGTGGAAGTGACCCATCTATAGGTTCAGGTTCCCAGGTGCCTTGAATTTCTCTCTTTTTCTTTTTGTACACAAATTAACTGTTCAATTATAAACATACATTATCTCTTGTATTGTCATATAATGCCCTAACTATGTTCCCCATGTGTTTTAGCCCTTGAAAAGTAGTAATTTCTTAGTATCTTTTAGATTAAGTAGTGTGATGCATGGATTGGAATTCCTTAGGTGGCTTCTTGAATCTAGATCTATATGATAGTGTCAACTCTAGTTTAGACTTCATGTCCTACTAATATTTATCTGTGCTCTGATACCAGTTTAGTGTAGTTCCTTCAAAGCAATCACGCTCTAATAATTAAAGGATTAAAGCACACTCAACATTACCTTGAAAGTACCAGTTCTTGTGAAGTTGAATTGCTCTTTTGTTTGGTGGACATTTTTCCCATCACATATTCTCTTGTGGTGTAAATATAGTAGATAAGCACATCTAAATAGAAAAAAAGTGCATGCATCAACATGTATCTTTGAGATATTATTACTGACAATGAAAGTCAAAAAGTTACATCAATGTACTTCTTTGGCAACAATTTCACTGTGTTCAGTGAAAATGTTCAGGTTGCGAATCAAGAAACCTATGGAACCCTTGGTGCTATCGTTAGGAGCCAAACAGGTACTCGACAAATTGGTTTCCTGACCAACAGGCATGTTGCGGTTGATTTAGATTATCCAAATCAGAAGATGTTTCATCCTTTACCTCCTACACTTGGTCCTGGAGTGTATCTTGGGGCAGTTGAAAGAGCCACTTCATTCATCAGGGATGACCTTTGGTATGGCATCTTTGCTGGAATAAATCCAGGTGTGTTATTTGTAACTAACAGAATGCAGAACATGATAATGACTTGGCATTTCCCTATTTTCTATTTGCCTGCTATGTGTGAATCAGTTTAAGCCTCAACTTAGCAAAATCATTTAGTTAAACAAGATATATTAGAATCACCATTTTAATTGACTCTGATGTTGAAATACTTCTAAAAAAGATTCAATTCCTTGGCAGAGACATTTGTGAGAGCAGATGGGGCATTCATTCCGTTCACTGATGATTTTGACATGACTTCTGTAACTACATCTGTAAAGGGTATAGGAGAAATAGGAGATGTGAAGATTATAGACCTACAATCGCCTATCAGCAGTCTGATTGGAAAACAAGTAATGAAGGTTGGAAGAAGTTCTGGATTAACTACTGGAACTGTATTAGCATATGCACTTGAGTACAATGATGAAAAAGGGATATGCTTCTTGACTGATTTTCTCGTTGTCGGGGAGAATCAACAGACTTTTGACCTTGAGGGAGATAGTGGAAGTCTCATCATTTTGAAGGGTA
Organism: Apocynum venetum; assembly: GCA_019593545.1. Classification (NCBI taxonomy): domain Eukaryota; kingdom Viridiplantae; phylum Streptophyta; class Magnoliopsida; order Gentianales; family Apocynaceae; genus Apocynum; species Apocynum venetum. The sequence goes on along the minus strand of SRSM01000327.1, from coordinate 1,647,876 downwards.
TGAACGGAGAGAAGCCACAACCAATTGGGATTATATGGGGTGGAACTGCTAATAGGGGTCGTCTTAAGCTAAAAGTTGGTCAATCTCCGGAAAACTGGACTAGTGGAGTTGATTTGGGGCGGTTGCTCAATTTTCTTGAACTTGATCTCCTTACAACGAATGAATCACTGAAAGGTTTGTTGTTTTCTATGGGTGTTCAGATTTCTATGATAGAGATGCATAACGTCTACATAAATAGGTTGAACTAGACATGTATGGTGCATAACTAGAATGACAAGTACTTCTGGTCTAAAATTAAATATTCACGTATCTATGTTTGGTAAGGATTTTTATAAAGTGAATTTCTTATTTTTTAAAGGATGAACATATTTTTTATCCAATTTTTATGACTAATTTCTTTAAATTGAAATTAGTTTAGGGTTTACAGTTCATGCATCCATTGTTGACTAATTAGTTCATTGCATTACTAACTACATTAATGATAATAATAATACGATATCTTTTCTAGCATGAAAGGCTCTTACATAGAATATTTAGTTTTGAATGGAAGTACTAATTTAAAGTTTGGAAACTTCTCAATATGTTAACTTTTTCATTTTGTGCCTGCTACATATTATAGCTGCTGTCGAAGAACAAAGAGCGACCTCAGCAACAGTAGTTGGATCCACTGTCGGAGATTCTTCCCCGCCTGATATAGTGCTTCCAAAGGACAAATCAGAGCCTTTGGGACTTCACATTCAGCAAATCCCACCGGATGATGGCGCATCCTTCCCAGATATGAACTCAACCCCAAAAGAAGGGGCATTCCAATTGGAAGATGGTGTCCATGTTGGCCCAAATATAGAACATCAATTTATTTCCAGCTTCGGCAGGCGATCGCCACTTCATCGAGATCATGGACAGGAAAGACCCCTGTCTGAAAATTTGTCTGCATTGAGGAATGGTTCTGATGAGGACCTCAGTTTCTCTTTGCAATTGGGTGATAACGAACCTAAGAGAAGGCGATCTGAACCTCCACCAAGTGCAGAAGAAGCCATTTAAAATTTCTTCATTCTTCTATCATCTCGGTGACCTTAGAGAACCAGTGTGCCATCGTGGACTTTGGCTTCCTTGGGAAATTAACTGGCTTTGCATATTATTTCAATGATTGTGTTGTGTAGATCTCTCTTGCAGCTTGAACATCTTTCTATTTAAGGAAAACTTGCATCCTGCATACTCTTGACTAGCAGAAATAGACTGCAAAAACAGTTCCATGTCAACCAAAAGCCTCGCCAGCGTGCGGTCACTCCTGAATTATTCACAAGTTCTGTGATTTTCACCATCCCAAAAAAAGAAGGAAAAAAGAATGTGGAGAGTGAAATGCAGCCTCTGAGGTCAATCTTCTTTAAGAAAAGGTTGAAATAAACAAATGTGACCGATTATTTTCTCGTATTGATACTATATGAGGAAAAAAAATCTAAAAACTGACGTGCATGTAGCATCTTACTTCCAGAACACAATACATAATTCACACCTATGGAGATAATATTTTGCGTATTAAGCCGTGTGAAGCCTTCCATATGAAAGGAATTAATTCCCTTGGGACAAAATCGGACAAAAAATAAATGTAATGTAGTTCTCATTATTCTATATATCATCACAAAGCTTGAATGTTGACTCGACTTCATAAATGAGCTGCCAAGGAAGTATTTTCCGCTACAACCATAGCAATCAAAAAATCGCAACCATGCCGATTTACTTTAGGATGAAACAACTTCAATGGCACTGCCCAGTGGCCATGCTGCCTCGACTAGGGAATTTTGATATTTGACTTTTTTCACTAATGTAATCTCCTGCCAAGGATCAAGGCCTGTTCAATCATATCACGAGTCAATTAAAGTTCACAGCAAATATTACATGACTAGCAGAATAAACACTACTACGTACCAAACCCGTCCACAAGCAAGGTGAATTGATACACAAGATCCATGCATAAATATGGTAGGTTATCGGGCTCCACACGCTTATATATAGATTTGGCATCCTCAAGTCTTGTTTGACAAGCACGCTTGGCTTCATCGTGAAAATCAGCTGGATGAACTTTAGCTACAGCAACATTTGGATCAACAAACCCAGCCTATACTTGGACAAAACAGTACATTTATAAAGCAGTATGATAGGCAAAAATTAACACATGCAACCAGCGAGATCTGGAAATGTAGCTTCTAAACGCAAATTGTTTCTGAATAACTAAAAACAGATCTCTTTTGTACCTCAACAGCTCTGTCAAAGAAGAATGATGCAACAAACAGATTCTTCTGACCATCACCTCCACCACCATTCCATATCCCACCAAATGTGCATTTCATTTGAGTGCATGTTGATTCATTAACTTTGAGTGCCTTAATAGCTACTTCTCTACATCTATGCAAACTGGAACCAGACAGTGAAGCTGAAGATGGATAATCTTTCCCTCCATATTTGTAAGATCCTGTTTAAGAATGTGGAGATCAAATATTTCCATTGCTTTTTTAAATATAAGAGCTTTTTTGTCCCAAAAGGCATACATTGACTCAATTATGAAAATTAAAATCTTCATATAATTTCCTGTCTTCTGGGGAAAGACATACACAAAAGGCATCTTATTTCTCAAACTGGTCTGTGAAGTCTCTTCTCAGTCATTCTTAAGCAGAATAACAAACTTACTAGAGGAAATTTCAAGAGTTGGTAATAAAATTAAAAGAGTACAATTATGCTCCCAGAACAGAAGGAAAGGAGGTAGCCCCCCAACCTGAACAGAAAGTGGCTGAAAATTAGACTCTTTTGACATGGTAGTGAAGTTGCTAATGACATGTTACACTACTTACTCTTGCAAGCAATCAGCTTGTTGGACTCAATTCTCAAATCAACAGATTGCGCAAGTTTGATTGACAATAAAATAATAATAATAAAAAAATAAGACATGAAAGTGCATATTTCATAGAGCTAAAATCCAACATAATATGGAAGATAGCAGCTTGCTTACTGGAATCTCAAACTTGAAATATTACAGCAATCTTTCTACTTTGAAATTTACTAATGTTAAGCTTTCTTGTTTCCAATAAAGTATACAATCATTTCAATACCCCCATTTTAATCTATGGAAAACATATTGATGACTATAGAGTGCAACCCAAAACAGGAAAAGATACAGATAGTTCAGGTGAAAATCAAGAAACTTCATTAGAAACCTACCTGAAGCTTACAAAGGTTAATCTACTAAAAATAGGATTACAGCAAGCAAAGCTATGAAGATCTCGTGTTCTCAATGTTTGTGAATTACAGGCAGGTATGTGCATTCTTAATATCATAACAGTTGGTATTTAGAGTATGATACCCAGTGGTTTAAAAACATTTCCCTTGCAATATGAATGCCATCCTGTCAACAAATCCCAACCAAAAAGATAGAAGCAGGGTGAAAAAACCACTCACAAACAAAAGGTTTTCCAGGATATCTTAAGGAGCATTCATTCCAAATTTCACAAAGAATGAATGGACACTTACAATTAAAAAGCCAAACTATTGCATGCGGATACACACCACACACACACACACAGATTAGAAGCACTTTCAACTAGAAGCTATTTATGGACAAGCTCAAAATCAGATTTACCATCAAATCCTGCCAGAACACACGGATTGCCGGACTCATCACCAACCTTCAAAATCTCAGCTCGAGCTGCCAGTAAGCCATAGTGCAAATAACTGTGCATAGATTGCACAAAATCTTATAAATAAAAAGTAAAATTGTTTTATTTTTGAATGAGCATGTTTTGAAATGATACAATAATGAACCAACCAAGAAACTTGCATTGGAAAGATGGATTAAAGAAGAATGTGATTATAAACCAATAAGAAGATTCCAGTGGATAATCCAACAGAAAAAGAAAAAAAGTTCATTAGTACATTACAGAAGATGAGTAATACCTGTGAACATAAAGGTAGTATTTAGTTCCATTGAGATGCATTTCCTGGACAAATGATTCTTCTCCATCTGACAATTTTGGAGCCTTCGCAGCATCTGACTCAGAAATAGCATATGCCATTTGCACAGAACCACCACCAAGATCAACAACTCCAACAGTGCCAGCATACTTCTTTCCTAAATTTCCTAGAAGATAGTTAATAGTCACCTGCATAGGTACACCTAAAATTCATCACACAAACAACTCTCTTTCCCTCCCTCACATAGAAACACAGAGTATGTAGAAAAAAGTTCTATGTTTTTTCTACAACTCTTATCTATCGTTGTTAAAGTTTTCAACAACCATAGTCTTCAGGAGCATGGATATAATAATCACACTATGATAGGGCAGAAGATGGGGCTTACAAAAACCCTAGTTCAGTTCCCATTCATATTGTTCTTATCACTCTACCATTACATGTATGCAGAACAGGGAAGGGCTCAATAATTGGAATTTTTTTAGCCAAGAAAGGATTCAACAATATAGCTTTAATCTTGGAAATTTTGGTTTACAAGTCTTTTAGAGGCAAAGGGTATTTATGCTAAATTGCAGCAAAGTCATAGAGTCTTAAGGATAGTTATTTAATAAGTTTTAGAATAAATTTCTAGTTGGTTTCTGATTTAGAAATTGATTTAGAAACCCTAGTTTTCCTAATTGTTATTGTTTTAGTTTTAGAAGTTCAGTCCCAGAAGTCCTAGTAGGTTTATGATTTTCTTTTAAGCTTATGAATAGACGGCTACTCCATTCATTGTGCATGTCATTTTATTCAATCAATAAAGAGTCTACCGATTTTCTGTAATCATGGTTGTGTGACACAATCAAACCTAAGGTGCGATACCTTAAAGTCCTGGGCACGACACCTAGGGTTTATCCTCCATCTAAGTGAGATGCTAAGAGTTCTCTCTTTCTTTTATTTCTATTTTATGGTTGAGTAAACTTAATTATATCATCGCTTCTGCATCGAAATCCTTCTATTCTGAAATTTCCTGCAATTTGACATCTTTTCCTGCCTAGTTTAATATCTATAATCTAGCACATTTAAGGGCAGCTCTGTAGGACAGCTTTTACATAGTTGTCCTGCATCAACTTATAACTGATGACAAGATAAAAGAAGTCTAGATTACACTATTGCTTGCTTTAATGGTGAAGCATGCTTAAGTTTCATAATGCTCTGTTCTCTTTGAAAAAACTATCATTGGGAGTTACTCCTGGACCGTAATAGGAATGTCCAGAGAAAGTTGGAAAAAAAAATGAACATGTTACTCAAGCCTTTAGAAGTGTAGTAATACAACAGATATGTAAAATGTTTAGTAATTCCAATAAAATTTGGGTGTTATTGACTGTAATAAGCAGAGTCAAGAGAAATTGCCATAATAAATTAATTAATATGTAAGAATATGGATCTATGAGGCTACAGCTCGCCAGGTATAGTACGATATTGTCTGTTTTCAATTTTATGCGTACATTTCCATTCCCATCAATCAATCAGTATGGCATACTGTCATGGTAAGTCAATCGATAACTATTAATAGACATTGTTAAAGAAAGAAATGAAAATGCAAACAAGTTACATTAACATGCAACTGCCTCAAACGAAAGTAAGCACATAGCTAGAGAGAGGGAGGTGTAAAGAAACATACCCATTGATAAGCACCTTCCTGATTCCCATCCAGCACAGTGACCCAATCGCCCTTAGACTTGAAGGAGCTTTTCTTCTCCAGAAAATCTCGAACCTTGAATAAGAAGGAAAATTTTCAAAATATATGTACTCATTTTATTAATTGCACGATGGGGAAACCACGAAGAGGGCCGAATGAGAAATTTAGATTGAGAAGGGAGATTTACCGCTTGCAGAATCCTGTCTGAAGCATCTCCTTCCAGTTGCCTTAGACCTGCAGTTGCCTACGTAAGCATCAGTAGGAGAAGAATTCAGTAAAAGAGAGTGACAAGAAGCAAAACAGAAAAAGAAAAGGAGGACATTTTCAACAGAATTACTCACCCCAACTCGGACAGGCGTTTTGAGACGCAGGTCTCTGGGAACTGCAGCTTCAGCCTTTTCAAGGAGGTCGAGTAAGGAATTGGCAGCAGCCTCCGGGTCCTTAGCATATGCACTGAGACCCGGCTTTTTCTAGAATAGAAAAGGAAAGAAAGGGGAATTGAATTAATGGAAAAGAGAAGGCGCAGAAAAAGGATCTGAAACGAAATTATTGGTACCTGCTCAAAGAGCTCAAGATCCTTGCCAATGGGAACAAGATCTAGACGTTGGTCAAAGCAGAAGACATGAACACGGCTGCCAGAACTACCGGCGTCGAAGATGACAGCATAAGAGTGGCGGGGGGACGGGGAGAACTTGCGAGGAAGGGAATCAGAAGAAGGAGAGCGGGAAGCAGGCATGAGGAAGAGTACAAAGGAAACAAGGAGAAGAGGGACAGAGATGACGAGGAAAAGGCCTCGGTACCTCTTGATCTTATCGAAGAGGGAGTCCTGAGGACGGTTACGCTTGAGCATTTTCTCCATTGGGGTGCCGCCGTTGCCGTTTTGTTCATCTAAGAGCTCCGCGGCAGATGGCGACCGGTAACGGATCTGAAGGCTTCCCGCGGCGGCCTGATTTGCTTGGACGGACTCCAGCTCTGAATGGGAGAGAGTATCAGAGGATCTGAAAAATTGATCAAAAGAATCGGAAATGGAAGGAAGTGTCAACACCAAAAGTTAAAAGAATAAGCCACTGCAATGGGGCTAAGGACTCAAAAACAAACGTAAAATAAGGGGAGGGGATTTTTGCCTTTTTTGGTTGTGTACCGATTATATTCCCTGTTAATTACGTGAAGATTATTCTCGTTTTATTTATTTTTACGTACTTATCATATTAGTATATTTATAAATACTTTAAGATGAGGAGAATTGGTTAAAAAGAACAAAAAGGTATTTATTTATATTTATAATACTAATAGGTAGGTTAGTTGCAAAGCAAACTGCAACTAAAAGTGCAGCGCCCGCAGCTGCCAGCCAGGCGGCCTAATATTTTGCCCAGATATCTCTGATCGATCATCATCAACATCAAAGTTCAACTGCAATATTCTGTGCCTCTGCAGCCACGCCATCATCCCTTTCCTACGTCTCTCCAATGATTAACTCATTTAAATCCCGCCCTGCCCCCTCTCCATTTCTTTCACCATCAGATCCATATTCGCTCTATCTTTCACTTCAGCCCTTGCAAAATTTAAGATTATTCACTTCTGCCCTCCCCTCTCCTAATGGTCTGTCTATACACTCTACAAAACTAATAAAAAACTACTAGTAGTAGTAGTAGAAACCTATGTTTGCAACTGATCAATGAACTACCGTAGAATTTAATCAAAATAATTCGCATTTTTACACTTCTATTCAAAATAAGTTAATCAAAATAACTCAAAAGGTTAAAATTGGTAGAGGATGTGGACGTTCTTCGCAGAAACATCGAGCAGCGACGTCGAAACTGCGTTGCTGTCAGATTCCTGAGCAAGCTTGCGTTACTGCCAGAAAGGGATGTCGATGTTCTTGGCAACCCCGTCGTTTTTGGCTTTGTTAAGCAAAGCTGCTGAATTCCACTGCGGACGGTCACGTTTGTAACAGAGTTTTCTTACCTTTTAAATTGAACGACCAGAAGCCAGCAGTCCAGTCCCTCTATGCTTTGTTTTCCTTTCTTCTTCATTCTCTGCAATTCATTATTTTCTTTACTTCCTTCATATTCTAGCCAATTCTCCCTTTGTGCTCTGCGTTTTCCTTTCTTCTTCATTTTCTACAATTCATTATTTTCCTACTTCCTTCATCTTCCCTGCTCTTTGAGAGATCCGACCTTCTCCTGCGAATTTGTTTTTTTTTTTTTTTTCTTTTCAAAATGTGCTAGTGACCGGTGAGTAATTTTTTGTTTTTCCCTTGGCTCAGGTGACCGGACTAATGGAGGATCATCTTCTTCTCTGACAGTTCCGGCTCGTACGATTTACAGGATCATCTTCTTCACTATAAGTTTTTTTCCTGTTAGAAGTTTTCTTTTCACAATAACAGGGGCTCGTAAATTTTTTTTTTTTTTTCTTTCAAAATGTGGTATTGTTTCTCTCAACAAAAAAAAAAATTGTGGTAGTGTGTTTATTGGAAAGAGCATTTTTTTTTCGTTGCCTTAGTAATTTTTAATTTAATCTTTATGTTGTGTTTATAATGTTGTTGAATGTTTTTTTATTATTATGATATTTTAAACTTGTAAAAGTTTAGAGTTTAGACTTTAATTGTTTTGAATTTTATTATTAATTTTCATGTGATATGCTTTAATTGTTTAATTGAAATATTTGCAAATATTTTTTATAGTTTAATTGTTTGAGTGACATTTCTTTTTCACTCACAAAAAGTTTAATTGTTTGGAACATACATTTTTTTCATAAAAACTATATGGTTATGGTTTAATACCGCACATAGAGATTAAACAAATATTTGCTAGGGGCAGGTTTACTACTAAGTCGCTTATGACATTGGAACCGTTTACGGTACTCCGTGACGCTGTTAGAGCTTCTTGAACCCTGTGGCTTGCGTGGCATAACTAACAATGAATGGAGAAGAGGAGTTGATTGCAATGCAGATGTATGGTTGAGAAGCATAGGATAAAATAGAGACAGAAGGGAGCCGGGCGATATAGCACACAGAGAAGGAAAGATAGAGCAAGAGCAGGAAACAAGGAAGTAGAGCAGGCCTGACAGCTGTAGCATCAAAAGGGCACGAGAAGGGAAATTAGTGTAAGGATACAAAAGAGGGGGTAGGAAAAATGCCATGACTCATATATGAGACTGTTGTGGTGGCTGGACTGGAGGCAATGCCAAGAAAATAGCTATTTCTCCCTCAAACCTACTCCTAAGTTATCACTACCCAAAAGAACAAAATATATCTTTTCATATATACAATTTTACTCCTGTAATAAGAAAACCCCAAAAAACATAAAGGGCATTAATGCTACAAGAAACTCGTGCTCAGTCAAACCACAGGTAATGTGGCTGCAATTCAAATCAAGCCGATAACGATCATTTACTAAAATTACAACAGAAAAATTTTGGCCTACAATTGGAACAAGGATTAGATTTGGTACATGGCTAAGCAACTAGAAACGATATACACACATTTCAAACGAAAAATCTAGAATTCATCAATTTTACGAAATCACAGCTCTGAAAGAATTGCAGGAATGTAGTGAGATAATTCTGCTGTCAGTGACTGAAATCCATTGACAAGCTGCGTATGGAAGTCCTGATCTTCCTCTCCAATCAATCTAAAATGCACCCGTATAGCTCTCTTACACACTGCCATAAATTCTAGGAGAGCAGCGATTAATTGCTGCAACTCCTGTGAGCGCAACCTTGTTGCAGGCTCACCAGAAAGGAAAGCTGTGCAAACACTCAGAACTCCACTGTTCACCTGCAAATACACAAACATAAATTTAATTACTGAAGCTATTGAACTAGCAAGCAATGAAAATGGACATCCATCAGAGAATGACATGAGATAGACAATCCTACTAGATGCATCTATGACACAAAGAAGCTGAATCGACAGGTATTTGCCAGAGGAATATTTCACAATACCACATTTGTATCACTGTCTTAAAATGATTGTCACCAATTTCTTTATAGAAATTAAAATAACAATACAGCACATATAGATTAAACAACTCACTTGAACTGCAACAGACCCTTGAAGTATCCTTTGTAAACTCTGCAAACGTGGGAGTTGATCACCTTCGGAGCTGCGGGGTTCCTCAAGTTCATTCCGTAATGCAGCTGTCCTAGTTTCAATCATTCCAATTGCATTTTCAACTGGGGAGAATTCCAGCAATTCAGATTTGGTGACCAAAAGCCTATTCACTAAGGCAGGGAAAGAGCCTTCAGTCTGTAAAACTGTTCGACGTTTCCACTGATCTTCCAACCCACCTTGGGTCTTCCCATTTTTTGTAAAAGGAGTATCAAATAGGAAGCGATCAAACACACGTGCACGTATACTTCCAGTAGAAAGTGAAAATATTCTCTCTCTTCTGCTTCCCAGGTCCTCATCTTCCATGACTGGGTCAACTGCAGTTATCTGAAGGTAGCAGACTCCTGGCTGCAACTCCTCTGCTTTGACTTGTCTAGAGTCGGGAATTATGTGCAATGTAGTTCCATCCATTCTTGATTCATAAATGTGACTAAGCTTTTCCATTATGTCGCCCAACCGCACATCACGAGGTTCTCTGTAGACATATTCTTTCCTATCCAGCTTCCCAAATTTTTCACCATAGAAGCCCACCCTATAATATGTGGCATCCGTGAATGGAATGGGGCTTGATTCTTGCTCAAGGATTGATTCATAGATGTTGGTTAACATTGTGTGGCATTTTGCTAGCTGTCCATATGACCTTCTACTTTTATACACTGGAATTACAAGCTCTAAAATGCTTGCACAAAAATGGTAGAGCTCAGCTTGAGAGAAAAGCTTATTTGCAAGCTGTAGGTATTTCACAGCCGAGTCAACTGTAAGTTTCGAAGCGCCATATCCTTCCACCTCTGCTGCAGACGCTTCAGATGTTATCTCACTGCTGACCATTGGGCAAATTTTGCGCAAAGCACTAACATGTTCAGTGCTCCACACACCATCATTTCTGCTCACAAGGGCCTAGAAACAGTAGACTATGTTTATTTAGGCATCAACCTAAATTGTAGCTATTTCCTGATATATTTAAAATGAAGCAGGCTCAAGATAAACCTTTGGATAATTGATATCATTTAGTGTTGTCCCAATGAATATCTATCAAATCACTGATAGAGCATCAGATGGGAAGAAGAGATTAATGATTGATTGGGCATCTAAGAACTTATCATGACATGCGATAAAGCTTACAGCTAAAAGGATACACCAGTAGACATTATAGACAGACGCTGTAAGCATAGGACTTCCACATGACAAGGTTTTCTGGTAGTACAATTATTATTGCCATACTGAACTGTATCTAAGAACCTACTGATCTAGTACTTAACTAATGGTTCTTTGTCAGATATACACCATCAGGATGTCAGAGTAAGAATACAACAAACATTCATATTTTTATTAATACGTACAAATCATGGTAACATGTTGCATATACTTCTCTAAATCTCAAGAATAGCTGCACATGCTTGTTTGATAGTTTTCATTACAAAAGCCGAGTAAAGCATGTTTTACACATTTTAGATTATACCTCTATCATCATAACCCCAAGCAAGAAATTTAAAAGAAAAAACTTACCTGCATCACAACACCAGCAACAGCGACAGCACACTGTGCAGCTTCAGCCCAAGACTGCATCTCCTGATGTGCGTCACATAGGTGTAGCAGCCACATTATATGAAGATCCGGTACAGGAGCAAAGGCCATTGCAAGTTTGTAAAAGCCCTCTGCAGCAGCATATCTATCCACCGTCATAACAGATGCCTAAAACAAAATAGCCAACAGCATAACTTGATGAGAAACTAAAGAAATTTTCCAATATACACAGAAAGTGATTTAAGAATGTCAAACCATACCAGAAGTGCATGTTCCAGGCTAGCATCTAAAGCCAAAAGAAGACTATCAGAGAGATGTTTCACTTCTGACCACGACCAGATAATCTCTGATGATTTCTGGGGAACTGAAACAAGCGCATTTTCTGGGAGACCACATTCTGCTAGTAAGATTGCACTCTTAGATTCATCTGCCATTTCCTGCAATGATTTTCTAAGGCGGCGTGCTTCACCACTTTCTTCAAGCGTTCCATCAGACTTCATCTGTGTCACTGGAACTTCAGACATCAACTCGGACAGTGTAATAGTTAGCATGACTCTTAATCTTGCTGCTTGCATGAAGTAAGAAAAAGAACTCTGCAACACAAAGAGCTTTAACTGAATTCAACAAGCATGGAACTTGAAAATAGTTGTTAAAGCAGAATTAAAGACAATATGAACAGCTACAGGTACATAGATTACTCTACCCTAATGAGTATCTGGATCCCAATAACGGCTCGTTTCCTGATATTATCATTCCGGAACACTGCAAGCCGAAGAAGATAAAAAGCAACTTGCTTTAAGAAACGATCATTTTCCCTTGACATAAGAGTGGCTCCATGAAGTTCAAAAACACTGTTGAAGACAGGAAACAGAGCTGTCCAGAAAGCAAGTGGCTGATTACGTGAGAAGACATTCATGAATATGGCTGTAATGCAATCAAGTTTCCCATAATCAGTTGCAATACTGTGCGTAGCACCAGTTCTTGAAAATTTGTCAGCTATTTCCAGAACTTGCAGACTTATAGCTGCAGCCAGGTTTTCTTCCCAAAGTTCCTGATATTGTGCAATTGTATTAGCTAGACAATACAAGATTCCACAAAATACTGGTAACACCAACGGGAGCCCATACCAGCTTTTGCCTTAACATTGGGTGCAGAGATTCCCTTAGAGCCTGGGTTGAAGCTCCAATCCTAGAAGACTGTGCCTGAGCTAGAGCTTCCCTAAGCGAATACGGCTGAGTGGGTGAACTCAGCTGTGAACTAACTCTATGCCACAAGTATCCATTTTCAGGTGTTCCTTGAGGCTGCATAAACAGGAGATCTTTAAATCCTGAACTAGAGACAGCCAAGGAAAAGAGGGAAAAAAAAGGTAAGGGACCATCACAGAAAGATTGCATCAGGGGTTTTCAAGACATACTCTAACATCATGTCTTGCTGCCTCAGACAGGTAATGATTAATTGCTGGTGAAAGCCTCTCAGAGTACTTAGGGGATGTAGGTTTATCCTGCCCAGGGCTGCGAGAACTGCTGATGAGCATGCTATCAGCAGGTCTACGGTGCTGCAAAGTATTTAAAAGCCAATGAATAACTGACTTTTAAGTTGATCAGCAGACATATTGTATAATACAGAAAAACTATGCTTAAAAGCATGGACACTATATTCAGGCGACGGAAATAATATCAAATTTCACCACTCCTGAAAATCCCACATCAATCCACAGTAACCTTATGGATGGATTTATTTTGTCAAGTTCTATCAGAACTAGATGGCAGTACAGCTTAGTATAAATAATCTCATGGAATTATCAAAATGCAGCATGAAAATTTGCAAAGATAATGTTCAAAGAATGTACCACCCAAAAGAACTAGAAGAAAATCTGTAGCAGATTTGAGCAAAGTAGTTGAAAACAATAACTGGTAGCAACAAGTATATAAAGAGCAAAAGCACATAGAAATAGCATACCTCAAAATGAATTAGACACTCCTCCAAAAGTTTAAAGAACAGCCTGGTACGAGCAATGCTTTGCTGCCATGCCTTCACAAGAGAGACATCATCCAGATTGCGTATTATTTGCAAAACAAGAATCAAGACTTCACGTTTTTCAATTGCACTCAGATTGTAGAAGACTGGCATTTCATCTAAGATCTGCAAAGATCAGAATTCACATAATAAGATAACAGTCACCTGGCCCTGATGAAGCTGCCATGATACTAGAAGTCACATACTAGAAAAGGCAGACCTTATTCCTAACATTTTCAGGATATATAAATGCAGTATGTTAACGATTATATTTGATAATAGGTGAGGAAAACTGTCAGAGACGAACACGAGGAGAAGTTCAGACAATCTGGCACAAAAACTAGCTTTTTGTCAGAAAAATGTTAATGAAAGTTAAAAAATCCTGTCATTTCTTTTCTACTAGATCTTGAAGAATACTCCGAGTTCCTATGAGGCACTTAAAAGCCAGAAGTCAAGAGTACAAAATCTATGCAGAACTCACGACACTAATAATTTCATATTTAGCCCTGAATAGGCCAAATATTAAATAATTTTATATGAATCTTCAAGAGGAAATACATTTCACATATGTGAATTAGTGACTAGATTTTTAATCACCTTTTAGTCAGCAACAATTTGAGGACTAGAAAAGCAATTCAAGTTGCAGTAAAAGGAAAGTCAAAACTACTTGATTAGAATAGGTACATTGTCTTTCATTCATTCTTTAGTTTCTCGACATCTAGTCCTGATTCATTAATTTCTTTAGACAAAGGACTATTTCAACCAAGTCCAATTATTTCCTTTTCCACTTCCCATAACTAGAATTTTATGATAATAATGGTAATCAATCTAAAACTCCAAAACTACTACCTTGAGGCACCTTACATAAACAAAGGAAAGGGTAAGACTAGCATATTCTAAAACTGCTTTCTTGAATTTAAAGAAGATGCAAACAAAGAAACAAATTCCAAGGAGTGTTCAATTGCAAAAGAATAAGTTCCAAACATTTATAACATTAGTAAGAATCACTAAGCCAAGCACCTGGCCAACCAATGGAAAGTATAACTGGGCAATATAAAGCTTATCTTCAGGCTTCTGGTAGCGAACATCAAACTCATGTTTGCACAGAAGGACCACCAAAACTCTAGCTGCCTGCAAATTTGAAAACGATGGTATCCCTGAGATCTAAAAGACCAATCATGGAACTAAGCAAATTTTGCTCAATAACTGAAGAACCAGATAGCAAAAATCTAGCACTACCCTCACCTTTGCTCGCATAGATACATCATCATGGTCCCAAGTAAGGAAAATCTCTTGTATTAAGACAGATGAAAGGTAGTTCCTGTATGAGAAGATGACTTCTAAGAATTATGTATTCAGGACAATGTTTGAAGTGAGTAGCCCTAATGCATATGATGAGAGAGCCACCACCTTGAGACCCAAAAGAAACTGAAGCAAATCAGTTGCCAAACAATTTCGTCCAAGTACATTCATATATGTGTAGGACCTTCAATTAGGCATGCCAGCCAAAGTTTAAGTTGAGACTTATGTAAACTTGGGCAGACCTGACCATGCTGAGGCCCAATTTTTAAAATCTCATGCATTTAAAATGGGTTAGTTGTTGATAACAAAAGTAGTATGATTTGCTCAATTAACAAAATTTACAATATCCTTAATGATACTCCTCCAATTCCTACTTTCATGTCATTCTATAGAAAAGTTATTGGTTCAAATTACTAGTCGTTTTGGAAAATCAAAAAGGTTTGTTTTCTAATTTTACCCTTATCCCTTACTGCTCTATAAACCATTGCATTAATTGGTTTCCAATTTCGCAAACTTCTCAAACTAATACTGCTCCTCTCAGACTATCCTCTTAATGGCAAGGTTAAATTAGTTTTTTCACCTAAAAACTCCATAGCTTTAAGAACTCCCTTAATCCATGTGACAACCTGAACAGCAAGTAAATAGGACTAGACAAGAATACACCCTGCTTCAATGCATACAGGACTGCTACTCTTCCAAAATAAGATAAACTAACAACTAGATAACTTTAGCACAGCAGATATTGAGCTAATAATCCAAAAGTCAATATTAACAGCAAAAAATCAAATCCAACAAAAATACTCCTGTAGTCCAGCATCACAATACAAGTTAAAGGGAACTCAAGTTTCAAGAGCACTAGAAATACAGACAATTCACCTTCTACATATCTTTCAGTAGCATCCAAAGTTTTATAAGCTAAGACGTCAAGAAGAGGAAATAACGAGGCTGAATGATATCTTAGAAACAAAAAAAAAGTGACACCGAGGACAAATCACGTTCCTGATTCTAGTTAGTTAATCCATGATTTTCTTCTGTAATTAATCAATTTGCATCCCTCTTAGAGATCACATACAAAAACCTCCAGAAATTTCACAGTGATTAGTACTTTCTATATACTGTGTTCACATTATTCTTAGCATAGAGTCATCCATATATGGCAGATTGGATAGTATCATCACAAGGATAATATAATTCTCATGGAAATAGCATCTGGTAAAAATAAGAGCAGTTAGAAATTTTGGAATTTTACCTATCTGAAGGATCTCGTCCAGGCATCTCCACAAAAAGATCATGATCACATACAATTTGTAGAAATGTAAGCTTGCAATCATGCAGTGCCGATTGACAAACCCCAGAGAATTTGTCCAGGTACAAGGATACCTAAAGACCATAAAAAAGAAAAGAAAAAAATTATCCAATGCCATTTATACTGCAGAGAAAGAGAAAGCAACAGTCAAAAACTTAAGAACGGATATCAGAGAAAGTAATGTCTCATCAAGAGGCAGTTACAGAATCCTAGTCCATTACGCTGTAGACCCCTCAAATATGTTGAAATCACCAGAGCATTTTGTTTTTCATTTTTCATCTTTTAGATCAATCAGTTGCTAGAGTATGCTAATAGCAGGCCTAGGGAAACATGGAGTTTATAAAGTTCACCAAGGATTTGTATTTCCATAGGGTGTCATCATGACAAAGTATGTAGAGTCTCTCCACAATCGATAAACTTCTGAAAACAAGGAAGAGTTTGAAAGGATACCAGATGCCATCACCCAAAATAACAACATAACAAGAAACACTATTCTTAAGAAAATGAGGATAAAAGTGCCAAAGATGACATCTGGTGTCCTTATGCATAAACGTGCCATCACCCAAATAACAACATAAACGTGCCATCACCCAAATAACACCATAAACGTGCCAATGATAAGGAACTAATCATTTAATGGAAGTAGACCACACTTTATATCAACATTGGATAAAAAAATTAAAGGCAACAGAGATCAGGACACCACAAGAAAGAGTGTGAATATGAATCAATGACTGCATATCCTTAATTCAGTACAATGATATGAAAAATTATAGATCAGACCAACAACAGAAATTGACTTTTGGACAAATAATCATGAGCACATACCAGATTAAATTTTATTATTTGATACACATTGCAACATCTTATGATAAAGCTTCTAATGATTTCCACAATTAAATAATGATATTGGGTCCCTCGATCAGAGATATGCTTAAAGCTCAGTCATTTCCCTCAGACCACTGGCTAATTCTCAAAAATCTCAGTGAAGTTGATCAAACAAAATAAGTCTAGCTTATTTAAAGAAAAGACAATAAGATTCCCAAAGATCTAGATAAGAAGCATACCAGCTCAAAAACTTGGCGAGGCTCAATGATGGACAAAAGGTCATAACAAAAGAAAGCTAAACTGCTGTTTAAATATTTCGCCAAGCCTAAACCCTTCTTGCAACGCTCATGAACTTCAGTTAGAAGACAGTCATACAATTGCATTATACATCTGAAAACACCTTCCTTCAACTGCATCGGAGGAACATCATCACCTAAAGAAAAGACAAGAAAAAGCGAAGGATTAAGTAGGGAAAAGCGATAACTAATCCATTTAAATCAAGATACCAACAAATTTCATGACAGTAAGGTAATATCAACGCCCTTGGGCAAATAAAATAGCTATATCCATCTTAGTCATAAGAATTGTCTAATATTTATCAGTTCCATGTGTCCTCAAGCTGAAAAACAAGAAAACTGTAGGCCTGAGTACAAGTCGCTAGAACAATGCTGCACAACAGCTCAAGTCTACTCCCACCTTACCCTTCACAAGTTAATATGGGAGACATTGATAAAATTTTCTTATCAATGAAATTTTGTGGATGCCTCAAGCTTTCATCTGTCCACTCATACCAAATTTTTAGTCTCTGGGTTGGAAACAAAAACTATATCAACTGAAAAGAAAAATTTTAAGCAGCTGCCCCCTCAATGCATTATACTCCCTGCATTTTATTTTATTTTATTTTTTTCACTTGTCATTCCTTGAGTTCCAATATTTCACACCCCTTAAAAAAATGATATAATTGATGCGTTCTTTAAAAGGAATAACTAAAATACCCTTCCTAAATTTCCTCAATACTCCTATTAAAAAGTCTAATTAATGCTCTCTCTTAACTGCCTTCCTCAGTCAAAGTCATGGGGGACTGAGCCAGCCAGAAGACTCTCTCACAATGGACTTAGACTGACCTTTCATTTTTCCCATAAGGTTTAATTAATGTAGTAGTTGGAAAGCTTTAATTAAGACTCTTAGATAAGTACTGCAATGATAAGTCAAAAAGCGTCAAAAGGGAAAAGAAAAAGCAGAAACTGTGACCTTGATTTTCATAAGCTGACTAATAAAAAGGAAAAAACAAGTCGGGCTCCAAAGAGTTTTTCCTTACAGAATAGCCTTCTTAGCACAAACCCTAAACCCTAAACACAAAAAGAATTCCGTGCATTTCAATGGGATTTAATACAAAGTAGAAGTCTACTCATCCTATAGCTTACGATGTTATGCCAATTTTATAAAATATCATACAAAAACAAATTCCTTTTTTCTCTTCAACATTCAGGAAATAAATTTTGGAATATATGAGAAGAGAATTTTCAAGAAAAAACCCCTTTTATTTTAACAGCTCTTTTATTAACACAAATTGATTTTTGTTCATCATGGCAGTAGATGCTTTATTAAGGGATGACTATGTTTCAATGTGATTGATACTAGTCAGAAAAGGCTAAAATTAACAGAATCCCCTATTAATTTAATGAGCACTCCGGAATCTCTTCAATCCTGAGCCATTAAAAATACATATGCCTGAGGACACTTGAAAAACAAATGCCAACAAGAAAAGCTCTACACAAAATAAAGACATAGATTGGCCGCCAATAACATTGAGACTCCCCACTGCTACTCCAATTCCATTCAAGAATTTTTTTAAAAAAAAATGAAAAATACAATCTTCAGCCATACCACATCCACAGTAGAACTAAATTAGGGCCAATAGTAATTGTGAACAAAGAGGATATTACTAAGAGAGAAGATTGGAAGAATGCTCTCAGAAGTGTGAAAGAATGGATTCCAAGACTGACCATAACTTTATCCAATAAGAATTTAGTATCAGCCAAGAGTCAGGTGCAAAATCCAGAGATGATAAACTTTTCATGCCAAGAAGGGGAAAAAAGAAAAGGAGAGAGAGAGAAGCACAGATCAAGTTTGTCATTTAAAGTACAAAATACAACATGACTTTCCAAGCCACATAATTATCTCAGTAGGAATTATTTATGCATGAAACAAACAGGAAATAACGGCTAACTATTTAAGGTTCAATTATCGAAGCAACTTTATAAACACCTCAATTTTTCTTCTTTTTTTTCCTTTTTCCTATACTTTTGGTCACTCTAGCATTTTTTCTCTACACTTTATAAACACCTCTATCATAACACTTTTTTCTTTTCTTTTCTTACTCTTTTAGACAATTACTCAAGATAATGGAATCTCAACCTGTTACTTGAAACTACAGATCACAATGTCTTTTATATCCACTTTGACCATCAAACTTCCAAAGATAAAAATGGATGACTTCTTCATATTCAGAGCAATGTTTTTGTGGCTCATCAATGATATCTATTCTAGCTTCTGAAACAAATGGAAAAAGTAATATGTATGCATGCATAAATATATTGGAATGCATTCTAAAATGGCAGGCTTAAATTTTACTTTATTAGAAATCACCTGCAGGAATATTGTGATAGAACAATCGAGTTTGCTCCAATGCCATTGATTTGACGATTAGCTCAAGGAAAAACCAAGCCATTGCCAAAACATCATCATAAACTGGGCCTACACGATAGCCTTTGGCCTACATATAAATCAGGGTTAAAAGACGGATGGTAAAGATACAAGACTAATTCAATCAGTAATGCCACAAACATATGCCAGCAATTCACACCATGAATCAGGCATAATTTCTTATACTGCATTTTTAAAGTAAAACCTTGGACTTTTCCCTTGCCGGGTGTTTACATACCTTACTCCGAGCCAAGCTTCCCCAAACTGTTGATAGACCAGGATACACTGGTGGTTGGCGGCCACCGAAATCATCAAAAGCATAATCAACGTAGTTTACAAGGAAGACATTTCTTTCAGCTTCATCAACCGATTCTTGCTGCACCCTACAGAAATATACCTAGTTATTGAACGTAGGAATTAAGATAGTTTTTCAACAATAAAATGCCTTAAAAACAAGGAAGAACATGTGCAATAACAGCAAACAACAACAATGAAGATAATTCCAGATTTCCAAGAACCCTGTTAAACATTGATAAAATTTGCTTGCAGCGCTCCTATAGAAATTTGAAAAGTATACCTTGTCAAAATATTAACCATGGCTCTAAATGCTGCAACCTGGAGAAATGACAGAAAACAAAGATGATTACATACTTAGAATCAAGCAAGAAAATTGGAGTTAAAGAACAGAAAACAAAAACTAAAGCATTGTAGTAATCAGGAAAATGAAAACATAATAGACAGGAGCGTGAAAGTTTTCTTGATAAACCTGGAGTGTTTCCCCACCATTGCCAATAAGATGGAGAAGCATATTTAAGATTGGATGAAGAAACTGAAGCAAAGCAGTAGAGTCCACATTCTTTAAACTATTAATAGCCTGCACAAATAGTCAAAACAATCCAAACCTCGTTACAAAATTGACAAATCGAAGCTCAAACAGTAACATTTAAAATAACTTTGAGCATTTATTTCATCAGCATGCACATGGTCAAATCTGTTAAAAACATGTTTATTTAAACTACTGCTTTTAAGTTAATTCATTAGTATGGTACTAAAATGAAGCAGCATAAGATAATCCTTTCCTTTGGTCACGCCTAAAGCAAATCTAAAGCCATTGATTATCACTTTGCCAACCCATGATCCTTCCTCACAACATACAGCCCAAATTTTTTTCTTTTTTTCCTCCTCTTTGTTACCAGATACTAGGATACGAACAACTAAACAAATATGCCCAAACTATTTTCAACATATATCATGCCAACTCAGGAAGTTCCTAAAAAGGACAAACAGCTGAAGCTTATTACAGGTGTAAGTACACAAGTTTGCTTTCTGACGCTTGCCCTACTAGACAGATTAATGCAAACACTTTCAGGAGAAGTCTTTGCACATGCGAGTTGAACAGAGCATGATTTGTCATGTCATGCAAAGTTTAGATGCCAAAGAGGTTATGATCCATTTCACGAAAACTACACAAAATCATGCAGAGTTCTCATTGTCCAAAAGGTCTCTAATGTCATGCAAAGCCTAGATGAAGCAAAGCAAAATTCATTTCATGAAACTACACAATTGGCACAGAATTCTTATCTTCCATTCAACAAATAAATAGCTCTCTGTATAAAAGTCAGATCAACCTTATACCATTCTCCTCAATTCCAGTCTGTCACATGTACCTAGATAGAATGTTTAACCATACAAAAACCAATTAACAGTTCTTAATGGTTTGAATCTAAAACCTGGCTTCAAGAGCACACATTGTAATTCAATCCATTTAACTTTCAACACTTCAATGTTTGTTCTTATACATCTAACTGTATATCACTGTGTTCTTTTGCAGTTCAGGGACTTTCTTAAGCCAAGTTAGTAGTGAAAAATGGAAAGTAAGAAGTATTACAATGTAAAGACTTGGAACTTGGCTTCTCTAATCCTAAATACAGTGACTCACAGGAAATAAATTCTATAATTTCTCTTTCTTTCTGTTGGTTAGGATGGAAATTATGGAATAATAGGCACAAACAAGATCCTTACTTAGCCATCTTTCTGTATTCCATATCTGGGCATCTGTTTTGCATTATAATCTCAGAAGATAAAATACATCTCCAACCTTTCCACTTCCTTGTACAATTTTTATCACCTAGTAGCCACTTAATCTTTTCTCCCCTAAAAGGTATGGACAAACACAAGCAGTTCCACTGTGTGATTTGTATCCTTTTATCTTATTCTTTTTTAGAGGTTAAAGGATTCAGATAGGACGGTTCATTTCACATAACTGTGAGAGAGAGAGAGAGGGAGCATTCATCATATGTACCTCGAGAAGCTCAGATCCCCAAGGAGGACTTGTTCGGAGAGTGTGTCTGTCATACTCGAGGAAAAAATCTCTAATGCGCTCACTAACGGGGTATAGTGATGAACATAATCGTAAACGAAGTCGAAATACGTTCTTTCCATCCTCCAAGTAATCCAGCCTCTCCTAGAAAATGTGCCAGAAGCAAAATTAGTAAGCCAATATTATCCCCTTGTAGGAGCACCAAAATTTGAACTCAGCTGACAATAAAATGTGAAGAAATAGAGTTTGATCTATGCAAGTACCAGTAGAAAAGATGTACCTTAACAGTATCTTGAA
This sequence comes from Apocynum venetum, assembly GCA_019593545.1. Taxonomy (NCBI): domain Eukaryota; kingdom Viridiplantae; phylum Streptophyta; class Magnoliopsida; order Gentianales; family Apocynaceae; genus Apocynum; species Apocynum venetum. Next base: position 1,625,825 of record SRSM01000327.1, on the reverse strand, counting down.
GATAATGTGGAATCAATTCTTTCATTATAGGCAAAGAGATCTCAGACCTGAACCTGAATTACACCATGAAATAAAAAATTGCAAACCCCATAAATAAATCATCAAAACATTGTCATGTGTCATAAATCAAAGTATAAAATTCATGCCCAAGAAAGAGATTTTATTTTGATGAATAACTAATAACCCCACCCAAAAAAATAAAAGCGTAACATGCCTTAAAGAAAACATGCATTTGAAGAACCATCTATTTCATAGAATTATACATCAGGTCGCATGCTTACACTAGGCCTAGGACATAACACTTGCAAGTATGTCCATTCAATCATTTTTTATTTAGAGGGTCTCATTTCAATTTGTAGCTTTCGACCATGTAACTTGAAATTCATGCTAAATACATATTACTTGCTTGAATTGCTTTAGAGGGCATGGTTATAATCCCACCATGAAGTTCAAAGAAATCCAACCCCAGGCAACATTGTCCAGTAACAATGGCATCCATTCTCCAATATGCAGAATTTTAAGACATTTAAGTTGAACCCCTCTTATTCCCAAGACTCACAGCATTTCACAAGTTTCTAAGCTTAATTTAGAAGGTATAGAAAAATTGTATCCCCTGTGAACTATAGCCAAGAAGCTGGAAGTCATGAGAGTAGCCATCAACTACATTAAATTCAATTGCATTCCTATCACATAATGACAGTAAAACAATACAATTTAAGAACAGATCAGCAAGTCATTTTACTTCATAAATCTAAGACCATATAGAGAAAAAACCAAAAGTAACCAAGATCAGAACATACTGAGCATGTGTAGACAATGGAAGTGAAGCATATCCAATCACCACCTGCCAAAAAGGTAAACCAACCCAACAAATATTATGACATGCCATCATTTAAAAAGATGCTAAAGAATTACTGAACTTACTGGCTTTGGAGCTTCAACTTTTGTTTGAAGATCAATGTGAAAGAAAGTAAACAAAAGGTGATGCAATGGCATCCAGATAGCAGGCAATGAAACTTTGATCTCATCATGGTAGCAAGCAACCCTAGCCCCAACAGCTACTTGTGTGTGAGCCCATTTATGGAGTGACGCACCTGGCTCTCTTGGATGCATTGCCTGGTCAAAAATAATCCTGTGTGAAAAAATATGCTGCCTAAAAGTGAAATTACAATTGAAGTATGCCAAATACCACCTACCTCCAAAGGAGGTTTACGAATATCAGCATCATCCTTCCGAAGTTCAACTCGTATAAACAAATTTCTTTTCCGACTCATATTAACAGTCAAGGGATAGACATAAAGGCAATGAAAGAGCTGCAAGAATGGTTCGTTCCTTGTTGTTGTGCGGAAGTCAAAAGCTTGGAACTGTAAAAGTGGTAATCAAGCTAATACTCATTGGTCAATGTATAAAAAAATGTAATAATTGATGCACAAATAGAAGACATGAAGAACATCTTTCCAGGAAACAAATTAATGAAATTGTGTATGGCATACATCATCAGCCGCAAATTCTGGATTTCCCTGAGCAATTGATCCATTTCGAGCCTGACCTTTCCCATCAACATAATTTGACTTGGAATTGGCAATCTGATCTCCATGAGAACCATTACTGTGGCATCTAGTAAAATTGAAATCAGTCAACTGGTCCCCATGGTCAACTGAATCAAAAGGTATACACCCACTTTCTGCAGTATCCATATCTACAGAGCTAGTTTGCAGTTTTTCAATCTCCAGTCTTAAAACACCCTTGACAGGTTTATGAATCTTACGCTTTGGATCCTGACATTTGGAAACATTATGGAATGAGAAACATGAAACAAGAAGAAGACTTCATTAATGCCAAAACAAAAGGAGCATGTACATATCACAGAACAACACGAGCAGCCAACAGACAAAGCCACAAAAGAAATGGAGAGTGTAATAATCCTCACATCTAACGTGTCTTTCTGGTTTTTTTTCTATTTGACCCAATCTAAAACTTATCTCATATACATTGTGTATATATACATGTAGCTAGAATTGATACTTTGTAGCTAGATCAATACTTTGTTAATTTTTCCGATCAATTAGCTGATATGTGCACTAAGTCTCTGAGAGGTCCTAGAATTGACTACATTTGTAACAAGCTTGGTACATTTTTATATGTTCCAGCTTGAGGGGAAGTGTGGAAAATATGGAAACATGTTCATGGAAACATCTCCCCTTATTCCTCCTGTTTCATGGAGTTTTTTGTCTTTGGTGTGTATATACATGTAGTCTATTGTTCATAATTAACGAATACAAACTATTCTCTTATTCTTCACATTACTCTCTTATAATTCATATACATAAACCATTATGGTGAGTTGATCCATATCCCTATTGCTACATGTCCATTTGAAGGAACCTAGTCTATCAACTACTTTCTCCATTTCATTATACAGGTCATTTTAGATTTGAATAGTGTTCTCAAAATATAAATCGTTTTAGGGAATTTGATAAGTATTTATTCACTTTTTCTGATATTATTCTCTTACTTCAATATCATAGGTAATTAAATTGAGGGCTCTTTAAGTAGTTTGGCCCAAAAGGTACATTATTTTTTGAATTATTAATACAGGTGCATAGGGCTAAAATGACCTATATAATTATATGGAGCAGTTCAAATATCAAGTTAACTTCCCAAGGTGCTACATTGAATTATACAGATCATCACCCCATTTTTTCTCATCAAATGACAACTTCACAAAAGGTAAGTATACTACACAATATTTCGTGGCAATTGTAAAATAAGGTCAAATTTTGAGAATGCAGATGAACCAGTGCTGGATGGCCAAGACATCATGTAATCATAGTAAAGAGCAGAATTTGACAAAAAGACCTAAGCAAAGACTGGATTCCCACACCTGAAGTGAGTCTTCTGTATAACCTTCTTTAACTTTATTTAAGTTTGATACTTCAACCACAACTGCACTTGAATAACCAAGTTTCCCATCTAAAGTGATCTTTGCAATTGGCTCTGAAGCATGATCCTGAGAAACTGAACCTGAGAAGCTAGGAGCAAGGGGACTGCCAGGGGAAGCAGAACCTACTGATGCTGCAGAAGCACTGCTATCAAAAAGTGGGATGATGGCCCAGGAAAAAGGCTCTCTATATGGCATGATCCGAGACCACACTTGTAGCTTCTGCTTCTCTCTTTCAGTAAGGGGCACCTAATCAAGTGACAAGTTATGCAATAGTAATAGTAGAAGTGTGAATTCTAGTGATATTGAGGTTAGAATAGAAAGTAGAAAGAGAAAGTCCAATGATATAAATTCGATGAGCACACACAGTGCAACCAATTGGCAAAAACTTTTTTCCCAGCAGAAGAAAAGATGACAATACTGACAATCTCCTGCACATGAATATCATAATGCCTAGACATGTGCGATGATGACTGAAGCTATTTCTGCATAAAGGCAATGACTGAAATGCTTGAAACTTTGGGACCAAAACATCTGAGGTCAGGATTAATCAAACCTCATTGCAAGAAGTAGACAGTGTATAGCAAACCAGTGAATTATTCTCTTATATGAAAAATTATTAAGTAAAAAAAATTCATCCTTACTGGTTCTTTCCGTGAATAAACTGACGGAGTTACCCCACCCTCTTCTGTAGCAGGCTTTTCTAACTGGATCAGCAGACAAACTGATGCTGATGGGGCATCTAGATGAAAAACACCACGAGGATTGAAAGAACTGCTTGCCTGTTGATGGTCACATACAACTGGTAAATATCTCATACAGTTGTAATCATTCAAAAAAAATAGAATAGAAAGAAAATAAAAAATATATATATATGCCTTACATCTTGTGATTCTGATGGTGACACGTGAAAAATGAAATCTTCTGACAGTTTTTCTCTTCTCTCCCTATTATATAAACAAATTGTGCCATAAAACGGCTCTACAAGAAAACTTCTGAATCTCAGAACAAGGAACTTCTGAAGCTAAGAAAACCAACAAAAACAGAGATTGTCTATAAAGAAAGAACCAGTGATTGTAGAACAACACCAAGGAGAGCTACAAACTCACCAACTAATCCAGCTTGAAATGACAAAGAGAGAACTTTTACAGCAATCTTTAATCCACTACAACAAGCAAAGGGTGCTCATTAACACACATGGTTCATCACTATGTCAAATTAATATAAAGACAAACAAGAATAAATCTATAGAAAAGGAAAAATGTTTCATTATAACAGCACTAATACCAGGCATGCTCAGGTAAATGACGTAGGGAAAATGCTTCAATATAATAGCATAAAAACCTGGCATGTTGAGGCAAATGATTTTCCTGATTCCTTTGCCCAAATATCATAGACCTCTCATTCTCCCAGTCAAAAACAGGTTCATATGCTGGTAAGGGTGATTCACCAAAATGCTGCAAATAGTTTGATCACACAAGTTTGAGGAAGATTGTAATAGCACAACGCAACAAAGATGTTCCTAAATCCAGCTAACCCAACAAAACCTTAGGAATCTGTGAACTCAAAGAGCCGGAGAAGTTAGATTCTGTAAATTGTGTCCCAGATGTGCTAGGGAGTTCTTCATCGGCTGAATCTTCAACCTTGGTCTGCCTAGCATTAGCAAGATGCATTTCTGTGAAGAAATAATAACAGCATCAGCAAATGTGCATATGATTGAACTTACATCAAACAGGACATTTCTGTTATATCTTTACAGTACTACACAACAATACAATGACATGTTCTCAAATTGGAAAGAGGATGTACTTCTCTTTATCCCTCCAACCTCCCAACCAATTTCTGATGTAGGAGAATGAGACTGCAATCCAGGCACTTTTAAGAAGTATTCATATAAGACATTAAATTCCTTTTTCAGTTTTCTTTTTATTACTCCTTCCATCCCGTTTTATAAGATGTTTTAAACAATTTCACACAAACCAATAAATTATTTTACTTTCCATTATACCCTTATTCATTTTAGTTCTTGAAAAAATGAGTATATGTTCTCTCTTTCTTTCTCTCAATAAAGTAACAATAAAGTAAGGGTGTGGTGAATTTGAAAATAACATACACAATAAAAAGTAACAAAAACTCTTATAATTAGGGACAAGAGAGATTGTTTAATACATCTTATAAAAAGAGACGGAGGGAGTATATATTTTCTTTGCTACACATTGAAATTCTTCCCTTCTGAAAGCCAAGAGTTACAATATGTCATTTATCCCCAAAAAAAAAAGGGAGTTACAATATGTCTGAAGAAAAGCATGAGCACAGGTAGACAATGTATACCAAATAGCTTAATTATATATCAGCTGAAAGCAAAAGGAAACATGAAATAGGATTAACTAATAAGCCAATTAGTAAGCTTTTCAGGTGATTCCCTAAACATGAAATCCTCTCAGCAACGAAACAAAGCAGCGAATCTCAACAGCAAGGACCAGAAGAGCAGTTGAAGGCTTGAAATAAGCACTCAATTATTAGAGGCATAATTTCCGAATTAAAGGAAGAATACACATAAACATCATAAGTCTTTTGTTCATGCACATGAATCCTTAACTACTCTAAATGTGAAATGAAAGAACCATGTCCTTTTAGCTTCTTCATTCCAGGTAATTTTATCACTTCCTCTTCTCTAATTAACTGTCAATGGTTATCATGTTAGTCTATTGAATAAGAGCATCTAAGCCTTGTCCCCAATGCACCCAACAAAGTTTAATAAAAAAAAAATTCATATTTTTCTTTGTATACTGCACCACTTACCATCTTCGACTTATGTTTGTTTCTTCTTGACTTTTCAATCTTTGCATTCTTGCCATCTTAACAACAATACACAAAATCTCTACCACAAAACATGATTTTTATAATCATATTATGATGATTTACTTCTTCTACATACATGGATAAATGTCATTCACTTAAAAGTATGTAATAAAGAAATCACCCCCTCATCTTGTTTGATGTGCTTTACGCACAATCTCCCCCTCTTTAGGAGTTTTGAGGATTCGAAATGCTTTCTCTTATCACTTAATCATCAGTTTGAATCGTCAACAGTCAGGTTCCATACCAAAACAATGTTTTACCCCTAGATGACCAGTCTACTACTTTGCATCAACCCATATGGAGAGAACCAGATATCTCTAAGTTCAAGTCAACACCAATTGATTTGAATCTCCAGTTAGTTTCATCCAAGTCTCAATCCTGATCATGGATACATCACCCAGGTATGGTTCCACAAGCAGTTAAAATTTAGGCTATGACAACTCAATTTTTTATGAGAGCTTCAATGGGTTCCCTTAACCAATCTATAAATGTGAATCGTGGTATCATTCTTCAATAAGCACGCAGGCAATCAAAGCCCAAGGCTCCTTCCACTTCTTGGAAGCTTACAGAAAACCATCTCAACCCTACTTATCCAAATCCTTTAATTTCACATTACTAGAAAAGGATAAATTGTAAACAAAATTTCAAGAAGGAGGACTATATGACCTTAGAATGCAGGACAAAGAAAGTAAATGATGGCAGAGGCCTGTCATCCTTGCTCCATTTAGAGTATTTTGATTTTTCAACATTGGAGTAGAAGTTTAGTTACGTCCAATATTTACATGAATCTAAGATCATGGAGAACTTGCTGGATTCATCTACGTTGTACCAGAAAGGAGCCCGACCTCTGAACCAAACAGAAAACCTGTCTGTTTTTCTAAATCATCTTGCTAAGTGAAAAGAAGAGAAAGGTAAACAAAATAGCAACCCCTTATACGTTATTCATATTTGAGGATGTTATGTGTTTTCACCTTCTATTGCTTTTTCCCCTTTAAATTATAGTACCCTTTATGTGTAGCATATGACTTCACTCACTAGTCACTAGTATAAGCAGAAGTTTCCTCAATTAGTCAAAACCATCTTTCACAAGTAGAATCTTGATATTGCAGCCTCTGTACCTGTTTCAATATCTGTATCAGGCCCTTCAAAAATGTGACTCTGAAATTGTACAGGGCCAATGCTTTCATAGTGGCCATACTTGTTCTCGTCCTTCACCCAGTCAGTCCGGTAGCATTGGACAAGTTCATTCAAATGCGGCCACTGCTCCAAGTTTTCATCAAGCTACATAGGAAGAAAATGAAAAAATTAGAAACCACAATGAGGGCAGGCAGGTAGGGGTAGGTTCACAATTATTAGTCAATTAAATGAAAATATTAAACTGACCAGAGGGTCTAACTTCAAAGATGCAGCAAAAGATTGGCGCGGAATCCTTCGGAAACGGTGACCAGTGGAAACAGAAATGTCCATGGCTGAAACCAAGAAATGTGTAAATAGTGGAAACCAGAAGTAGAGAGAAGTGGATCGGAAAAATAAAGTGAAATGCAGGGGTGTTTGAGGACTCAAACATACAGGAACGAAGACAAGAAGAGGAGGAGAACTTACACCTGAAGATAAAAACTCGGGCCGAGAAATTCGTTGGCTAGTCCTCAGGGAGCAGATCCATCCGCATTGCAAATCAGCAGGTACCCCTAGGGCTTCCTTCCGCTGGGCTCGGGAGGAGACAGGCTGTGCTTTGTTGCTTTTTGTGCTGCCTACTAGATAAACATAAACTCTATTTTGCTTTGCTCCTAATTCTTTCTACTCCAAGTGAGTCAACATTATGAAAGCAAATGTCAATGTGTTCAACTCCTTAGTCAAGGATTCGTACCGGGGTTGATTTCAGTGAATTTAGGGGTAACACTTTGGTTTGATTCCCAGATGTATCTAAGCAAGGTTTTTGTTTGGCTAGTGTTAAAATGCAGGGGGGAAAAATTGTTAGAATGAATAAAAATTAATTAAAAATTCACACAAAAATGTTTATTTAATTTACTCAACAAGTAGTTTAAAAAAAATAAAAAAAGTTAAATTGGAAAGGCTTTTCATCCCATTTTGACTTCAAATTTTTAGTCCCTTGCATAATTTTTCTATTATGTCTTCGTATACATTTCTCATAATAATGGTGGTGATTTTTAAATCAAACTTCTATTGTTCGACATCTTGATAAAGTTACATTAAAAACAATCTTAATTTTTTTTAATATATATATATATATATATATATATTAATCGAGTCTAATTATGGTTAATTGTATTCTTTGTTAAGAAATTTAAGTTTACTTATGTCATTCGTGACGATTTCTTCAAATATTTAGTCCAATCTCTTACAGGTTCTCAGTTTAATTAAAAACTAATTTTACATTCATGTGATACACCAATCAAATCTTGCTCTTGGTCGGAATCATTCTATTTCCTTGTTGTTTTTTGTATTTTCACACCTATTTTTTCTACAAATTATGATAATTCCTCCATTTGGAGGATTTTGACTTGATCTAGATATTTTTGACACTATTCATATCATATATTCTTAGATCTTACTTTATCTTCTCTCATTATATAAGATTTTTTGTTACTCAGAATAGATCTAAGCAATTTCATTGGTGTTCATCTCTTACTTAGACAAGCTTAAAGATTCTTGATACATTCAAAAATTTTGAGGTTGCCATTTATGGTTTAAGGTGTTGTCAAGATTGTCGTGCTAATGACATCCGAAAATTTAGTCTATTTTACCTACCTTATACTCCATTCATTTCATATTAAGTGTCATTTCAGGCATTTGCACACTTATGAAAAATGTTGAAAATAATACAAAATTTAATATCAAGTTTTAAATCTACGTTTAATAAATATTTTAAATCAATCTATCATTGTCTCTCTCTAAATTCATTATTACTATTATTATTTCTCTAATTAAATAGGGATAAAATTAGAATATAATAATAAATTATGCTAGAAATACACTTAATATGAAAATAAACTAAACTGCTATAATGACACCTAATATAAAACGAAGGGAGTATTAGGGCATGGTTTATATTATGTTACCATGACATATTAGTTTTAGCTTATTATCTTAATTAATAAAATTCTTACCTAAGATATTGAAAAATCTAATAATGGAATGACTAAGGTCTTTTAAAACTTTTGGCAAATCAAAATTATTTTCTATTGAATTTTGCAATAAATGAATCCTTTTCTTATTACTTATTATGTGAGAATATAAATCGAATCAAAACCTTTCTCGTGGAAGGATCATTCCACTAATCCTGATCTTATATACAATAATGCTTTCAAGTCCTAACCCCATCTTGTTTTCAAGCAACTTATCTTGTTGGGTTGTAGTTGAAAATCAATTAAGCCAAAATAAACAAAAGATACAATGATTTATAATTGTTTGATTCAACATATGAACATACTCAACTATCTTAAGTTACCAATCTAAGGATTTCATGGCATTCCACTAATCTGAATCCAAAGTCACACTTAAAGTGTGTTTGGATGGGATATTTTTAAATTCTTAAAGCATTTGAAAATATTTTCTGAAAGTTTGAGTGTCAAAATTATGTATTTTAAAATGCAAGTATCAAACTCAAAATTTCAAGGGCAATAATGTTTCTTACCACTTTACAAATATTGGATACAAAGGAAAATCCTTCTTAAAAATCCTCACATAAACACACCCTTACGGGTTTACACAACAATCTCTTATTTCAAATCAAGGCTTACCATTTCACATTTAGAGTTTATGCCAATGCAACATTGATATCACAAGAGCACTCCTTACAATATGAAGAATCTTTTTAATTCCAGTTCAATGTGGAGATAAGAGTTTAAGATGGATAAAACATTTCCTTTAAATGTAGTAGCTAAGGTTGCTCAATAGGGCACCAAATGACTTTTCAAAAATAGGATCAAGATAATCAAGTAAGAATGATCAATAGAAGCTCAAAAACAATTTCTAGTGAACTTTCACAATTCTACATAATGTCACACAATCTTCTTCTTTCATTACTTGTGTCGTTCTTGAAAAAACTAATCTAAGTGCAACTAGGTTGTTGCGCTCCTTGCGAATGATAGTTAGCCTTATACTAAATTAGTATAGAGAGCCTAAGCTCTATGTCAGAGATTGGACTCTAATCTTGCTCCTATGTCATAGTACTTGTAGCTCGACATTCCACCGGATGGGTTTGTTATGGATTCCCTTGTTAGATCTTCAATATTTCTCAATAGAAGATTGCCAATTATGAGGGGTATTTATACTCCTATTTTTAAAGGTCTAAAAACTAGTCATTATGTATGGAAAACGACACTTTTTATCAATTGCAAGTACATCCGAAACCCTTTGAAAAAGTGAAATTCTTATATTTACAAGTTTGAAAAATATTAAAATTGTTTATGAAAGTCTTAATGTTTTTAATATCTTAATTTTGATTAATCACAAACATTGATAATGACTAATTGTTTTGTTGTATAAGTGATAACATTTTTAGGATTCAATTATCTTATTCATACAAGATCAAAGTTTTAAGTCTTTAAGGAAGTACATGCATAATCAAATATTGAAAACAAGCATTTTATGGATTAGATAGAAACTAGATATATAGTTTTAAATGTTTATATTATTTATATATTTCTAGTTTACTTCTTTGAGTAATAATTCTACAGATTGCTCTATGAATTTAAAACGTTTCTCAAAATATATTTTATAAGTTAAAACTTATCATGTGTATTTAAATTTTTTTAAAAAAATACATGCATTTGCTTTAAAGTTTTATAAAATAAGTTCAACAACTCTTAAAGTTGATTGGAAACTTAAATTTCATGTTTGGAAAACTTGAGGATGACTTGTTTATGCTTGCGGTCGATCGAATGATAACAGGCATCGTCCACTAACTATTCAAAGAGTCTAGTGATATAGTAGACGTTCAATCGGTTAACTACTAAATACCAGGCATCATTTGCTGTAGCATCCCATATTTCCCAATAAAACAGTCAAATTAAATGAATAATTCTATTTTAAAACAGTCAAAATTCTCAAATAGCGAATCAAAATCCCAAATTCCAAATACTATATTCAAATTATAAATTTAAAACAAAAAATAAACTTTATCAGAATAAAATATTTATAACCAAGTAAAACTAAACATAAACAATAATATTTTAGTTCGAAATCGAGAACATAATTTAAACTAAACCAAATTCAAGATTTTAAAACGATTGGTCATCATCTGTCCTTGCATCGCAATCCCATCAATTTGTAAATGATTTTGGAAAAACATAATACATGTTTAACTACAAAGTACTTAGTGGGAGTAAAATGTGATATTTTACAAAGATATTCACATTGCAATATCATGTAAACATAAATGATCAATATATGTCATTGAGTCAAAGACTCCTGTTTAATTAGGCTAAAACTCATGTTAAATCGGACATAAGTCCCTATTTTATTGGGCCTAAACCTATGTTGCTTAATGACATATGCAATAGACATTTATATGCGCAATTATAGAAACATTGTACAGATACCATAATAGAATTTAAAAGTGCACATTTAATTATAGAATAAATAGCACATATAACATGTAATTATAAGGAATTAAATAATTTAATAAGTTTAGAACTCCTACCTCAAAAACATATATAAATGTGTGCTAAGTTGCGTGGAAAAACTAGCTCTCTAAGTCCTTGTTTCCTATATTGAAAGTATTCAATGATTTAGAACTTTGAAAAACAAAATTAAATAATTGGTCTTAAATAAAATAAGTAAATAAAAAATCTATATAAAAGAAAAAGAATGGCTTTTGAAATGTTAAAGGAAATATTTGGCTTTTAAAAAGGTTTAGGAACACTTTTGGAATATGAAAAAAGGTAATTTTCGAGTTTGAAAAAGTTTAGAGCCAAACTGTAATTTTAAAAAAATTCAGGGATCAACACATAATTTTCGAAAGTTTGGGGGACTAAAAATGTATTTTTTAAAAATATGAGTTGAAACAGAATTTCAATAAGGCTTGTGGTATAAAAAGGGAATTTATGAAAAGAATTGGGTAAAAATATAATTTTAATGCAGTTTGGGGTCAAATTGAAAAATTTAAAAAGATTTAGGGACTAATTTGAAAATCTTAAAACATTTGTGGGTAATTTGTAAAATCATATCTGAATTTGGGGAAATTTTAGAGCTTGTAAATCCTAAGGATCTATTTGCAAAAAGGATAAGGGTTTTGAAATTACTAAAATACCCCTCCTAATAAGACCATTTTTTTTTCTAAAAACCTAACCCTAATTTTTTTTTTCTTCTTCACCAGCGCCCCCCCTTCTTCTTCTCCTTCATCCATCTTATCCCTTCTTCTTCTCTTCTCATTCACTTCTCTTCTTCTCCCTCCCTTCTACCCGACCCCTTCTTCCTTCTCCCCCCTCTCTCGACCCCCTTTTCCTTCTCACTTCCTCTCTTGACCTCCATTTCTTTTCCCTTCTTTTTCCCTCTGCCTGGCCCTCTCTTTCCTCTCTTCTTCTTTTTTTCTGTCGCCCATTCTCTTCCCTCTCTTCTTCCTTCTTTCTATCGCCCCATCCCTTCCCTCTGCTAACAAAAATTCTACTGGAAAAATAAAATAATAAGTCGCTATGCAGTATTTTTCGAAAATACTATGGTTATTTGAATATGAAAGGTTACAAGGTGGGAAAAAATGAATTTTTTTTAGGCTTATTACCGTCGGCGGCAACAGCTAGTCATATGGCAGCGCCGGTAGTAGCTGTTATGTCTGAGAGGGTAAATAAATTTACTTACATTGGGATTCGTGCTTAAGGGGGAAAAATGATTAATTGTTTTTAAGCTCTGTTATTTATATGTGAGAGATAAAACCCTAATGGGTCGAGTTAATTAATTCTAATAGAGTAATTTATTAAGCCCATAAAAGTATAACATGGGTATTACATTTGCTAATCACCCATAAAAGTCTAGTGATGTAGTGGACGTTCAAGCGATTGACTAGTAAATATCAAGCATCGCTCGCTAACCATCTAGAGGAATTTGGTATTCCAGCGAATGATTTAGCGAATGACCAAACTTTGTAAATGTCAACTGCAAGTCTCGTAAGTGAAATTTTAATAATCACTTTTATGATGTTGGAACGCATAAGTAAATATCAAAATGTTTGAAAAACTTAGTAACACGATTTTCTGAGCATAAATTTGATTCAAATTCATTATAGAACATTTTAGAAACATTTTCAAACTCTATTTAAACATCTACATTATGAAAATTATCCAAAAAGGGTTTCATTGAACTACATTTTGATATATCTTCACAATCAATGTGATATCTATACCAAATCATGTTTATTCATTTCTTGTAAACATATTCGATGTTGAATTTAGTTTAAAAACTCTAAGGATTTGAGTGAACATTGAATTGAAGATAATTGTGATCATTTTATTTGTGTGTATTTCATTAATTATTGAGTTGGGTGAATTTTGTTTGGGTAAGATGTTTTGTATAAAACTCTAAGGTGAATTGGATATGCATCTTTTATAATATCTTATACTTGATTAGTGAAATGTTTTGTAAAATTCTTAAGTAGATAACTCGAAATAATGAATTAAGTTTTGTTGGACAAACCAAATTACTATAAATAATTGTGTTGCTTGTCTTATTTATTCATTTTACTTAATACATTGTCACACATGAACTGCACTCAAAGTGTTTGATTTATGTTGTTTTAGAAATGCATAATTAAATTAGGCTACAAAAATCAAATAAAACTTAATTCACACATCTCTTAGGTTTTTCAATTTTACTTGTCAAAGTGTACTTGAGTTTTCTTAATATAAAAATTTTTCCTAGCATTATGATGTATTACCATTCAAAATTTCCAAATTTTTATTATTTAATTAGTTTTTGCTCAATGTTGCATATTTTATCTTTATTTTTCCACTTTTTCCCATTATTTCCATTGCAAAATTGTTATTTAATAATTTCAAATTCTTAAACTCTATCACTATTGCAAAAATTGTTATTCTCATGGTTATAATTTAGGACCTTTAAATTTCTATTTTTTTTATCATTTAATTGATTTTGTGCTCAACATTGCACCTTTCCTCTCTCTTTTCAATCTTTTTCTCATTATTCTCAGTGCAAAACTGTTATCTCTTTTGTTAGAAAAGGTGAAAAAGAAAAGATGAAGTCAAAATGAAGAAAAATAAGAAGAAAGCAAAATTAAAAAAGCGATTGAAATTTTAATTTTTAAAATTGAGAATTTTTCATTTTTTTGTTTAAAATGATAGTAATATTTTTTCAAAATACATATATTATAGGATTAATGGTCGAAGTTGACAATTTCAACCTCTTATTTTTTTAAGTACAATCAACTTTTTGTAAAAAAATATAATGACAAAAAATGAAATTTATTTTTGTTAAGGTAATTTGATCCCAAGCTTTTCCCTTTCGTAAGAAAACTAATTTATTTATAAATTTTTTCTGAAAAAACTAAGTCTCAATTTGGATTGATTTTTTTCTTCAAATTCATCATTTCTTATAAAAATATTTTTTAAAATAATTTTTTACCTTCAAAATTTTTATAACATAAAAATTCTAATGTTTTTTCTAACACTACAAATAAGTCTTGCATACTCACATAATATTTTTTTCATTGCTTTTTAATTAAAAATAAAATATTAAAGAATTTATTAATTATATTTTATATTATTATTAATAATATAAGATTCAAAAAGTATCTTATAAAACTTTCAATTTCTTATTTTAAAAAAAATTCATTTCAATTCCCAAATGAATTGCACATTGGTGTCTATATGTTTATAATCGATATTTTTAGTACGTTATATTTATATTTTTGGTCAAATTGGTCGGTATATTTTTATAACATTTTTAGTACATTTTGTTTGCATTTTTTTTACTAAATTGGTCCTTTATAATTTTTTGATTAAGTTTATTAAATTCCTTAATTTATTAGGAAAAAAAATTTATTTTTAATTTTTAAATTGTCTCAATATACTCTTTTCATCTTTTTAATAATAAAAAAATTGAGAAAATATTATTTTTCATGAAAAGTTTAACGGGTCAATGAAATTAATTCAAAAATTATAAAGAATCAATTTGACTTAAAGTTCAAAAGTAATTAATTAAAAATGTTAATAAAAAATATGAGAGATCAATTTGATCAAAAGTAAAAATATAATGGATTAAAAATATAAAAGACCCATTTGACTAAATTGTAAAGATATTGGATTAAATCTGCCAATTATCCTAAACAAAAAAATTTAACTATCATTTCATAAACATAACAAAACAGAAAACATTCTCAAAATACATACTAATTTTGCTTATTTCTAAATACCCCGACGAATACAGTGCACAACCCACGAAGGTACGAGAAGGACAAACCGGCAGATACTTGCTGCAGACACCAAGACCGGCGACAAGGTAGTGGGCACCCAAGAGAATCATGTTGCGAGAACGAGCAAAGCGGGCTACTCTTCCTCCTGCTAAAGAGGTACAATTTATTTTATTTTTAATTAGTGATTTAATTCACCTTCAATCTGAAAGTCATGATTTTTTAAAATTACCTTTAATTTTTCCCAATGCGATTACATTTCGATAATTGAAGATGAACTGAACTCTGATTCTTATATATCGGATCTAATGAACAATATAACCTTAGGAGGCCAAATTTTCAGTGTGGTTTGAGTCTAGTTGAATCATGAGATTTTTGTGAAACCTGCAATTTTCAGAATATTGAAAAGCTCGAGAAAGCTGTAAACGAGGGTAATTTCTATGGAGCTCAACAGATGTACAAGTCATTTAGTGCGAGGTACTCACCTGCTCTCGAAAAATTTAATTCTATTGATTTCTTGCTTTACCTCCTGTCCTCAGTGTCCTGTTTATCAGCTCTGTGCTTATTGCAGGTATGTATCTGCCGAGAGGTATTCTGAAGCTCTGGATATTCTCCAGTCTGGTGCTTGCATACAATTGGAAAACGGGCAGGTTATAGCTTGTTTTTATTTCCTATGCACTACCATATATTTATACTTGGCCAGCAGTCAACTTGGCGTTAGCTAATTACAATATGATATTTGAGGGGATATGATGGTTTGATCATTTTAGTGGTTTGGCCCTTGCTATGCTTTTGGTGGGTGGGGGGGGGGGGTAATCATGGATTCCATTAATGCTGAATAACATGACAATGATTTAAGGTTTTCCAAATGCTTTGCTATGTATTTATCTCGTATAATATGCATAACCACGGTAAATGTATAGATTAGCATATGCTTCTTTTAGCTGAAATTTGATATCCTCTTAATTCTATTTCTCCTCTACTCATGCCATGCTCTTTTTTTCATACATGCTGACACCTGCTTACCCTAATACATCCAGGTTACTTGTGGGGCTGAGCTTGCTGTGTTATTTGCGGAAACACTCACTAAAGGAAAATATACTTACAATGAAGATACTCTTGGTTGGTTCTCTTTTTTCTGACGCTTGATTTAGTTGTCTTTTATGTTTTCTTGTCTCCTTGCCTTCTGTTATTTTTGGCTAGTGGAGGAGAAACAGTAGACAGTTTGGCCTTATATGAACACATCACTGGTGGAGATTGACAGCTTTTTGACTTTCTTTGTCATGTGTTATGATGCTTTTATGTGACTACATGTAGTTTCAAATCACCTATCTTCCATATGTCAATGAAATCTTCGAAGCCTTTCGTTGCCCTAATAAGAGTTGTGCATCATCCAAAACCATAATAGGATGGGATTGATGCATAATTTAGATTTGCCAAAAACTTGTTAAATGGAATATTTGAAACATTTCATTTCTCCTGTGTAATCCCAAATTTCCCAGGTTGACTAGTATGGTGAACCAGAGCAAGTCCAGTCGCTACCTTTTTCATTTTTCTATGTACCAATTCAAACTTGTACACGAAATCATAGTGCTTTATGGATCACTTGTATTGATATGAGAGCCCTTGGATTTGCTGACATGGGTGTAATTGTTGCATAATAGTTGAGAGTCTGATAACTTTTGATGTAATAATTGATTTGTAAAGCTATTGAGAATAACGAGAATCACTAGAATCTTGAAGTGCGTGCATTGCATTGTTGTAGGTGGCACAGGGTAATATAAAAACAGGAAAAAGGGAAGAAAAACTTAATCTAAAGCTTGGTTAAGATACAGTAAAAAACTCTGAAAAATAATTATATTAATGTCTGAATGAATAATCCTAAACATTACAGCCAACCCTTTAAATAGAATCCTCAAAATCCTAACCTAAACATATAAGGAAACCCCTAAATAGAATATGAAAACTTATTAATAATACTAGATCCTAATATATATAGGAAACTGAAGAACTATAGAAACTAGTTTTAATATATTAAACATCAGTAGGTTTTCATATATTATCTATCAAACGTCTTCTATTTCACATATTTTCTGAATTTCAGTCCATTGGCTCTGAAGTTTTAAGCATT
Source organism: Apocynum venetum (assembly GCA_019593545.1). Lineage (NCBI taxonomy): Eukaryota > Viridiplantae > Streptophyta > Magnoliopsida > Gentianales > Apocynaceae > Apocynum > Apocynum venetum. Next base: position 1,608,509 of record SRSM01000327.1, on the reverse strand, counting down.
TACTGCTACCACCTTTGCCCAATGTCTATGTTATTTTTCATCTTTTTTATGAAATTTTTATGAAATGAATGAAGGAAATTCGATAAAGAAAAAATCGACTACCGCACTATAGAGAGTTTCAAGAAAGGAATATTGATTCTCATTAAGTTTTGATTCTTTAGAGGTTCAATCTTGATGATTATGTTAAAGTCATTTACAATTAAGAGAATTACGTGAGCTTTGATTTCTCTATACTCTCGAAAGAACAAAAATTACGTTTAAGCCCATTTTAATAACAAAGTTTTATTTTTTTAATTAAAAGAAATTACTCTGAAATTCTGATTTAAAAAAAAAAATTAAAATCGAAATTCTATTAAAATTGTAATCATAATCTTGTCGGAATCGTGAACTGTTCAAAACCGTTCGCTTTAATGTTTCGATTTAGAATTTTCTGCGACTCATAAATAGTGGTCAGGTCCATCTCCAGAGATAATGGCCGAAAATGAGACGGTTTACCCATATGATGCATCACCATTTCAGCTCTCATTGTGGCTGATATGGTCTTGCTTAAGCAGCAATGGACTTAAGTACAAAGAAGAGTTGGTATTGAGAAGAATGGAAAGACTGAATAAAGTAGAGGAAATAATCCTGCAGGAGAGGCAAAACCTCACTACAAACAACGCCAATCCATAATTGCTTCCTACTCTAGAGCTGTTTTAGTGACATGTATGGATATAAATATCCTAGTACTAGAAGTACTTAAAAGCTGACAAAGCTGAAACTTAAAAGCCAAAACAATCTTTTACCAAAAAGGAGGCTGCAGGTTGACTGCAGTTAAACTGATTTATTTGCAAGTCGAGAATTACCTAAACAAGCTACACTATGATTGTAAGATTCAATATTTCTTAGATAAAAATCCATACCACTATTACAAGACTACAAGAGTCAATATTTCCTACAAATAACTAAAATTATCTTCAACTCTAATATCACTTGTTATTCCAAATCTTCTTAGTCTTGTCGTCGTGTTTTACATAACCATGTTTGTAAGGGAGAATTATGGTTCCCACTATCATATTTAATTGTTCTATAACTAGTTTTTTTCTCTTCATTTTGATAACAAACTTTACTTTTAGATCGTGTCAGGAAAATTTACAAGAAGTTTCCTCGAATTTCTGTGCCACAACATCTAGACCTGGCATATGATGATGACATGCAGCAACTTTCTGAAGCCCTTGCTGCTGCTAAATTACGAGTTGAAGCATGCTCATCATTTTTGAAAGCTGCTATAAAGTATGATACTTACTCACCCTCCCCTTCTCTCTCTAGGGTGAAAGTTATAAAGATTCGTGATGACTTCAATTGCTCTCACTGGATCACAGAGATCTTTTCTTGTCTATTACCTATGGAATCATGTTGTTTTGTTTTTCATAATTTGATATTTCTTGCTTTTTTTTCACTGCCATTTTACAACTGCATGTTTTTATTCAACAACTTAGGCTTAATAAAAGTATTCAAGTTTCTCTATTTGCCATGGATCTGCAGTAGTTTGATCTAAGCTAAAATTTGTAACATGTCTGCAATCAGCTATAAAAATTGACCACAACAGTGTATCAATATTCATAAGCAAATGACATTTTATCTTCTGCAAGGAGGCTTTAATTCTATGAGTAAATGGATTAAAATACTCAATCATCTGTATTTGTCAAGATGGATAAGAAGCCTCAAGCCCTTCATTGAAGTTGTGGTTCATTACAAGTTTCAGTTAAAAGAATATTACCTACTATTCTGATGGTTTTATGGCATTTTATTACTGTCATTTATATGACATGAAATTGCAAATGATAGATCTTCTTCAATTGATAATTGTACATGAATGTCTCATTCAAGTACCAGTTCGGATTATATCCTGTACAAGGTTTAGGATTATGGCACAATGTTGGTGGGGATGCAGCATCTCATATGATACATATTTTTCCTCTCATATGCTTTTTTTTTAATATTTAATCCCCTCCCCTCCCCCCCTGGTGGGGGGGGGGGGGAAGAAATAAAAGTAAAAACAATCTTGTCCAGTGACGGCCTGCCTGTGGCCTTGTCTATGTGATGAATTTACTCAGTGCCTAGATATGTTCTTTGTTTTTAACATGTGTACAGACACCGTATTATGTTCTCCCATTCCTTTTACTTAATTTTAGCTTCTGGGTTTGGCTGGGGAGGAGAGTAATTTTGTTAACTTGACATTGGTACTGCAATTGTAATGCTGTAACTTCTTTTTTTAAAAAAAAAATGATTTGTGATTATACAGTCTTGTTCTAGGTGGTCTGTGGAATTTGGAGCACGTAAGAGTGGATCACCAGAACTACATGATATGCTTGCTGAATATGTATATTCAGAGTCTCCTGAAGTGGTATGTCTACCTGAAAACTGTATGCTCCTGGTGCTGTTTCATTTTACCATTTGCAATGCATGAATTCACATGGAATATAGGAGCAATATGCTCATTTTGCACCACAAATTGTGTTTGTTTGTATTTCTCGATTTAGATATTGTTATCATGAACAGACTAGTTGCCAAATTAGAAATAGTAAGAAGGGGTAAAAGAAAGTGGATGAGGAATACTCAAGGAACCTTAGCGTTTTTCTGCAAATGAAACAGAGGTTTGCGTACTAAATAGCTGATATGGAGATGACTTGTGTCCTAAAAATCTGGAGTATTTTCATTACCAATGATTGATGGACCAGTGTAATTAGAAACTGCTAGTTTGGGATTATGATGAGTTGATACCATTGTATGGTAAGCATTAGTCGATTATAATGTAAATCTAGTCCCATAACTCTTGAAATAGTGAAATGGATTCCAAAAATTACATCAAGAGCCAAAAGAATGCATAAATCCTTCTCCTCACCTTTTCAATCTTGTTTTTGCCATTGCACAGTGTACTTGCTTCCATTACCTTCCAAATGATGTAATCATTAACTGGTACATTGTAATCTTCCTGTTTAGAGTGCTTTGTTATACTAAATTTCAGTGTCTTCTTGCTTTGCAGGACATGGCTAAAGTGTCTTTTCATTTTGTTCGTGGGAAAAATCCAAAGAAGTTTGCCTCAACCCTAGTTAATTTCATGGGCAAGGTGAGTGCCTTCATGTTTCAACTTGAAACACTTCTCTTAAACTCGATCGAGGAAGATACCTTTCGGTTCAAAACTTATCTTTATTTTGTTGCTATCTTAAACTCAATATGTGAAATTACTTGGAGATGATGATAATGGCAGTTTTGAGGAGGATCATTACATTTTTAGATATAGTATCACAATTGTAAACATTTAAGGATTCTTTTAACACTAGTGCTAATTGCAGATTAAATTTAATCTTTAACACTTATCTTTATTTTGTTGCAGATTAAATTTATTCCATATTATTCAATGTGCAGTGTTATCCTGGCGAAGATGATTTGGCCATTGTGAGGGCCAAATCATTTTTGCGATTAAATTTAACACTTATCTTTAGGGATTCTTTAATTCTGTAACACTTATCTTTATTTTGTTGCAGATTAAATTTAATCCATATTATTCAATGTGCAGTGTTATCCTGGCGAAGATGATTTGACCATTGCGAGGGCAATTTTGATGTAAGTTTTTTGGTGTTGGTGTAATTCCCAAAAATAATGTGTCTGGTGTTTGATTACACTTGGGAAGTTCTTTTGAGACAAGACCTTCTTTTGTCAAGTTTTGAAAATGTCCAACTTACATTGATAAGGGAAGAAGTTTTTTATAACAACAGCTTGTTTTATGCTTTATATCAACTAGGACAAAAAGGACTCCCAGTTGGATCCATGAAGAAACAAAAGTTGTCAGAACTAGTGGTGCACCCTCTTATGTCCCATAGTGTACTGATTTTCCAGTCATGTTTTCCTGACCTTTTTTTATTTGTGTAATGTTCTCTTGCTCCTATGTTTCTTTATAAAACCTGTAATTTTCTGTTTAAAGAGAGCGAAAGAATTACAGTGCTGTACAAGAGGTGATAATTATTATTATTTTATTTATTTGTGGTGAGATGAGGGGATCAAAGTTAATGTTTTGATTTCTGCAAGGAATAAAAAAAACAAAAAAAAAAAGGAAGAAAAGGATTTGACTACACATGACAACTTAAGTTTGCTGACCTAGATTTTATTATTTCTTTTCCTTCCTTCCTCCACCCACCCCCAGCCCCAGGCATTGTAATGATAATCTATACTTTCTCACCAAGTTGGGTTTGACTTAAGTTCTATCTTCAATATTGTATTTGATGCATGTGTTCACATCTCCAACTGAGACCACTTGATTGATCTCTTCTCCTCTTGAAAATTAGTCTAAAAGTTGCTATTCTACTTACCACCTTGCTTCGGGTAGGCAGTTCGATCAAGTTAGGAGAGCGAAAAAGGAAAAATGAACTTTGAAACAATAAGCTTGAGATAGAAGGTTTTAAATTTGTCTCTTAAGTTTTTAGGTACTTATCTCTAGGTAACTTGGGAGTTGAGAGATGCTAATTGTCCCATGGGTGAATTTGAAAAAGCAGCCGCAATAGCAGTTCAACTTTCTAGAGTCAGAGCTACCCCAGTTTATTGATTATCTTCTTTCTGACTTAAATGTTCGTTCTTAGGTACTTATCTCTAGGTAACTTGAGAGATGCTAATTGTCTCATGGATGAATTGAAGAAGCAACTGAAATCTAAGGAGCTTGATTTTCCGCAATCAGAATTAACCCAGTTTATCGCTTATCTTCTTCAGACGTAAGTTATCTCTACTACATTTTTCATATTTCTAAATTTTGTATGATATTTCTGTGGGAAAAGAATTTTGGAGGAGCTACTCTCTGGGATTAATTTCTGAACTGGATACATAATAGGTTCTGATGATACAAGCCCGTTAGTTCAGTATCTTAGCTGTTGTGTCCTTTATAGTATCTTTGTGTGTGCAAGTTTCTTTTTGTATATCAGATATTGTTTTATTTACAATATCCTTGCACATTGGCTGTTTTTTGACTGTTCTTGATTGCTTTTCCGTATATTTAAGTTATTTGCTTGAGATATTGAATTAGTTACGAGTTTTTCATTATTACTTGTTAAAAGATCAACAAACTAAAGTTCCTTTTGACATGAAATGAGTGCTGGATCTGGATCCTTGTCAAATGAAGATGGTTACTTTCACCTTGACACTAATGTTTTATATAATCAGGAGCGCATGATTTCAGCACTTTTAAGTCTTGAACATACATGATACGTCTTCTCCACAATATCTTTGGGCCATGATCAAGTTCTAGAGATGAAATCAAATTCTTAGACCCCAGTCCTATCCCAATACATTTAGGCTTTGACAAGACGTTGGAGACAATTCTCACAATGTTTTTCCAGCCAGGATAAATTGTTATAGATAAATTGAAATCTACTGATTCTTGGGGTAATCATGAAATGTTAAGATGAAATTATAATTTGCTTGAAGAGTTTTTATCATTAAAAAGTTCAATAATGAAGATCTGCAGTAGAAGGTTGGATTCTTTAATGTGCCAACATAAAATGACATCACCACAAACTTGGACATGGTTACTTGGATGTGGTGAATTAAACAGCCCCTCAATCATTGTCATAGTGAGTTGTACTTTGGGGCATGCATACTGCAACTCTTTCCATCAGACCCTTATCATCCATGACAAATTTCTTCTTCTTGATTAATTATCAACCTTGTTGATTATGTAGGAAGCTTAAAACCAGTTCCTTGCAAACTCCCAAATTGTAAGTTTGAAAAACTCTAAACAGTTGAATGTAATGTTCATATGATGTGGTCAAAAGCCCAATAGATGTAAGAATTATATTACAAGTAGGAATTATGGGAGTTATGCACATTTCTCTTCTTGGATTACCACTAGGTGTTTTGATAAGATACATTTAAGTGGACACAAATGGAAAAAAAACATCTTTTCCTCAACTTAAATGATTATATAGCTAATGATGAATCCGAAGGTGTGGACAACTAGGATCCCTCCACACCTCAATAGTGGATCAGCCTGAATCTGGGTGATGATTTTCATAATGACTTCTTGTGTATGGTCACTAAATTTTGATTTTAACTTGCAAGAATTACTATACTTAAAATCCAATCTGATATAGAGCCATTGAAAGGACTTATCTAACTAATGGATTCTCTGTGTGACATATCTTTTACTTTCTTAATTGTTTGGAGTTTTTGAATATTACCTTGGTCTATCTTCAACGGAATGCTAGATGTTCCTGATGTAACCATTCAGTTATTTACTTATTTTAAGTTGATAGTCTAAGCCCATCTATTGCCATGGTATAACAGAAAATTTCCTGCAAAAGCATATAAAATTTTAGAGTTTACGCATCATTTTCCAATTGGAATTTGTAGTAAGTTTTGACGCTGATAAATCTTACTCTTAGACTGTTAAGTATCTGGATTCCAGTCTGGATTTGGTGGTGCTAGCTTTAGAATGTAACAAAGTTTTATGCATCAACGTAAATACTTCGCCAGATTGTTGGTAATTGGATCATGTCTTGCCTCTGGAATTGAAAAGTGATGATTTAATTTGTTTACCATTGAAAATTTTGACAACCACAAAAAGGACCAAACTGTTTAAACAAACGTTTGAATTTTCGTGCAGGTTGCAGAGGGATGCTTTGCCCTTGTTCCAGATGTTGAGGCAGAGTTACAAATCTAGTATAGAAAGAGATTCTATATTTAATGAGGTGAAATTTTTCTTCCTCTATATTCTATGTCTTTATGAAATAATACTTCTGCCGTTTCATATTTAATGCTGATTTAGACATTTGCACACTTATTAAGGATGTTGAAAATAATATAAATTTAATATTATAAATATTCTAAATCAATCCCTCACTGTCTCTCTATATTAATGATTACTCACATTCTCTCTCTACTTAAATAGGGATAAAATTAAAATATAATAACAAATGAGTCTAGATAGACACTTAATATGAAACAAAACAAAACTCCTAAAATGACACTTAGTATGAAATGGATGGAGTATTTTCTTTCTAAGATGCTTGATGAAACGCTACTTAAATAACACATTAGCATCTTGGAGGCTGACCATTGTTCCCTTTGTTTTTCTTCTCCAAACTATCATGGTGCAGTTGCTGGATGAAATAGCTGAGAAGTTCTATGGAGTACGACGAAGAAATCCCTTGCAAGGGATGTTTGGAGATATCTTTAAGGTACTTTTAATAAGGATTGATTATTGGCAGAGTTATTAGGTTACTGCAGACAACATGGCTCTGAAACATAAGGAAAAATCAGTGTGCATGCATGGTTGTGCAAACTTTTCCTCATGTCCCGTGTCTTTGAAACATCTTAGCAAATGGTGAATTTTGGACCAATTAATAAAAAGCACAGATAAACACTGATTAACATTTTGCATTTGTTCTATGTTGCCTCCATATCCTAATTGTTATATTTTTTACCTATTCAACTAATGATATTATCTGTAAATAAATCTTTTTTACCATTTAAAAGTGCATCTAATAAAGTTTCAAATTGTTTCTTTTTTCCCTTTAATTTGCAGATGATGGGAGGTCAATAGTGGATGGTGGAGATTTCAGACTACAAGGTATTGTATTGTGGGAACTTCCAGATAAGTATCCTAAAGAGTTTGCAGAAGATCATTTTAAACAAGACCGGGACGAGTTCAGTTATCATTTGAATCTCATGTTACCATGTGGCTTGCTACAGTTTTTGCCGCATTAATTGTTGGCAATATTGATGTTAGAGGCATTCATTCCTTGTGTGCTTTCTTGTAAAACGATTCAGTAAAACTCCAAGCAGAGCCAAGTGTTTGACAGAGAAAGACATGAACTCCGGGTATTTATGTAGTCCATGTGTCATGTCAAGTAAAATTTGGCTTATGTTATGAATTCTTGAAGGGATTGTCATAATACAACATTTACCTTTCTGGTAAATTACACAATTTTTGCAATTTCATCAAGCGTTCGGAGGCACGTTAACCTTCAGCAGTTTAGTGAAGATAAATCTCACTAAATTGACATTATCTTGAAGCTCAAGTTACACATTTGAGATATTAACAATAAAGGGTGAAATTCATGTAGAAGTAATGATTAATCTGAGTGCAAGGACCACCATCTTAGGAAGTGATGCAAAAAGACAGAATCAAAGAACCAAACTAGAGGGACAAGGAAAAAACATCTGAGTTTCAACAACTTTCCTATTATGATATTCTAGCATTTTTCAGATAACTGGAGACTATGGCACCTCCTGAAGTTTGCATAGTATATCTTCCCAGTGTAGCAATACAGGACTCATCCGTCCTTAAATGAGGCTGCACCAGTTCCCAAATCTTTTTCTTCTGTATCTGCATAAAAATGAAAAATGAGAACACCACAAGATTAGACGTTGATAAAAAGGCAAGCACATCAACAAGACATGCATAAGAAGCAGCTGAAGTACAAAAGCACGCAGAACTACTTGAAGCACATCGTCAATGCCGACAATCAAGTAGAGATATTGCAACTTATGAATGTGAATCACCTTACAGAGGTGACTTTAAAATGAAAATTGACAAATTCAGGGCTGTACTTATTTTTTTCACTTTTTCAACTGGGTAACATTTTTTATTTAATTTTTTGTTTTTTCAACTTGTGATAACATGTATTCCATTTTGAATTTTGTAAGTAATTTTTTATTTTTTCATATTTTGATCAATTCAACCATTTTTTTCTTTTGCCAAAACTATGTAAAACCAATGGCTCTCACATGAGGACATATATGTCATTTTCATATATGGCATTTATGCCTCATAAAAAAAATGAAGTCACCGTTTTTGAATGGTTTTGACAAAATAAAAATGATTGGACTGACCAAGGATTAAAAAGCGAAAAAATACTGATGTTCTAAAATTTAAAATGGAAGACATGTTATAAAAGTTGAAAAAAATAAAATATTAATATTGTAAAATTAAAAAAATGAAAGTCATATGACCAAAGTTAAGTTGAAAAAGTAAAACTGTAAATACCCTGAATTTGCTAATTTTCCTAACTTTAAATTATGAAACTTGAAAATAAAAAATCACAGTGCTTTAAGAATTCAAAGTTGCAAGTTAGGATTTAAAGTTTCACCTCCTCCCATTAGTCACTTTATTGACACCTTCCTCTGATCATACCTTAAATTCCATTCACAACAATATATTATAGCATGCATATACGACTGCTTTTAGGTGCATGTGCATGCTTATAATATACTACCACTATACTACCACTGTCTGGAATTGACTGCGTAAATTTTCATTTTGAGGGGTTCAGAATTGAACGTAAACTTTTTTAATATAAGCAAAAATATAAAGTTAAACTTTATAAGGGATTTGTATTTCACTAACTAATGTCTTACCATTAACATAATTACTAACTAATGCCTTACCATTAACATAATTAATAGTAAGGATAATATAATGTCTTACCATTAACATAAGGATAATATGCTAACTTCTCTAAAGTCTAAGACTATTCTTAATTTTTACATTTGGGCATACACTCAATTTTTTATGGAGGGAGTAACAAATCTTATTCTAAGATAGAATTGCACACATCAATCAGTCACTGAGAAACCTACTTGAACTTTTCTGCAGCTGACCTTATTCTTTACAGGAAGTTAAGAAGACAAATATCAGGTTCTTTTCTTAAACTCAAGTTCAACACAATGAGCTGTTGAGCACAAGCAACCTACTGAATTTTAATGTTAACTATTCAAGTTCAACACAATTTTAATGTTCAACACAACTCAAGTTCACTATTCAAGATGATCTTAATGACCTATCAATAAGGTCTGCTGAACTCATCCACAACAACAAAACCCTATGTCCCGAGAATTTCATTGAGAACAATTCTTCTTTATCCTTCTTACATCAAGGGCTGTCTCTACCTTATTTTTATCTCTGTTTACGTCTCAACCAGCATCTCTTGTCACTTTGCCTTGGCCATAAATTTTCTACCAGTTAACATCCCTAGATTGACAGCCTAACTGAAACATCTCAATAGCCAAAGAAGGTTAAATCAATTGAGGTTCAGTTACAAGAGGTCAATGAGAGCAGATTGGTGGGTTTGGATGCCTAAGGAAGAGCAGATGTCCTGATAACAACATCTTAGAACAGCATAGGAAAATCCTGGTCCCATACAAGAACTATGAAGATGAAAGAAGTGGGGAGGGAAGCGCAAAGTGTGTTTAACTAATTCACCCATATTTCTTGCATAATTTGTAACAAACAAATAAACATACACTCAAATATACATACAGAAAAACTAAACTATATTCTACAGCGAGAACAAACCTGATTGGGTGATGCAATATCAGGTAGATTATCCTGTTCATCTATATTGTCAAACCATATCCTTTGACCAGGAATTGAGCCCTTGGGAGGAACTAGAAGCTCCACATTCTCATGGGATGCATCAGAAGCTGCCATCAGCATTCCACATGACTTGATGCCTCGCATATTTCTTGGCTTCAAATTAGCAAGGACGACCACATAAATGTCCTGCAAACTAGAACATGGTTTAAAAATTTTATGTGAAAATCGTATTCCAAATGTTTAACACAAGATGCTGTGCCGAAAAGATTTGGAAATTTTGACAGGGCTGCAAATTGATCTTTATGTTCATTTACAATTTCACTCACAAAAGGAATATCAAACTTCAGCTAAAGTTACACTTTTGGTGCGTTTTCAAGTACCTTTCAAGATACATGAGTCACCCATAAAAATGAAAAAGGAAGTACAAAATTAAACAGTAGGCATAGAGCTAGGATTGAAGCTCAAGAAACAGCATAAGTGCAAACGCAATCCAAGCTCTTGTTATCTCAACACAAGAATGCAGAATGTGAACAGGATTTTTTTTTTGTATGTTTATTTATTTACTTTTTTAAAGCATTCGAAGATGGTACTTCATACTTGGAGCTGGGGAATCCCTTTTCTGGATGGATCAGCATATCCTTAATAATCACCATCCTCCACCCTCCTCTCCATCCCCCATGGAAAAAATAATAAGCATAATAAATAATAATAGACATGGTCCAAATGATCTAAACAAATAGAGGGGTCATACTTTCTCAGTGCATCTGTGCTGCTTTCCAAAACTCCAGCTTCTGATTGAGTTTTGAACATCACAAACTCCATTCATTTCATAACCCAAAAGGCTAGAAACCAAGTTTCAACACGCTAATGTCACCCGAAGGAACATGAGCAAATAAAAAGGAACTTCCCTTTTGTCTGCACTTAAAAAAAATCTTTTTTCTAACTATAAGGTCATTAACAGTAGGATAGCTTCCTCTTAACACCGCCACCATGTAAAGCAAGCATAATGTTTGGGTTCTCTGGTTCTTTCAATAAGTTCCCATGGAACTCCTCATTTCATCCTTCAGCTAGAATACTAAAAATAGGATTTTGGCAAAAGGTTTCTTCATTTTCTTTTTGTCTACCTTCTGCAGTTACTTCTCCTTCCCTTAAATTTGAACACATAAAGCAATCAGTAAGGTTTGAACTGAATGTGCCTCTAAATCTCTAAAAGCCCATCTATGAATTATGTCCTGACAAGTCTGCTAAAGTTCCACAGAAGATGAATTTCACCACCTTCGTTCCCTGCAGAAGGAATGTTTCCTATAAATTTTCCTCCAAAAAGCTACTCTGAAATTGTATCTGCATTCTTGATGTTTAAATATTTTAGGATGGATGTTCATACATAAAGCCCACTCTAATTACAATCTAACGGATTAACATATATCGGGAAAAAACACAAATAGGCAACTCAAATGCTCTCCTAAATACATGTGCAAAATCGAATTATACGAAAGAAAATAGAGTCAATAACGAGAGTATAAACTGAGGAGCCGTTGATGAAAGGGACCTGGAGATGTTCAAGGGGCACATATTTGACGAGGCCGCTGCAGATAATTCGTTGTTCGGGCTCACCCACATCGACCTCTTCAACATAAAGGGAATCTGCCTCTTCGTGTCTCCAAGCCTTAAGGATTTTCCCAACCCTAATGTCCAGCGTGTTGGCCGCTTCTTTAATCTTCAGCAACTCGTCTTCGGCGGACCCTCTTTGATCCATCACCGACGTCGCCGTTAAGTCAGCAGTACCAGGAGCATCGGAGGATGCGGCGGTGCAAAAGCATTCCCGCATTGCTCTTCCTCTTATTCTTGAAGCATAGCTGCAGCGATGGTAGTAGGTGGTAAAGGAAGGGATTGTTACTACTGCCGCTAGTGTTATAGCATTGATTCTATTCGTAGAGATGATAGATTGTTCCGACGACATTCTTGAAGGAAATACATGTCTCAGTAGAGGACGAAGATTACAAGAGAGCAAGTATGAGCCGCCGGGGCCGGCTGAGCAACATCTTAGGAAGGTGGTGGCCGCCACCATGGCAGCAAATCGACAGCACTTCTCTGACTTCTCTTCGCTCCTCTTCGGCTCTCCCTGTTTGGATAAGTGGACGCTTATATCTATTCATTTATAGGGCAGTGGATATTTTTTTTCTTCCTTCTTTTTTTTTTAAACAAAATTTATTTTAAATACTTTCTCTACCTAATATTTTGTTACTATTACCCTTATTTTATTGAGTGAGACAAAAAGAGAATAAATACTTCATTTAAAAAAATTTAAAATAAATAAGGTTAATTTTGTTAACATTAGTAAATTTTATATTTTTATTTGAATAAAATATTGAATGATAATTTTATCATTTGACTTATATTTGACTTATATTAAGATTGATGGATTTAGTCCCTTTTTTTAGTTTTGATAGATAATATACTTAACATTTTTTCTAATTTTTAAAACCCTTACCTATTTTTTTTATTTTTGGTAGATAAGTTTTCTATCTTTGTTTTTTCACTTTTATTATTCTTATATTTTTTATATTTTCATGAACTAAATCTTTTTGATTATATTTAGACCGTCAATCTCAGTCTTCTATTTTATTTAAATAATGAGGTGCAAAATAGTTACGTCAATTATAAGAAAAAAATAAAAGAAAAAAGAAAAATCAGCAATCTATAGTCACACAATTGCTATCCATATTAAGAGGGGATCAAATTCAATATCATATATAAAGTAACTAAACTACGTCATTTTTTATCGGATGTTCTTAAACAAAAAGAATAGCTCATTCAACAAAGTCAATAGTTTGGAGCCAAATAGAGAGAAAATAAACTTAAGAAAGAGAGGGGGCCAAAATATCAATTATTTGAACTCAAAATAGAGGAAAATAGTTTCAAGAAACAAAAATGATCAAAATCAGTCGTGATTTTAAAATAAAATTCAAGAAATGGAAGGTACCGAGCAAGAAAATCAAATTGAGATGAATTTGGTATTTGTTGACAATCTCATCTCGCAACCCATTAAAAAAGAAACATAAATTCAATTTAAATTATAATGTTTATAAATAAGTTTTATTAAGTTTTTTAACATCTAAATCATTGTTACGGACAATCATTTTAGTGGAGATTGCCTAAGTGGTTGCATAATATGATATATTAACTATGTTTTTGTTGGAGGGATTTTTTTAAAAATAAATTGCTACAATAAAGTGATTTATTTGCCACTCATTATTTGAGTAAATTGAAAATTTGACATTGATTTGAATTGAAAATAAAAATCTTATTTACCAAAATAAAAAAAAGATGGGATTAAATCCATTAATATTAAATAAGTCAAATGATAGAATTAGCGTTGAAACATTCTATTGGTATTGACTAACATTATCCATCAAAAGCACTTGATTCACCAAAAACACAAAAAAATTGTGACTTAAAAAGTAAAAAAATCAATTGTAATTATCTTATCTCCCTAAACTAAAACAAAGTAGGGACTAAATCCCCAATTTTCCTAATGCCAACTATGCTATTCTTTATACTTTTATCTGGAAATATTTTTGGTTTTTTAGAGAAGCTGAATTGAAATTTAACAATGTAGATGGAGTCAGAAATGTGTTGAAAATCAGATTCATACATAATTAAGAAGAGTTGATGATCCATTTGTATTTTTCATACTTTTAGGAACAAGAAGTTACATTACATGCTGAGGAGGAGGAAATCAGGAGAGTGGAGTTGTGGGGGTCAAATATCTACTATAGCAAAGGAAAGAAAGCTACAAAGAAGACACAGAAGAAGAAATTAATTAAAGAATGAAAGCTGGGTGGTGAAATGGGCAACTACTTGGGTTCCACCTTTGCTGAAAGAGTGTATCCGCCGCTATAGTCGAAGGCGTCACTCTGTTCCTTGTTGCTGCTGGCCACTACAACATGATGATCGTAGGGATGCTGTCTGCTTCCACCCTTTGCTGTTCCCAAGTCCGTTGCCGATGAAGATGCCGAAGACGTTGAGTTTGTGTTAAGGCCATCGTTCTGTAGAATTGTCTCCAGATCCTTCACCACCTCGCTCATCGTCGGCCTATCCGCAGCTGATTCTTCTACGCATTGCATTGCCAACTCCACGAACCTCCCCAGCCCCATCAGGTTCGTCATGTTCCTGATTGCTGGATCCATCTTCTCCCTCAAGCCATAGCATTCTTCGTCGCTCTTATCCATTGCCATTCTAACCTCCCGAACTATGTACTTTCCCTTCTCGATGGGCTGCTTTGCAGTTACCAGCTCAAGCATTACTACACCGAAACTGTAGACGTCGCTTTTCTCAGTCAATTGTTGAGTCATGTAGTATTCGGGATCCAAGTAACCCTGCATACAAATACACTTAATTAAACGGCATTATCATCTACAGACAATTCATTCATCGACCAATCCTTATGGTATTGTCAACTCACCAACGTGCCTTTGACTTGAGTAGATACATGCCCTTTGGAACTGTCAGAAACCAGCTTTGACAGCCCAAAATCTGCAACCTTTGCTGTTAAATTTTCATCCAACAGAATGTTGGTGGACTTCACATCCCTGTGAATAATAGGAGGATTTGCAAGCTCGTGTAGATAAGCTAATCCTCTAGCCGAACCAAGTGCGACGCGTAGTCTTCTTTTCCAATCTAAATGAATTCCAGACCTCCCTGAAATCAGAAACTCAATGTGTCCTTATTCTGTGATGCATTCAACTCCAAATTCTGAACAACAGCTTCAGGGAATCTGTTATTAGCTGAACTTACCAGATAAACTCTCCCTCAGAGTTCCATTAGGCATGAACTCATAGACCAACATCTGTTCACCCTGTTCAAAACAAAATCCAACCAGGCCAACAAGGTTCTTGTGATGGACTCGGGAGAGCAACTCGATTTCAGTCTTAAATTCAAGCCCACCCTGCATGGAACCTTGTTGTGCTCTTTTGATTGCTACAACTTGTCCACTTGGGAGCATCCCTCTGTAGACCTGGAAATCCCAGAAACAAAATGATCAGTTGAAAATGGAGGACTGGAGGAGTCTAGACAGTTTAACCAGAGACTGGTTAGATATCACAGCATACCTTCCCATAGCCTCCAGAACCAATCTCATTATTTTCAGAAAAGTTATTTGTGCATTTCTTCAGTTCATCGTAAGAAAACCATCGAGCCCCTTTCAGTTGTGGTGCACCTCCACTGTCATTGCCACTTGGAACCCAAGATGCTGGCCAGAGAAGATTTAAAGATGTTAGTTGATTATTTTGGTTATAATCATGCAGATTCTGTTCTAGCATGTGAGAGAGCAAAATGTACCAAATGGTTTGCTTAAGCCGATGGCTCTTTCAGCACGTTTTTTTTGCCACAAAGCATATGCCCCAAGTCCAACAAGCAACAGGACTAGAAATGCGCTGCCAATAGCTATCCCAATGATCGCAGTTGAGCTTATAGAAGTTCCCTTGCTTTCAGCTGAAACACATTTATTCTAATCTTAAGAAATGCTTCATTCCTGAATTACCAATATAAAAAAGAAATCAGAAATTAATCCATATACTACCAGCGAAAGTGTATGGAGCTGCGATAAAATAGTAAGGCCCAAACATCGCAGGAGGCTTATAAGTCTGGTTACTCAAGAAAAAACCAATTCTCTGAACTTCTGATCTATTGAAGTGCTTTCCCGTGGATGGAAAGAGTTGCAACTGCACCTGTAGATAATCGTCGACGTTGAAGAATGGATTCTGTAGTGAAACAGAACCAGGAGTGAGACCTAATTTTACCCAGAGGCTCATTTCCAGTTCATGAAATAAATTAACATTGGACAACTCCCTAAAGGATGGTCCTCTGAAATAGAGAGTTCCCTGAAATGGATAAGCACAGTCACAGCTCTGTGGACTGAGCTCTTGGTCAGAGGGACATGATTTGCTTCCACAATTAGCTAAGCTGGTGGAATAGGGCTTTGCAAATTGTTGCTGAAGCTGACAGTAACTGGTGTTTGCCAGAGCCACGGTGCATACAGGGTTTCCAATCAAGCTGCAAGTATAAAAATGACAAACACAGAGAACAGTTAAGAAGATAACGCATTGAAATTCATAAAGTAGTCCATATAAGATAAGCAACTGTCTCACATGAGAGTATTATCGTATCCAGATCCAAGCGTCACTGAAGATATTTCATTGTTCTGCAAATCAACAACCTGAAGTTGCTGGCTGACGCTCTTTCCCATATCTAATGTGTCATTAAATGCATTGTTTCTTAGTTTCCTGTCATAAGCAGACATTAAAGCGGATATATAATCTAATCCGTTTTAGATCTATCGTGGGCGACAGCATTAGCAAGCTTTCACTCTAATAATTCAACTTACACTTGTTCAATCTGAGATAAACTGAAAACTTTCCGAGGCACTAGTCCCTGAAGTGGACCGTATTCAATAACCCTGACAATAAAACAAATATCTGGAATGAGATGGATAGGAGGTTTTTAAAAGTTATGCCGGCAGTTTGTATCAGATCATCAGTAATAGGCTCTGCACTTACAAAGTAGTGAGGGATTGTAATGATGAGAACCATGCTGGCGCTTCTGATTGTTGAAAAGAGTTGTTGCTCAAGTCCCTGTAAAAAGAAGCATGCATCTATAACTGAACCACTAAACCACTATGGCAGACTAGGTGTAAAAATTTGAAGAAATTTCAAGCTTTTTTTCTCACACGTAGTTGAGGTTATTCATTCCCGTCAAGTCTGGCAATGGTCCTGAGAGCTCATTGTGTGCCAAATTCCTAGAGGAAAACAAAATTTATATGATCTGCCAGCATTCATAAAATAAATGTCTATGCTTGTTCAAATCTGAAAGAGATGCTCACAACTCAACAACATTAGTGAGGTTGTTCAAGTTTTCCGGGACAATGCCATGGAGGGAATTTCGGTCTAACCGTCTGTACTCATCAAAGCATGAAAATGCAAACACTATTAGTTACAAAAACAGAGAAGGTAAAGCATCTGAAACTAGTTTCTTAATTATGTGGGTGTACTCACAGAACCTCAAGCGTCTGAACGTATCCTAATGTTATTGGAATTTCTCCGTTCAGTTGATTCCCATCAAACAGTCTGTCATTCAAAATAACAACAAAATCAGCAGCAGCAAATTTCCCAGGAGAAGTGAAGGGAGGTGGGGGATAATCAACTTACACGTGTATCAATACCATGCCAGAACTGAAAAGTTTCTCAGGAATTTGGCCAGAGATCTGGTTTTTGTTGAAATGGCTGAAAAAGTACAAGATTAGACTACTGAAGAAAAACAAAATATTACTCTATAAATGTAGAAACTGTTTTTGGGAATCAAAAGTCATACTCACAAGTGTTTTGCCTTTTTCAGGAGGTCCAATCCAGGAGTATTGGATGTTGAAATAGGGATGGGACCACTCAACTGATTATCTGCCAAGTCGAGCCAGTATAATTTGGAGAGATTACCCAGAGAAGGCGGTATCTGACCGCTGAAGTTATTTGAGTTAAGAGCTCTGCACAAAGCAGTAGAAGAGGGAAAGTGACTTTCACGACTTGGGTGCACTGCAGCCATTTTGATCGATTCTTTTTAACGATCGAAGACATGTATATATATAGATGATAATTGTATTAGCAGAGACACCACTCACAAAAAAGACAACTCTGCAAGATTTCCCAGTTCACTTGGTATATTTCCACTGAAGCCACATCCGGCGAGGATTCTGAGAAGCAATGGGAAACAATTATGGGGCATGCATAAGTATATATATATATATATATATATATATCTGTTGAAATTGAAATCTACCAGCTGTTTCTAATTAGGAAATGTTACACAAGTAGGTATTTTGGATAATTACAATATGCTAAGATTTTTCAAGTCTCCTAGCCTGGGAGAAAGGGGACCTGTGAGACCACGGTTGAATGAGAGATCCCTGCAGGGGAAAATTTTAAATCATCTCATTAAACAAAATGAATGTGTCTAGTTTCAGAACAGAAACAAAAAAGGATTTGATTTAACTATGAGTTTTTGGATCAGCTAAAGATACTTACAATGATACCAATTCAGAGAGTCCGCCAATGTCACCGCCGAGTTTACCTGCCAGCCCCATTGTTGATAGCCCCCTGAAAGAAATTAAGTGTGCGTGTGTTATATATACGGTGATGAGCCCCTCGAGCATGATCATCGAAGAGTAAATTTTATTTTTTCCTTACAGTTGAGTGACCCTTGAGTTGTTGCAGGTGACTCCTTCCCATGGAGCTCCACAAGGATCATCGGAATCACTCCAAGTGGGTGGTGTGTTTTGCCATTGATCCTTCAAAGAGCGAAGCACGGCGACTGCATAAGAATTGGATTGGATATTTTTTTATTTATTTTAATTATAAGAAGCTAATCAAGAAATGGTAAATCTTTTAAAGTGGGATTGGCAAAATAGTTATTGAAAAATGTAGCAAAGCAGGTGCAAATTAAAGTGTGGATTAGTAATTACCGTCCCGGGAATCGGTGTAGGAGAAGATGGCATGAAAGCGCGAAGACAGGAGGAGATAGCAGAGAAGCAGCCGGAAGGCTGCCATTGGGTGGTTCAGCTGGGAGGTAGTAGTTGTAGTAGTAGTCTGTCTATATCCTTGAGTTGAAATGGCAAAAAATTGTTTTTTGGGGGGAGGGGAGGGGCTGGTGGGTATTGTCTTAGACGTTTAATTTGTTGGACGAAAATGATGACAAAAAGAAAGTCCGTCCAAGTGAAGACATATCAATTCAAAAGAGGCACACGAAGAAGAGGAAAATATTAGTTGGTGCCTTGCGGTGGTGCGCACCTGCGGCCTTTTGCTGCTTTTAAATGATTAAAACTTTGTCTTAGATTAGAAGCTAATCCAACTACACTCATGACTTACCTCACCAGCTGCAACTCATCACTAGCTATTCCCCCCCCCCCCCCCCCATTCCCAATGGCCATGCCATTGGGATGATGAAGAAGGGTCCACATTAATTCCACAAAGAAAAGAAAATGTCGTCATATACTCACAGATAGAAATGTGCATCATCATTTTTCATTATGATGACTGATGAGGACAGTGATAAAACAAACAGAAAACAGCTACTGCCACTGATCAGTTTCCTCCGCCTGCCTTGCAAAACCGAAACAAGAAAGACAAAATTAATTCACCTGATCTGACTATTTCTCCACGGCCATTCATATTGAGTATGTTAATTAGACATCATGAGCCGGCTCCAGCTCCACTACCAACAATAGCATAGTCTATGCATTTTGTGTATTAAAAACAAAAGCCGGCAAAGCCTACGGGTTAAACAATGAATCCATTTTCCTTGCGTCAATGGGCTCTAAATTGAACTCTAATACTTAATTTTGGTTACAGTGAGTCAGCACTCCGTCTCCTCCTCCCTTTTTTCCTGCCTACAAAAGTTCATGTGCAATTGTAATTGTATGTATAAAATTTTTCATAAATTATGTTTTTTCATTTTATTTTTTTGGGATAAAACAGCAAAAGCCATGGATTATGAAAAATTTAGTATATCATGTTCAACAAGAGGAGTTTTCCACATCCAAATTTATAGACCATCTTTTGACAGACACTCTCCAAAATGAAAGCATGCAATGAAGCATTCGGGGAAACCATGTAATTTATATTGATTCGGTGAAAGCATTCGGACGCAATCATGATCTCTCAAAATGAAACCTGCACCAGCAGTTTGATAAATTACGTTGATGTATGAATTTTTAATTAAAATAACGATTTCTTGTGTTGACTTTTAATTTTCGGAAGTTGTATATCTATTTTGTTTTTTATTTTAATAAATGTTATCGATGCTGAAGTATTTATCAAATTTAATACTTTTTATACCATAAAAATCCTTTATTTTTGTAAAAATAGTCAGTGGAAAAATATGGTCAAAGTGTGTGATCTAATATGGGATTTAACAACACTCAAAATTTATGAAATGTTTAAATTTATTAATTATATTACTATTTGAATAGTCATATTTCTAATTTTATTGCATATTTTTACAATTATACACCTATGTAATCTTGAAAATATAAAATTTGAATTATTGTTTTTAATTAGTTTGTCTCATACTAAGCATTTATTGATATTTTTGAATAAAAATGCTTGAATTTTTTTTCTACAATGATAAAGTAATTTTTTCACCTCAAACTTTGAATGCTTTTCTTATAGAATGTATAGTGTTCATTATTTCACCTGAAATCTTTAAATAGGGTAATTTAAGAAATTTGTTTGCATAATTGTCATTTTCAATAAATTTCTTAATTCTAGTGAAGAAACAAAGTGGACATTGATCATGATCCTAAAATGTCGACGACTCCAATACCAAAGAGATGGTCAGAACACGGATTGAAGCTTTGGATGTGAAGAATAAGCAAGCGAAGTATCAACAACTCCACGAATTGAAGATCATGATTACAAGGGACTTTATATATATAGGAGTAGAGTAAGTCTGGTACAAAGAGAATAATAATAAAAAGGTTGAATAATACCGATCCTCATCATCAACTTAACCAATGCTAAGGCAATGCTCCATATAATCAAGGCTCAAGGAGCAAAATGGAATGCACAATTTTTTAACAGCAGATATATGTCTCTGCAAGAAACCGGGGAGAACAGCAGGCCAAACAACTCCATAAAATGCCAGAAAACATAAACGAGAAAAAATTGTTCGTTTAATAATGAAGGAGAAAAAAATAAAAAATTAACCAAACAAGTACATTAAAAAGATTGATTCCCAATAAACCAAAAAGTCTGCCATTAAAGTTTTTATAAAAAGAAATAAAAAATCAAAAGAAAGGAGAAGACCAAAGGGAAAAATATTAAGAATTAACAAAGAAAGATAAAATCAAACACGTGCTTCATCTCTAAAAATAAAGCAATCATTAGGAGACAAGGAGTAACAAATT
Source organism: Apocynum venetum (assembly GCA_019593545.1). NCBI lineage: Eukaryota > Viridiplantae > Streptophyta > Magnoliopsida > Gentianales > Apocynaceae > Apocynum > Apocynum venetum. Next base: position 1,587,213 of record SRSM01000327.1, on the reverse strand, counting down.
TAGACAACAAAATCTCAAAACGCCAAAATTCTTGACTTATTTTTTATCTTGTGCAATCCATTTTTAATAAATGAAATTAGTGTCAAGCAATTGAAAAGAGAGAATGCCAAATGGAAACTCAATTATTCATAATCATGAACAAACAAAATACAGTCTGGGGCGGATCCCCCCAAAACAAAATTCACATCGGTGACAAAGTTTTGTAAAAGGTGTCAACTAGCCATGGATTTGTCAAGAAAAGTTAAATATACATACAACTGTAACGAGAAGCATTTCACTTCACTTCATTAAACACGCTAAAAGGAAAAGCTTGCAGAGGAGATTCTCTCTCTACTCAATTTCTGTCTTCTTTTGTTATTCCCTGATCAGTAAACACATTACTCATTCTTCAGTAGAATCGGGCAAAAATTTTTTGTGACATTTGAACTTTTCATAAATCCAACTATTTTACTCATTCAAGTATGCTAAGTACCTTGAATAGTTATGACATCCAAACTTTGTAACACAGGAAATGGAATCAACAAAACATTAGTTTTATGGGAGATAGCTTCTATATAATCTGATTGATAGCAATTAGGCAACAACTACCAAATATTCATGGATGTAGAGAAAATAGACACCATTCAACAATTACTCATAATTCTTATGATGTTTTTTCTCAAATTACTAATTTAGTTACAATATTCAACTATGGTGCCTAATTAATGACTTCTAAATTGGCCTTCATAGGAAAGAAATTATTCATGTCACTAACTATAACCAGGCAAGAGAAAACAAAGTAGTTAATGTAACTTTACCACATAGCCAATGGTGATAAATGGATCCTTAACAGCAAGATGCTGAATATTATCCACTCTGCAAACTAACTCTAGAATCCAAACGGCCCATTTTTCCAAATCCATATACAAAATATGAAAATCTATGGAATTTTCCTAAGAACAAATCCACCACTACATTACATGTATGAAAACCATAACCTTTAAAACAAACCCATTCTCTAAAATTTGAAATTTAATAATATTTACAAAAGACGAAAACCGAGAGCCAATGAAATGAGAGCAATTACTTCAACCACTACTATTATGGAAGGAAGAAGCTCAAAAAACAAATCTTTAAAATTTATCAGGTTGGAACTCTAAAATCTAACAGTGGGGCAACAAAAACAAAATTTAAAAACATGATCTAAAGTACTCCTATAATACTCTTGATAGATTGGAGTTTGTAAAATGGCATTCCAATAGCATATCATTAAAGAATCAAAATCCACTTAAAGTGTGATCGATAGGTTGATTCATTAAACATTGCACAAAGTATCAGATTATGTAAAAGAACTAAAACCTTGATATTATTTATAATTTCTTAGGTACAACCACTATTTATTCAACACCTTTAGATTGTTCTTTGAATCCAAAGATTCAAAAGGCCCAAAAGAAATTACTGCAACATCTTTGTGGCACAACCAGATTGAGTAAATCAAACAAAATCCTTTTTACCTTGTCAAGTCAAATACATTGAGGAATTCTATCAGCATCCTGGTGGAACAGAACTTAACCTAAAGAAAGATGGCGAGAGAAGACAACAATGAAATAAATAAATGATATCACCCCTCAGAGTTAGTAGAAAAAAATTTGGAAAAGAGATGTTTGGTTTCCATGGAAGAAGAAGAAGCAGAGCTAAAGATTTTTTTTTTTTCCTTGCTTTCTTTCTTTTGAGAAGATTCACAAATAAGACCATCTCTAGGAAAGTACTCTTCTTCTCCCCGTCATAGAAAAAACTCAGAAAGTCAGCAAGTGAAACAGCAAATACATCAAATTTCAGATTAGGAGAAATAAGAGAATTAGATGAATTAGAGAGTTAGAAGAACCTTTCACCATTTTCAAAGACTAATAAAGAAGACTCACTGAGCAATGGAAGATCAACTTCAATTATTTCAATCAACCAAGATAGAACAGTCATGCTTCAGACAGCAAAAAACCATTAGAGCATATCCTAAGGCCAAAAAACCCTTTGGCAGTGGAAAAAGGATAAAAGAAAAAATGCTGTGGACAATTCTCCCATTTCTTTCCTTTTTGCTTTTTTACACACATGTATTAGTAATGATGAATTGCAAGAATTCATTTCATAGGATTAAGGTCATAACACATCAGTTGACCTGTTGAGATATTAGGACTAGAAGCCCTTGTGGACCCACCAGTATTTCATTTAGGAAACTTAGCAATCCAAACCAGACTACAGGAGTTACATCAACTCCACCAAGGGGAGGAATCAACTTACGAGTTGGAATGAGAAGTGGCTCTGTGGGTGCATAAGCTATGACATAAGGGAATTTTTCAACTGGTAGCTTGGGGTACCAGGACATGACAATTCTCAATATGAACAAAAATGCAAATGCAGAGAGGAACGGCCCCAGGATACCAATGGCCACCCTTGCAGTGGCAGGGTCCAAATCCATTAGCATCAGCTGTTGCACCAGTGCAGTTGTGGCATTTGATATTCCAGCAGGGCTAGTCAAGGAATTAGCAACCTCTTGTGCACAGAGAGGATGATCCAATATGACTGCATCAGGCGGTGAGAGTTCAACAAGGGTATGAGCAACTCCCAGAGAACAACACACTTGACTTTTAGAACATTGAAAATTATGAGCTTGGTGTTTTCTGCCAAGAAACATAAAGTTGGCCTGTGACATATAAACTCATTAAAATCTGAAAAGTTCATGGCTTTTCTAAGTCATGGATATATTTCGATCATGAGGTTTAAGGATTTAAGTTACAATCTCCTAGAGTAAGAAAACAGTAAGAGTCATGCAAGTTATCATGTCCAATAGAGGACTGGAAAAGGCAGCCCCTTTTCAAAGGAGCGTGAAGAAAGTGATGCCTTATATGGGTTCTTATTTCACAAAAACTGGTGTACAAAATAGAAAGTATGGTCTAATTTTTTTCCAAACTATCCCATTCCTGATGAGTGGGAACTGAGTTAAAACTCACTCTACTTCAAAGAATTTTACCATCAAAGACTCTCTTCCCAGAATTAAAGGCCAGAATATTAAAAGAGTGCTAGTTGAATGACCGCTCGTAAGTCATAAACAAACAGAAATTTATAGGTGGCACGTCCATACGTTGAAAAGCTGGGCAAGATTACACATTTTGTTTGCAGAATTCAAATTGAGAATCACATATTCAAAATAAAACAGAAATAAAGAAAGGAGGAGGAGGAAATGAAAATACCTTGTGGTTGCGAAGACAAGTGTGTAATAAAACGTATCTTGAAGGGGAGAAGCAATTCAAGGAATCTAAGTGGGGAAAGGCGTAGGCATGTGAGGAGTGAAAAGGAAAGGAAGCCATTAGAATTAGTGGCTCAGTCACAGTTGTACACAAGATAGTTTCACAACATTTCTATCCCCATCGCTTTAGCAGCATTGAGGGAGAGAGAATGCAACTGCGAGTAGATATGGGCGTTGGAATTTCAGAAGATTTTTTCTTTCTTCGGTGAATAATTCTTTTTTTTTTTTTGGTAAAACAACAAAGTAAAATTTAGGTCTTAGTAAAAATACCCTTAAGAAAGTTAATTCGAGTGCAAATTAGTCCTTAAAATATCAAAGATTCTCAAACAATTAACAATCACGTGAGTATAACTCAATGTTATAAATTAAGAGAATTACAAGCGAAATTGTTTTATATTTACTTGTCCTAAGATAAATATTTGACATTTAAAAGTTTCAATTCAATTTCGTCCAATAGAAAGCTTCAATTAAGTTATTGCCAACCAAATGAAATGCACCTAACTTAAATAATTTAAACAATTATATTTTCAAAGTACAATCTAGTTCAAAAATAAATAAAATCATACTAAAATGCACTTTCAATTTTTTATTTTATTTGAACCTAATGCAGTTTCAAATTTTAAACCATTTCAACACCCTTCCTCAAAAAAAAATAAAAAAACCATTTAAAAAACCTTACTTTTTTTCTTTAGTAAAAACACCATTTCTTGTTAAAATAATGTTTTTTTTACATCGAATATGTATATCCTTTAGAATAAGTTTACAAATTTCAACAGCAACTATAAATAAATAAGAATAAAATAAAAATATAACAAATACTTCATTTATTTCATAATAAGCCATATAAATGGTTAGATACCTCAAAAACTAAACTAATAAACCATATAAATAGTTAATAAAGGTCTTAAAGATATTGCATAAGAGTAATAATTACAAATTACTTAAAAATAACTCAAAAACTTTAATATGGAGAATTGACGCCCGTGTTTGTAAAGTGGACATCTACAAGAAGAGAAATAATGTCCACTTAAACGTTTGATGTTGACAAACTTCTAAGGATGGACACGTGAGTACAACTTGATGCGTCAACTTCCTTTTTATGCCAAATATTAATCTTCAAGCTTCCAACTTCTTTCAATTCTATCTAGACATCTTTTAAAAACCTTCCAAAGACTTGAAAACACAAGTATAAGGATAAAAAATCATTTAAAGTACAAAAATATATAATTAGCTATATTTAAACTCAATAAATAACACAATAAATACTTAAAAACCAAGGTAATTATGTTTCAATCACAAAATCTAAAAGTTTTGTTTGTTAAAACTGAAGAAAATTATGTTAATTTACATATGGTTTGAATTGATAAAATATTGTAATTTGATTTATGAAAATTGAAAGAGTTTGTCGGTGCCACCGTTGGGTATCCGCATCCACCAATCGAGAAGGGGCTTCGGTCCTCAAAACCTTGAGTGTGGATTGCTTCTATCATCTGGTCAATGCGGACCAACCAATTTTTGCCCGAGTTGATTCGAGGACAAAAACATTTCATCCTTAGAGTTTTATGGACCAAAACAATTTGTCCTCAGGGTTTTGTGGGCCAATCCATTTCTACTTATTTGGACTAAACTCATTCACCTTCTGCAAATCAAATATAGCGTGTGCCTTATCGACTCTTTTGGGGAAAAAAGTTTTGAATTATAAACAAACTAGTTTCATGCTATACACATGAATTATATTTTTAATCGAGTATGACATATAAATAAAATAATACAATTAACCGTATATAATATAAAAAATTATAATGTATATCTATAAATAATAGTAACTATGACAATAATAATTAAGCTATCTAAAAATGGATTATATCTTGTAGCATCGAATGCAAATTTTAAATATATTGTTGCATTTGAATCAAAACTTATTGTGTGCTCTTAAACCTAAAACAACAAAAGATTGACTTCAAATTTCAAATTTTACTTCCATTCACTCTAAATAAATATGTGGGTTTCCATCAACTTGAATCCCTATAAATTCAATGAGTATAACAAATTCCACAAACTTCATGAGTAAGAAAACAAAGCTTCATAACAAAATCACTACAAGAAAAGTTGTCTTGAACGACACTTTTTTTTTGCTACGGACCAATAACCATTGTAAATGGGGGTTATATTTACATATTTATGACGACTAGTTGTTTCTAATCGGTCAATTGTGACAGTCGTGGCATAAAATCAACTTGTTTTTATTTCAAAAATATGACACCTCATGATAAAAACTTGACTTGATAATTTATTTGGAATATTCAAATAAAATATCTTAGATAATTTAATTTGAAATATTAGCTCGATAATTTAATTGAAAGTTTCAAATAAATTTGAATCAATTAGAAGAGTAATAATTTATGTTAATAAATTTGTAGAATATAATTTATGTTAATTAGGCTTTTTTAATATTAAAAAAGTTCACATTTGGACACTGTGACATTAAAACCAATTCAAATAAAAAATAATATATATATATATATAATATTTATATTTATTAAATAAAAACAATAACTTCTTTTCTAAAAATAAATCAAATCCGGCACCAATTTATACCAATGGTTTTTTGGCTTTCTTCTTTCAATCCAACAATTTGATGGCTAGCAAACAAAACAACTCAACTTATCATCCATAAAGAAATAAAATAGAGTGGATTAGGTTTTTTTAAGCCCTTAATAAAAATAATAAATTTTTAATTAAAAAATAATATGAATTATTCACAAAGTTCAAGATTTATGGGTGTCTCCATTATGAAATTTGATAGAATTTAAAATTCTATAACATTTCACATATTCTCGATATAGAATTTTATGAAATTCATCAAAATCCAATGTACTAAGTATGTAATTTAATTGATTTCATAAGATTCTAGTGTAAAAAAAAAATCATGGATTTCATGTAATTCTATTTTTAATGGAATATGATGGAATTTCAGAGTAAAAAATATGAAGAAACAATTCTTCCATAAATCCGACCATGATATCTCGAAATTTCATGGAATTCATTCATCTCTTATTGTCAATACAAATAAAAATAATAAATAATAAATATAAAAAATATCAAAATATCACATATCTATCTCAATTTAGTTGCCATAACCTAATATTCATAATCTCACGACAATAATTTTGTACACACATATTGATTTGTTTATATATTATTTTTTATGTACAAATTATTCTATTCTTTTTATTACAAAAACTCCATTAAAAATCATCGAATTACACAAAAATTTGTAATATAAAATTTCATGTAATCCATATACTCGAGAGATGATGAATTTATTGTAGCTCACTCATTAATCTGGTTTGCTATAGAAAAATTTGTTTAAGGAACTTGTTCATTGTTTTATCTTCAAATTATTGTTCACATTTTATTAGCAATAAAAATATGACATATAGTAGAAAAGCTTCATTCAAAATTTCATATATAAAAATTTATATAATAACATACATATATATATATATATATATATATATATTTATAGCAAAGCATACTAAAAATATAAAACATAAAGTGAATAGAAGATCAAACAAGAAGTCTTCAAGAATTGATTTGTCTATATATTAACTCAAATAAAAATTCAGTAAATTCCACCAAAATTTATTACATAGAATTCCATGTAATTCAATTAAATATACTAAATACTATAGAATTCTATTAAAATTCAAAAAATTCCATAGATTGCAAAATTTTATCTTTGGAAGGAAAATTTATAATTGATATAAACCTATTAGTTCAAATAAATCAAAGTTTTTTTTTAGATTATGAATTTAAAATTTTGAAGATATACTTGCAAATTTTAATGGTATTAATTTTTATATATTTTATTAGAATTAATATAATGACACACTGACACGTAACATCATAGTCAATTTTAAAAATAACTTTATATATATATACATACATTTTATTTTCTTCATTCGTAATTGAATGTTTATATTTATATTTTGATGTCAAAAATTAATGTTCACTTTCATAAAATAAACATTATTTATATTTAAAATTTTACTAAAAATATTTTTAATTTAATAATTTTAAATATATTAACTAATGATTCTCGTTATTGATTCTCGCTATATAATAAAGATAAAAAGTAACTCAAACTATCTTTCTTAATTTTTAATTTTTAGTCATTCAATTCCGGATTAGAGATATTAGGGGGATACATATACTTAAAAGAAATTAGGGGGATGCATCAGAATAATCTTTTGAACTGGTTTTGACCACTGTTTTGCTCTAGCAGCGAAAGCATTGGAATTCCAACAATGCCCTAAAAAGCTTGGGAATTCCTAAACAAGACCAAGAACGAGTTGTCCCGCCTTGCTGTTGCTCTCGAACTCGGAGTTCTCCCATTTTGCTGACCGTCGAGCATTGTTCAAGAGTCCGGTCATCTTCCTTGCAATGGAAGCTGTGGTGGTGGATGCTGGCACCAAGCTTCTCAAAGCTGGTTTCGCCATTCCAGACCAGGCTCCTTCAATGGTACGCCGACCCTTTTCATTTCTTTCTTGCCCCTCCTTTGTCATACCGATACTTTCGATTAAAAAAGATACAGAGGTTGAACTAAAGGTTTTTTTTTTTTACTCTTTCCTGGTAATTATGGTTTGAAACTGTACCGAATGACCTATTTCTTTCTGTAAGGTTTGAATTGAATTGAGCCGTAGCTCTTGTAACTCAAAGTCGGTGAAGTTATCCCACTCAACAAATAATGTGGAATACCAAATGGGTTTAAACTTCACTATAAGCATTTTTCTTCTTTTCAGTTTTGACCATCTTCAGTTGGTATTCTTTTTCAGTCAAATGTCTGACTTGTTCTAGTAATTGCTTTAGATTATCCCAACACAAATGAAACGCATGCCTGAAGACACTACTTTAGATGATCCTTCCTTGCTTGAGGACATTACTGTTGATCCAATTGTCCGAGGTTTTGTCAAAGATTGGGATGCCATGGAAGACTTGTTACACCATGTTCTTTATACTGGCCTTGGTTGGGAGATGGGCAATGAAGGACAAATTTTATTTACGGATCCACTTTGCACGCCCAAGGTCTGGTTCTCTTTCTCACGTACCTTTAATTTCAGTATCTATTTTTAATTTTGCAATATAGTGTACAAGTAGACAAACTCATTTATGAAGATAAGTCATTCTGTGCATTGAGACATACATTGCTCTACTAGGAAATCCCTGAAGTAGTATTATATGAAAATCGCAGAAAACTATGAAGTATGAATAATTAAAAGCATATCTATAGTTGATGTTTAGGCTTAAGATTTTAAGGTTTCTGAAACTGTTAAGATGCGGCACTCTCATGTTTTAGATCCTTACTTAAACTAAGATTCATTGGAATTACCATGTTTAAGTTGGAAGGCTGCTGAGCTTGTTATAGATAACTAAATAATAGAATCTAAAGATATCAATTTATCATGAAGCAGCACATATTTATAATGAATGTCTTCATTTATTATACTGTAACACTATTATTGCATTTTGTTTTCAGGCTGTTAGGGAACAGTTGGTGCAATTGATGTTTGAAACGTTTAACATCTCTGGCTTCTATGCATCTGAACAAGCAGTATTATCACTTTATGCTGTAGGGCGCATATCAGGCTGTACAGTTGATATTGGCCATGGAAAGATAGGTATCCTTCACATTAAAATTTTTCTTTAGTTTGCTTTTACTAAATATATAATGAGACTATTTATCAAAAGAAAATTAGACAGAAAATATAACTTCAATTTAGGGTTGAAAGTAAGCAAGTGGTGTATATTAATGCTATTTGCCTCAACTTATCAATATGTGTCTCCTACCTTTTCACCAGGTCTAAAGCTTGACCCAAGAGATGGTGTAAGAGGTTTTTTTTAGTATTTCATGATATGAATTAGGCTAAGGAATATTTAAAGGAGAAAAAAGAAATTTGGTCAAGGATAATTAATGGGAAAAAAAGATTTGTTCCAAGGATGCTTTAGGTGAAAACAAGATTAATTTGTCAAATATGATCATGATTAGTTTCTTTTTCTAGTTTTAATTACCTCTTGTGTAATTCACTTTGGAAGTCAGCCCTACAAAAATCTTGAAGGTTTGGGTAATGAAAAGGTTGAAAGAGAATTAAGGGTTATGGGTTCTTTAGTATATAAAATGCAAAATTAGATTATTGGTTTTAGATTGTCTCTCTAATTTAATACAACTTTTTTGTGTTGTTCCATTGATGAGTTTAGTGCAATTATACTATTATATGCTTGTTAGTACTTCTATCTGTATGATTTAATGGGATCCTTTTCTGAAACGTATTATGCTGGCATATTAACTTCACAGAACTCTCCTCTTTATGTCCTGTAGGAAGTCAATATAGACAAGGCTTTGCAATTACCAGTCTAGTCAATATACAAAAGGCTTGGCAATTACCTTTTCTGAAATTCACAATGCGTTGCTTCTTCTTCTGAAAGCTAGTCTACTAGTGATTTCTTGGACTGATGGCTGGTGAAGCTCCACATCCTCTCTCTATCTACATTTTCCCTTCTCCCGACATGCCTCCCCTCATTTTTCTATGATAGGTCACAATCAAAGCCAAGGATAATTCTGCTTAGAGTGAATCAAAACCACAGATTTTGTATTTTACTTCTTCTCCCCATAACATATGCAGGATGGAATTTAAATACTAATGGGACTCAACAACTGCCCCTCCTGAAATAACTCAACTGTCTAGCATTAACAAGCCAGTGACCACATTTCTAACTTACAGCATTGACCTATTCTAAGTAAATAACTGCAGCAAAGGACCCGAGTCCACGGATGCTCTCTCAATCCCATGATCAGCATGACTGTAACTTAGTCCTGGTACTTGGGATTCCTTTTAGGCACTCTGGTGGACCTTAGAAGATGAATCATGTTTTGTCAAAAGATAAAATATTTCTTGTTTTCTGTTTGTCTCTTCCCCTTCTCTACTTTATTTGATCCAAACATTTTGTAAGTATTTTTTCTGTTTAATATTGTATGCCTGTCTAATGTTGGAGAAAATTAGTCTTCCCAAAAGCTTTCCTAATTTTGGAAGTTAGCAACATTGGGGACTTTGGATTTTGTCAATATCTCTTTGCGGTGCTTTTTCCTTCTGCATTTTTGACATATGGCTTTGAACATTTGGTATCAAAAAGTTTTCTTTTCTTCTACATACATAAGCAGGTGTTTATTTGGTGGACAGCTTTAGCTTTCAATTTATTTGCCCTCTGGAGTTGTTTCTGAAAAGCATTACCTTAATATTTCTTACCTGTCCTCCAGATATTGCACCAGTTATTGAAGGAGCAGTTCAGCATATAGCTTCTAGAAGATTTGAGATAGGTGGTCTGGAATTGACAAAGCTATTTGCAGAAGATCTTTCTAAATCCAACCCGCATGCAAAGCTTAGTATGTCTGATGTTGAGAAAATAAAAGAGCAATATGCATGTTGTGCTGACGACGTTGCCACTTATGAAAAGATACAACAATCATGTCAGGAAGAGCAACATACATTGCCTGATGGACAGGTTTGGACTTCCGTATTTTGCACCTGATAATGCACCAAGATCCATTTTTTATGGGGTTTTGAGCAGTCAATACTGTAACAATCATTTTAATGATTAATAATATTCAATAGTAAATATCATCTGAAGAACCCATTTGTTCTATGTTTGAAAGTTGGACTTTTCATTACATGATAGTTTAATTGTTTTCTTAAAAAATCTGTTAATAGAGACAATTTATTGGAGGCAAGTTCATTAAACTTCTGTTAGTTGAATAGTTGTTATATCTGAAGCCCCATTTTACCTGTCACAAAAACTTTCTAGAGCATCTTGACATTCAAGTCCTTGAGATTTGCACTTTCAATTCTTTTTCATCTTTCTTGTCTTTGTTAGAGTCTCCTATTCATTCAAATCGAGTTTGGTATTTTGGTAAAACAGTGGGCTAGTATCACAATTAAAAAACTAATTCTAAAGTATGTTCCCACAGTTAGAAACATGATCTTGACATTTTTTATGGAAGTTCTTGTCTAGAACAGTTTCTCATCAGTAAAGAAGTACAGAAACTTAGTGGAAGATCAGCAGTAATAGATGGGGGAAAATAACAAATTAGATGATCTAGGCAGTGGAATCTCAGAAGCCTTTGATGTGATGAGCATAATTTGTATTAAGTAAACTTCTTGAGGAACTTAATTATGAGGTTGTTATTTTTGCTGATGACAAGATATATACATGCACATCTGGGGTTGGGGAGGCAGTGGAAGAGAAAAGGGAAAGGAACCTCCCTCAAAAGATCTGTTGATGAAGTATTTTCAACCTTTTGAGATGGAATGCAAACTCTATAGCTTGAACTTTTATTAAATTCCTTACACTCTATTCAGTAGTCAAATATTAGCATCGCAGAAGCTCAATATTTCCATAAGATTCTATCTCTGTGTTTATTTTATCTTATTTTTTTGTTGAGGGTATAATTCAATCAAGTTAAAACAATCATTTATTTTGACTGATGTTGTGAGAAACAAAAATTATACAGAAACTAACAAACCCCTTTCAGACCTACGCAATATGCACATGCAGCATGTCACTACCATCTTGATATGTCTATGAAGCTTCAAACTGATATAGCACTTGTATCCAAGGAAAGTTTATAATTAGAAGAAAGGCATTGAGGAAGTGGAAAAGATAAGGATGGCCAGGTGCCTTTCGGTACCTTTATAACATATTCAATCTTATTTTTTAAAAAATTCAATAGGTCTTAACTGGGGCTTGAATTCCAGTAATGTTGAGTGGCAAAAGACCAAATTTTCTCTATCCTTCTAAATTAAAGCTAAGATTAAGAACGAGCATGAGACATCGGAATAGGTATTAGTTTGGTAATGGTTGAACCAATGAACTACTCCCTTCATTCGAAATTGAATGTCCACATTTGACTTAATTCAAAAAAATGAAAAAGAGTGTTTGATATTAAGGAAGTTACTATATTATCCTTATTATTAATTTGGTTAGTGGTAGGACCATATATGTAAATCCCTTAAAAGGAAGTTGGTGGTGAAATTTTGGATGAAAAATATGTTTATTTTAGGAGGGGTACATTTAATTCCAAATATTTCAAAATAAAAAATGTAGACATTTAATTTCGGATGGAGGGAGTAATATTTATTTGTTAGTGATTGTCTTTTTTACAAAACTCACCTTTCTTCTCATCAATGTTTGCTTATATCTCTGTTCAGGTGATCAGAATTGGAAAAGAAAGATACACTGTTGGTGAGGCTTTATTTCAGCCATCAATTATGAATTTAGAGGCACATGGAATTGTTGAGCAACTTGTTCACAGCATTTCAACTGTATCTTCTGAAAATCACCGCCAGCTTTTAGAAAATACTGTGCTTTGTGGTGGCACTGCTTCCATGATAGGTATTTTTTCCCATCTGTGATTTTCTACTTTTCCAGTTATTTTGGATGTCAAAACTATACTGCAATCTTTTCACCCTATAATCATTGAAGGTTGATGCCAGTTTCCAAGCATAATAACTTCTGGCTGGGAAATTTCAGCTTGATGTTTTTTCATTGAGTCTGTAGATGCTTAAGAGGAGCACTATTATTCTTTTTTTTTTTGGAAAACAGGAACACTATTATTTTAGTACAGTCTGAAGTCACTCTTTTGTTCCTATTTTCCTTTCATGACTTTCCTTTTCCTTTCACTTTAATATGGTTGGTAAGGGGTTGGGGTTCTTTTCTGATCACAACTAAGATAACCAAACTGTGTATGGCACTTATCTGAAAAGAAGAAGAATCATAATTATCTAATTTTGAATAACCAAACTGTTACGTGTCACTGCCCTGTAGACTGCTGGTTTGGACACATGCTTGTCTGAGGCGTTGGTCCCTTAGGAATGAAGTATTTTCATTCTGTGGCATGGTTACGGCTTTATACAGAGATAACACTTTTTTTGTTTTTTGACTAGTGTCACACAGAATATAAAGATGATAATTGAATTTGAGGTTGCATAATTTACTTGTAATATCCCTTCTTTATCATGCTTCCTTTGATTTATTCACAGTAGGATAAATTCATTATCAGTTCTGTCTCATATGGGATGTGTTGCTCATGGTATAAATACAGCAGTAGCATGCATGTATTGGTTTGTGTAAATCTCAAGTAGGATATTTAAATTTCTTGGCTTGAAAATGGTTTGGTTTTACTTTCATATATTTGATAAGCTTGGGTTTTGATGACTGTCTATGCTACTAAAAAGTTGAAACCCAGAATGCACCCTTGAAAAGTCCGTTAGCTCTCGCACAATATGGTGGGATGCTTTGTATTCTCTAGATGTTGACTACTGTTATTGGAAAATCATATTTACAGGTTTTGAAGACAGGTTCCAGAAAGAAGCTAGTCTTTGCTCATCAGCTATTCGACCTTCACTAGTAAAGGTGATCTGATTTTTTATTGACAGAATGAATGAAATGAGCGCTTAGCTTTTCTTCTGATAAGGATTGCATGGTGTACTAAAGCTTGTGATTGATCGTTAATTGCAGCCGCCCGAATATATGCCAGAAAACTTGATAACATATTCAGCATGGGTTGGAGGTGCCATACTTGCCAAGGTGGTGTTCCCTCAAAATCAACATATAACCAAGGCAGATTACGATGAAAATGGACCTGCAGTTGTTCACCGGAAATGCTTTTGAGAATTGCAAATTTGCTTTTAAGTTTGGCTTGAGATTGTTTAGCTGTGCAAGGGTGACCTTAGGATTAGTATTTTCTTATTGCCAGAGAACACATCCTCGTTAAAGCACAGCTGCCAACGTCTATGGCATTAACATTATTCAGTAGTAATTTCTGTGTTTTTAATGATTCATCTCTCTTCCTTTCTAGTCCTATTTTTAAGTTCTAAGCTACATTTCTCACAGGACACAAGAAAAAGTATCGTTTGACTCCCAGAATTTCACTCTTTTTATATAAGGACTCAGAGTGAAATGATTTTATAATTCACATAAAAAACAGTTTTTTTAAAAAAAATAAAATGTAAATATCATTAGATATAGATGAATTGAGTGTAATAGTTAAGAATTACATCATAAGTCATTTCCCCTGATACTGAGGAAAAGCCATACTAAGTGAATTACATAGCATTAGAGCTATTATAGAATAATACTCCACAAACAAATCCATTTCTATCACATTACAAAGCAACCTCCAACTCCAAAAGTTCATACAATTTTGCAGCTATAATCAACTTTAGACAAAATTAAGCAGACACAAATTAGTGGAATGGTTATCTTTGCAGCAAAGAGGATTCAGAACAACTGATAAGACAGAAGTGATAAGTCTAACAAATTGCATAAGAAGCTTGGTTTGTTCAAAACTAGTAAAGAACAAAATACCCAATGGTTTGAAAGTGGTCAATTATGTAGGTAGAGGTGGCAAAATTCATGGATCGAGAGGACGATGAACCATATGAATGATTTCCTATAATTGAAAACATAAAAAATCTCATAAGAGAGTAGATAAAACCCCAAGAAAGGAATAGAAAAACTCTAAAGAGGGAGAAAAGTTCTGAAAAAAAATAGAAGAAATGAAAATCCAACTTAGACCAAAGCTTTGACAGAAGCTAGAACCTTGATCTGGCTAGAGAAGAGATACTGATGAAATTGTCAGTGTTGCATATAGGGAAAAGAGTAAGCGTTGTAGAGAGAGAAACACTCTCCAATTTTCTATTCTTGTTACATAAAAACATTAAGAACAAATAAATCAAGTAATCATCAAACATACAAGAAAAAAAAAATGAATTGACAAAAATAGTTTAAAATAACTATCCATGATTAAAATATTTCAATATATATATATATATATATATATATAGGGACAAAGGAAATTTCTCATCTTAACTTCAAAATGGAATCTTTTAAAAGAATTTTGGACAATAATTCAAGGACTTAAATAGTTTAAAAAAAACAAAATTTGATAATGTATATGACTTTTGAATAATAATTTAATGACATAAATGACAAAAAAAAACTTTAAAGACATAAATAACTTTTGAATAATATGTAAAGATTAATTGGTAAAACAGATTCAGTTATGATTTTAAAAGTGATAGAGATTCAAATTATATTATCTACAATTCAAATTATAGGGACAAAGGAAATTTCTCATCTTAACTTCAAAATGGAATATTTTAAAAGAATTTACAATAATTTAAGGATATAAATAGTATAAAAAAAACAAAATTTGCTGATGTATATGACTTTTAAATAATAATTTAATGACATAAATGAAAAAAAAAACGTAAGTAACTTTTAAATAATATATACAGTTTAGTTGGTAAAGTAGATTCATTTATGATTTTAAAAGTAATGAGATTCAAATTATACTTTCCACAATTGAAGTGTATTTTTTAAAAAAATAATAAATTGAGCAATACATTAGAAATCAAATTGGTTATTTTTCCTTCAATTTAATTATGTATGTTGCATAAAAGGCTATTGATTCAGCAAAATGTAATAAGATTTTATTATTATTAGGATAATTTGTCAATTTGATCGTTGAACTATTATTTTTTTGTCAAAGTGAGATATAAAGTTTATTTTCCGTCAAAATGATCTTTGTTCTTTTTTTTCTTCTGCCAAAGTGATCATTTAACAAAAAATCTAATCGTTTTCATCAAAATTGAAGATCAATATCGTATTTTTATATAAATGCCCCAAATGATATTGATAATTAGCCAAAATAGTCCATTAAAGCTTAATTTTTTGGCTAAATTGGTCCCTTCAATTTATCTTTTTGGCCAGATTGATTCTTATCTTTTTGTTTGTCCATTTTAATCATTTAAATTTAATTTTTATGGTAATCTAAATCCTTCCAACAATAAAAAGCCAAAATCCAACAAAAATATTACGTGACTTGCATGCGCAAAACTTTTAAAGTTCAAAAATGAAAAATTATTATTACCCTAATTCCATTTATCCTTTCCTTTTTCTCTCCTTCCTCCAATTCCTATACAAAAAAGAAACCTGAGAACTTCAAACTCCTATAGTCTAAACTGAAAATTGTGTGGTATGTATCATACAATTCTAGATTGTAGTTCTTAGGTCTTTTTTTTTTTTTTTGTATAGAAAAGGGAGGAATGAGAGAAAATAATAAAAAAAAATGAAATTAAGGAAATAGTGACTTTTAATTTTTTAATTTATTTTTACATGTGCAAATCAACGCAATATTTTTGCCGAATGACCAAAGAGAAAGTTAAATGTAAAGGATCAATTTGAGCAAAAAGTTAAACTAAGAGATCAATATCATTTGAGAAATTTATATAAAAAAAATTATATTATCGTTCTTTTACGGAAATCATTAGATTTTCGATTAAATGATCATTTTAAAAGAGAAAAGAAAGAATAGAGAACACTTTGACTGAAATAAACTTTAGATACAAAAAATCAATAGTACATTGATCAAATTGACTAATTATACTTATTATTATTGAAATTGTATGGTATCCAAAACTTAATAAACCCGACTATTCTGGAATTCGATCTGAGAAGATTTCTCGACAATTTTAGAGTTCGGCCCCTAGAAGATTTCACATGGTTTTATAGTTTTACTCGGTTATTGGGCTAAAGGGCTGGATCAGAGTTCAAACAAGATTTGAAAGTCTCGCATGTATGTACTCTATGAAACTTGGCTGAAAACAAAACCCAAAGAAAAGTTGCGGCGGGAAAGCCACGGAGCAAAGTAACCGTTGTTGAAGCACAGTCGGCGGAGAAGATGAAGTTTTCAGTGAAGGCTTGGAGCAAAGGAAGAGCCCGGACGGGAGTTCTACAGCTGGGCAGCTGCCCTCACCCTATAGAGACGCCGGCTCTTCTCTTGACCACCCGCAAAGGCCTGCCCCTTTTCATTTCTCCCGACCTACTTCCTTCCCTCCCTTTCCCTGATTCTCATCTTCTCCAGTTTAGTCCTCTTCACTTGTAAGTCTTCCTCTCCTTTGCTTACTTCCCACCTCTTAATTCTTTCCGTTCCAACTGATCAGTGATTCAATTTGGCTGCCGCTTCTAATTTTTGCACGAATTGTTTGTTGCATTCCCTGTTGCCTAATAAAGATTCCTGCTTTTTTTTTCCCGGTTAATTAGTATTACGTGCTGCAGGCTGCCCTCTGCCGCTGTGACTTTCTTTATAATGTCATTTGGGTTTGCACATAAATTGTTTGTTATGTAGTCTGATGTATGAATCTTTTGTAATGTTCCCTTTTTGAATTTGATATAATTTTAAGAAACGGATTTGACTTAACTAACTTACCTATTTTGTCCTCCTAAAACAAGTCACCGTTAGTTTCTTCTCCGTTGGTTCCTCTTCAATCAGTATAACCCACCCTCGATAGATTCATCTAGAGAAAAATATGCAGGTGGTAGTACTAATTTTCACCGTAAATACTCCGACAAATCTGGTGAAATTACCCAGTACTAATCTGGTCCTGTGAAGTATGTTGTTTTGGCATAAATTCATTAAAAAAGGAAACCGGCAGCGTGAAGAATTTTGTTTCTTACTCTGTTTTTCTCTCATCTATGAATTCAGTGAAATTTTGCAAATTTATGGAATTCAATGCAACATATCATCTTTCAATGCCTCGGAGATTAGTTTCGCTTGGACTTGGACAACTATGGATCAATTAATTAATCTGCACATACATCTTTCTTGTTAGCCCTTGAGGAATTCTTGTTATTTAATCTGCAATGCCCCTGATGCTCATTCAGTTGTAGAAGTACTAATCTGGTCCTGTGAAGTATGTTGTTTTGGCATAAATTCATTAAAAAAGGAAACCGGCGGCGTGAAGAATTTTGTTTCTTACTCTGTTTTTCTCTCATCTATGAATTCAGTGAAATTTTGCAAATTTATGGAATTCAATGCAACATATCATCTTTCAATGCCTCGGAGATTAGTTTCGCTTGGACTTGGACAACTATGGATCAATTAATTAATCTGCACATACATCTTTCTTGTTAGCCCTTGAGGAATTCTTGTTATTTAATCTGCAATGCCCCTGATGCTCATTCAGTTGTAGAAGAAGAATCTGATTGCTTGCTATGGATAAAAATTCTATTGACTTGATTATTGATAGATCTGTGTTAAATTTTAAATCCATTTTTTGCCTGAGAGAAAAGAAGAAGAACGTGGATGGAAGAAAGGAAAAGAATTTTTTAAAGGAAAAGAAAAATTAACAGGAAAGAAAAATAAAGAAGAAAAAGGAATTGTAAGAGAGAGGGAGAGCTGTCTTCAAAATGAAAAATGGAAGAAGAAATGCTCAATCACGCAGTAGAGGCTCAATGAAGTAACAGCAAAATCATGTCAGTAACAGTAAGGTTAGCATTGGACATCCACATTCAAAATTTAGCTAATTTTAAAAAGTGGACATTCTCTTCCGGACAAATTAAAAAGGAAATGTGGACATTCAATTTTGGACAGAAAAGAGTATTATTTATTTATCATTTTTTGTCTCTTTGCTTTGCAGTTTGGATGGCATCTCTACTAAAACAATATCTAACATCGGAGGAGTGCACCAAATGCTTGGTCTCCATGAATACATACTCACCGCTGTCCCAAGGGATTCTATCATATCCCTTCCAGAATATGGAAGCACTAATAAGACAGGAGCATCTTTCGATACTCCTTGTGGCCGCCGTCTGGTTATTTTCCATTCCTTTTACTTTCCATTTGCTATATAGTTGAATATGATTGTGATGCTCAAGGCTCTGATATTACTTGTGTCCTCACATCTTTTTCAGATCAACCCTGCTGACTACATGGAAATGATTTCTTCTATGAAGCCAGATTTATGGGTTTCTTTGGCAGATGAAGTGCCTGCTTGGGTTTCTACTAAGAGGAATAGAGCCTCTGTTGATCGCACTCTCAGATGGCTTGATGATTGCATTTCATTAAACATGGTAAGACTCCTTCTGCCATTCTATTCCAGATTGTTACCTACTATAGATGGTCAACATTTGATGATGCGGGGCTTAGGAGTTGCTTAACCTACTAAAATCTATTTCTTATTACTTACAAAGTAGTAGAAAATCCTCGACTAGTGTATTCCATATCTACTGATGGAGTTAAATTGAGTAATCGTAATTTTGGACTTAGATTAAGGTTTCAAAATATGGTTGTTCCAGAATAGCTCTGGCATTGCTGTTCCTAGCTAGTTCTATCAATTCTTTGGGAGCAAAAAATTGTTTTTTGTAAGTTTAAGTGCACAGGTATCTCTTAACTGCATCAGATATCTGACTTCCTTCTTTAACTATCTTTAGTAAATTTCTGCTGGATTATATCTTTATTTCCCTTGTCTTGCTGTATATAGATTTCCAATTACAGCTTTTCCTATTTCTCATTTGAACCCTTTATGTTTTTGGATATTTACAATAAAAAAGAGAGGATAATAATTTTTATTTACTTTTCTTGGGGTGGAGCCGTGGGTGGAAAACATGTTTCTGTCATTTCTTTCTTTCCTTTTTATCAATATTGTTGGCAGATTTTCCTGAGAGAAGATTCTGGGCAGATGCTTATTTGTTTTGTGTATTATTTTCTTTTTCTTTCCCTTTTTTTGGTGGGGTTAGGGGTTGTGGAGAAGATGGTAACAAATAAATGTTTTGTTGGCTTGTGACAATTTCCTGATACATATGAATTTTGATGGTTGTGGCACTGGCATGTGGAAAGGATATTAGATATTGTTTGCCAAATAGTTTAGCAGATTTACATGTTAACTGGAAAAATAGACAGGTGGGTCTCTTTTTGGATCTATTGTGGGAGGCTCTAGAGTAGAAGAGCGGCAACGTTGTGCAGAAGAAGTCTCAAATCGAAATGTGTCAGGTTGCTAATCCTTCAGCTGCTTCAAAATTTTCCTGTCTATTATATGATATCCTGTTCTAACTCATACCTCCTAAATTACCATTCTATTGTGTGATTGTTTGAATGTGCAACAATTTTTATGTCAGCACTCTTCCAGTACAATACTACACCTGGTATTGCCTTTAAACTTATTTGCATTTCTAGTTCCAAGTCTCCAGTTCCTTTGAAGTGTTCAAGAAAGAAGTTAAATGTGATAAGGTTATAATCAAGTTCATTAAAATTTATAATTTGATAATGAGGGAACCCTGCTTTAGAACAGGATAAAATAATGAGTCTTGGAGGTTAAAAGAAGTAGAACATAACTGAGGTAGATAATTTTTAGGTGTTATATTTTCGTGATATGTTTGGTTTAAAGAGTTGGAAATTTCATAATCCTTTTCTTAATTTTGTTCATATATTAGACTTGGTCTTGGTCCCAGCTGAATGTTTCTTAAAATTTTCTTGAATGTAGATATAATAGATCAGGCACCAATGGGTGCAATCTTTTTCTTCTTCTGTGGTGAAATATCACCTATTTTTCTCTATAACAATATAATTGTCCCAAAAATTATAAAAAAGATAGTTCGTGGTTAATAATCATTCATCTACAAGAAAGAGGTGTTCTAAAAAACAATAAGAGTTATGGTCAACTAATCTAGGATCCTAACTCTCTGAAATTAAAAAGTGTTGATGCAAATAAAAATCTAGTCAAACAAGTTTTGAACATTTTTTTTAATATCATAACTTCAAAATAAGAAAGATGCATTTCAGATGATGTTTTGTGGATTCTAGATTTGGGAAAAGAAAGTGAAGAATTACAGTATGCTACTTTCAAAACTTGCAGGGTTCTGGATTGGAGGATTTGGTCTTGGCGAAAGTATGGATGAAAGATCTGGTCTTCTCACAGTTATTACGGTATGAGTTTTTCCTTTGGTGCTTCTAAGCACATTTTCATCTCTTGGTCCTGCCAATAAATACTTTATCACTCAAGTGCTATACCATGTAGGTCTGCATTATAACATTGTATACTTTTCATGCCAAACACTTTATTCTAGAACTTGTTACTTTTAGGTTTTCACCAATACGATAACCATTTTGACCTTTAGTTTCACTCTTACCACTCCTCACAGTTTCACAGATTTAGACAGCACTCCATTTCATGCTAATTCTATACACTACATAAAAGTGAATATTGGGGAATTGCTTGTTTTTACTATATCCATGCTTCCATATAGCAATAATGAGTTCAAACAGTGCTTTTGGCCTTTTTATTTTTATTTTTAAGAAGACAAGTTGAGTTCTGTGTGGTGATGAAGGGAAAAATAGGACAAAAGCTTATCAGCATCAATTGATTACTAGTCCAATTAACTGTAGAAACCTGCTTGTCATCTTTGTTTAATTTGTGCGATGAAGTGAAACATGTTGAGTTGAAAGTTTTCTGTGTTTCATAGGATGTTTTACCAGAGGATAAGCCTCGACAGGTTTGTGGCCTTGGACTTCCAGGTATCGTCTGACTTTCAGTGATTCCTGTCCAAACACAGGTGCCTAGGAATTTTGTAGATTTACAGTTTTGCTGGGATTAAAAAAAGGAAGAGAAAAACAGGATTCTAGTGTTTTTTTCTTCTTTTCACACAGAACTGCCATCTGTCTCTTAAAACCTTATCAAGTTGATTTATTTCCTGTTGACAGAGGAAGTCTTGCAGGGAGTTGCTGCCGGCATTGATCTATTTGACTCCACGTAAGTTGGTAATCTGACATTCTTGAAAATTTCTCTATTTATGTGTGTTCAATCAAGTAAAAGAAAGAATTCTGATCTCTATCAGGTATATTTATCATCTTACACTTGGTGGATTTGCACTCACCTTCCCTATTGAGGGAAATCAAAGAGAGGTCAGTTATTATCAGCTAACTGATACAGGCAATGATGATGCGAAAATTAACCTGAGAGCAACAATTTATAGGTAATATTATTCATATAAGATCTTATGGATTTAATCCTTATAATTAGGATCAGAGTATGTGAGTTTTGTATTGACACATTATCCTACTAAAGGTGGCTTTAATTCAAAAACATAATTGTCCACTAGTATTCTTTATATGTGCATTTATGGTGCTTGGATACCAACAAAATCGGCATAAAGATTATTCAGCAATGTAAATGGTAATTCAGTTGGGCCATCCATTTCTATTTATGTAAAACTTTCATTGTTCTGTGTTGTTCTCTGTATTGTTAAGCATATATATCTTCATCTTAAATTTTGTTCAGGAATTTCTTGAATAGTAAAATGTTATTTGGTACACGAATAAGCATTACTCTTTACGAATGGATTCTCTCTTATTTAACACGGAGGGTGTCATTTCATCTGATTTTGATGATTTTTGTTCGTCTGATTAAAGAGGTTCAATGTCCTAAAGTATTGCTTTGATTTGGCAGGAAAGATACATCACCAATAGTTGACAGCTGCAGCTGCTTTACATGCCAGAATCATACAAAGGCATATATCAACCACTTGTTCAATGTTCACGAAATGTTGGCTCAGACTCTATTAGAAATGTACATATATCTTTGCACCACTATTGCTTCATTTTTGTGTACTCGGAACATTTCTAATAGCACTTGTATGTGTTATTCTCCAGACACAATACACACCACTACCTGGGATTCTTCCGGTCCATCAGAGAAGCCATTAAGGATGGAAAGTTTGAGGAATTCCGGAATAGTTTTGTTGGCAGTAGACGCAGCCATCTGTTTTCTGCTGCCTTGACTGTATAATTTGTAGACTGTAAGTTTCTAGTAACAAGGACAGTTTAAGGTGAGCATTCTTTGTTGTGACCAGATCCTACCTTTTGTAGGCTCCTTAAAAATAAGCTTTATTGTACTCATTAGATTGCCTTAAGATCTTTTGCTTTTCAGGCTGTATGGCACAGAGCTACAATGCTGAACATTTTTAATATTCACACTTAACAAGCCGATGATAAAGTGCCGGTACTAAGAGGCCCATATATGTTTTGAATAGCTGTAATTCATCACGCGTAATGCCTGTGATCAGTTGATGACTTTTGTCTACCTACAGGTGCGAGTAAACTATGTCTTGTTGCAAACCTGATATTGTTCCCCAGTTATAATATGAAAGCGATAAATAGTGTTGTCTGAGGAAACACTAGACTTGTGTCTGAACGATTTGCTGGGATTGCATGCATTTATTCAGACCATGGAAATGTTAAAGGAACCAGTTCCTATTATCCATCACTAGGATTGTTTGCCCTCATGTCTAACAAACACTCTAACTTTATGCTAGGGGTGTGAGATTGAATGTTTATCCTACTTTAGTAAAAATTGCTCCCTTTATTTGAAATTGAATGTTTGTTTTTTAATCAAAGTTTCTATTAATAACTTCATTTATTTAAGTAATTTATATATTATTAATTCAACCTATTACCTTATTTTAACGGATTTATTTTCTATTAATTCATAGGTCATATTTTTTTATATTAATATTAAGGATAATTTGATAAGTTAATTTAAATCAAAGGTTTTCTTTAATTTTTAGATAAAGCCAAAATTAGAAGTAGGAGGGGGAGTATTAACAATGAGGAATAAGAGATGAAAGAAGCAAAGGAGGTGAGAATTTGACCAAAAGCATTGTGTATGCAATTTCTTTTCGAGCATGCCGGTTCAACCAACGAACCAAGTTTTCACACTTGGGACTTGACTTGCTCTAACAAATATGATTGCAATTTGGCGAGAAGAATTGCCAAGAAATACCCTAGTCAATTGGAGTATTGACTGTGGCGTTGGTTAGAACTGAAAAACATCCGACGTGACTCCAGGGGCACAACTAAATTGGTCCAATGTTGTTGTTCTAAGTGCTACTTCAATCTCCGAGAGTAGTGCTAGTTCGATTCTCAGAAAAAACATTTATGCCTTATTTTAAGAGTTTGACATTGATATTAATTAGTTGATCTATTTACAAACTCAAGTCAATTTAGACATATTACATTGGCAATAACACTTTCACTCAAGTATTAGTAGTGAAGGTATTAGTGCTATTATGTTCAAATATACTCGGAAGCAGCTGAATCATAAAAAAATATAAATAAAAAGAAAAAGATCCAACATCTAGAATGTGAGTACGAGTTACGAACGAAACTTCTAGTTCATTATTTACTTATTTTATTTCCCTAATGGTGGGGCTACACTCTGGAAGTACATATATTCCAAGGTGAGAATTCTACAAGCACTTCACCAGAAAGGAACGCCCTCGTACGCACAGCTGATGCGAGACTTTAAAAAGCGAAATGAGTTAATTCTCCTGGCAGCTGAGGAAACAAAGAAAAGTCTTCTTCCAACTCTCCAATCCAATCTCTCCATCTTCCTTCTGTACACAGCACAGCACATACATGCTCCGTAAAAAGACAAAATGAGTTTAGGCTTAAGAAGAGAACGAAGCAATGCTTTAATACTAGTAACCATTAAAGCCAACTACTTCATCCAAAAAGTCCTGTTGACAACTTCTTAAGCACTTGTCGCCATATCCAATTACATGTGAGGCCTCAAAAACTCAAGAAATTCTTCTTTGCTTATGCTATTACTTACTATTAATGAAGTTGCACCGTGTAATATCTTAATCGCAGCTTCTTCTCTCTTTCAATAGCTTGTTTTAAGTTGCCGTTTAAAAAGAGTTTTGGGGAAGCATTTTCCAAATTCTCTTCTCAAACTGACAAATATATACTATTTATACGCGGTCTGAGACTATAATATATATATATATATAGAGTGAGATAAATAGAGAGAGAGGGAGATGCAGGGGCCATCCCATCCTTGTAGAGTCTTAGGCGTTAAGAGCGATGGCAGCAGACGGAGGAGGAGTGATCACCTTAGAATACACGCCTACTTGGATTGTAGCACTCGTCTGCACTGCAATCGTCGCCATCTCTCTCCTTGTTGAAAGGCTGCTACACTATGCCGGCAAGGTGCTTGCTTGCTCTCTTCTCATCCTCATGATCATCATCACTTTCCTCTTTCTTCCGATATTGATGATCCATTGCATGTTGGTTTTTTTTTTTTTTTTTTACTTGTGATTTCCCTTGTTCTGCTTCTGTACTAATTTCTGTTGATTCGATTATGGTACGCCTTCCTTCTTGCAGTATTTACTCAAGAAAGACCAGAAACCTCTCTATCAGGCCTTGCTCAAAATCAAAGAAGGTATGTTTTCTGTTCATTTCCAAGTAAGTACTAGTGATCATGTCTCTTTTTTCTTCAAAGAAAATGAAAAAATCAAAGATATACTTGTATTGTGATGGAATTATTTATTTATAATATTCTTTTCTTCCTCAGAGTTGATGCTGCTGGGATTTATATCTCTGCTTCTCACTGTACTCCAAGACCGTATTACCAAAATATGCATACCCAAGCACTTAACCAATGACTGGCTTCCTTGCAACAAGGAAAAATCAGATGCTAAATCCACAGCCCACTTCCAGACCAACTTCTTCTCTTCTTTCTTACCCGGAGGCGGAGGCCGCCGCCTACTTGCCGAGGCATCCACTACTGTAGGCTATTGTGAAGAGAAGGTACTTTTTCAGTATATCTATCTCTACACATTTTAATTTACAGTGTTGTACCTTCTTTCAAACTCTTGAAAGATTGTGATAATGTTCATACTTCTTGAAGTATTGATTGGAAAATCAAGCCTGCATGAACTACCCTCTCTCCCTCCTTGTTTTAGAAACTTATTTCTGCTATCAGATCAGACTATTAACTCTGGAATTTCCTACTTTCACACTCATCAGGGGAAGGCACCTCTGTTATCGATCACGGCTCTGCATCATCTTCACATTTTCATCTTTGTATTAGCTGTTTCCCATGTGATTTTCTGTGCCTTGACAATTCTGATTGGAGGTGCTCAGGTAACTGCTCATATTGCTGGTTTTTTTTTTTCTGTAATTTAAGTAGGCTGCCTTAAAGCTTTGTGGAACTCTTTTTCTTTCAATTTTTACCCTCATTCTCCCTGCTATTTGTGTGGCAGATTCGCCGATGGAAACTCTGGGAAGATGCTATTCATAAAAAGGAATATGATCCAGAAGAAGGTATTTATAATTCTTACTCTCGGATAAGGAATTCTTTTAGTATGTGGAATGCTTACGGATAGATGCTTCAATACGTCAACAAAATAGTGGCACGATCGCAGACCAATCAAGCAATCTTATACTGCACTTGCTCTTTTTTTTTCTTTTTCTTTTTTAAGTTATCTTACTGAATTCTCTAAATGCATGACTTGAAAAACAAGTAAATATAAACATAACTACAACTGATTTTTTCTGTCCATCCTAAAGATAACAACAGGAACATTTCTGATAACAACTGATTTTTTTTCTGATTTTTACATGATGGTGGAAATACATTTTTATACATGAGGTTCATGGAACATTTCTGTCATGTGATTTATTTAATTGAATTTATTGATTTTTATTTCACAGAACACCTCTTGAAATATTTTGGGTAGCCCCTAGTATTTTCTACAAGATCTAAACCATTGGATGTGTTTCTTTATATGAATCAATTTTGACTTACTGCCATTCAGAATAAGATCTCCATGTCTATATTCTAGTTTTATGACCAAGCATACTCTGAAGTTACCACATATATCCTTCAAAAGAAAAAAATGCTGTTCTTTCATACTTTCAATTTAATGTGCTATACCTTCTCACTGCATATGTGCTGTCATCTGCAGCTGTTAAAACCAAGATTACTCATGTACAAGACCATGCATTCATCAGAGGCCGATTTTTGGGAATTGGTAAAAACATAGCTGTGCTTGGTTGGTTGGTAAGTTGATGAAGATGCATTACCCTTTCAGTAATCTGACCTCTGAACAATTAAAAGAGCACTAAGCAGACAAAAGGATTCTAAGCTGAAGATAACAACAAATTTTTATCTGTATACCTTCAAATTGCTAGTAGTACCCAAGGTCTTACAATAAAATTAACAACATAGCCTATGTGGCACATGCATTTTGTATCTCAAAGATTAACTTACTGTAGTGAGAAGGCCAGTCCTCCTAATTCCTTATATATCAATATATAGCAGGTGCTGGGGAAGAGACTTTGTGTATTGAAATCTTGATTTTCTAATTATATGAGATTTTTATTTCCTCTTTCCTTTTTTCTTTTCAATTTTTTTAAGTTTCAAGCTCATTTCAGTATTGCTAATCACTTACATTAATCCTGTCCATCATTCTTCTCGGTCCCAGTCCAGACATGAGTATCAGTGACCATTCATCTCTTTTGCCTTTACAGCACTCATTTTTCAAGCAATTTTATGGGTCTGTTAACAAATCAGATTATTCAACTCTCCGCCTTGGCTTCATTATGGTAAGTTAACCAACATCTTAAGTTCCTTCAGATAATATCGGTGTTATGTTTTTTATGTAGAAAATTGTCTGATTTTCCACTTGGCAGACTCATTGTCCAGGAAATCCCAAGTTTAATTTCCACAAGTACATGACACGTGCCTTTGAAGCTGACTTCAAGAAAGTTGTTGGAATAAGGTAAGATCAAACTGTTAGTACCTGAGAAAAAGTTAGTATGCCATGCATTTTAGAGTAAGATAATTGGTTCTACATGACTTCATATAGGAATTACAAGTTCCAATTTTTCAAATATGGTTCTGTTGAAATTTTGACTGTAAAATCAACCCAATGCCATTTTGGTATGATCTCCAATAGAATGCAAAAATCACAAGCCAATTCTGACTGAAAGTTGATCAACTTCTTTGTAAGTTTCCAGATCATATGCAGAAGAATATGTAAATGCCCGCAGATAGTTTAATGAGATTCCAATGCAGAATTCTTCTGAATACCTTAACTCTAGAAACTTCACCCTTTCTCACGTGTTGTCATCTGGTTACTTTCTCAACTCTTCATTGTCATGGCTTTTCATCTACTTTCCTTCTCTGCCTCTTTTGATTAGGCAAAAAGTGAAAGGTCCGCTTCAATTTCTCATCTCATTGCTATATTTTGTTCTTCCAGAAATCCCACCAAGTTCAAGCATGGGGATAGCTAATTATGAGGAGTCCTAAAGTTTCACAGGATTGTTTAACATGCTATTTTAAAAACTAGTTTATCTCTTCGATTTCTCTCCTTGTTGGATCCTATTGATTCTTGACATCATTAATTGCAGCTGGTATCTTTGGATACTTGTCGTCGTCTTTCTTTTGCTGAATGTTCATGGTGAGATATTTTTGTATAAGTATTTTGAAATTTTCTCATCCACTATGTAAAGATTCATATCAGGATTATTGACCTCAAGAATGCTCCTATACATTTTGCAGGTTGGCATGCATATTTCTGGATATCATTTGTCCCATTTGGCGTGAGTATGCTATGCACATCTTGTGTCTCTAGAAAACTAATGCATTAGTTCTTTGTATAGCCTGAATTTGTTCACCCCATCGATAAGTCACATCTAAGCATAATCAGTTGTTCCTCCTGCGACTTTATGCTGTGAAGTTTTGGTGTAGGAAGCATTTAGTTCTCTTGCTGAGCTTTTCAATAAGGTTGTCCAATATTTTCATAAGCTACTAGTAGAGGTCTGAATTGAGTGACATTAAATAGACTTGTAAGTCTTCCTTTTCAAAATATCATTGGCGGAATGGCACAATCCTGGTCAACCATAGCATGTTAATTTTGTTATTACCTATCAAAATCAGCGAAACAAGACTAATATTTGTAGCTAGTGATCGTGAATTATTTGCGCAGCTAAAACCTGATTAATCCAAGTTCCCCTAAAAACTAGCCATGCAGCTTCACAATTTGTTTAGCCCATTACATCCGCCAGCATAATTTCATTACCTAGATGAATAAGGATGTCAAAATTGCATTATCATGTTAGAAGAGAAACATTGATGAGATCTCAAACCCTCTTATAGATCCTACTATTCTTATGAAGACTCAATATGAATTCAGAGGCATGTTTTGCACCATGCAGCTTTTGCTTGCTGTTGCCACTAAACTTGAACACGTGATCACACAATTGGCCAATGAAGTTGCTGAGAAACATGTAGCAGTTCAAGGGGACTTGGTCGTGAAACCTTCAGATGACCACTTCTGGTTCCGGCGCCCTAAGCTTGTCCTTTTGTTGATCCGTGTTATTTTATTCCAGAATGCCTTCGAGATTGCGGTTTTCTTCTGGACTTGGGTAAGAATACATCTTAATGTTCAGCTGAAAACATGAAGTATGTCAAGCTGCCAACTGCTGTGATTTTCTAGTTTCCATTTCACCCTGGATAAAATGGGAATAGGTACACTTAATGCTTCATGTGAATGACAGGTCCAATATCATTTTGATTCCTGCATCATGGGGAAAATTGGCTTTGTCATCCCAAGACTTGTTATAGGGTAACGTTTATCTTCTAAGTTCTCGTTCATACATCTGTTGATTATATGCTTGACAAAATGGGATGAAGTGCATTGAAGTCATTTTGTTTTCTAGGGTGATTGTGCAGTTCATATGCAGTTACAGTACCCTGCCACTCTATGCAATTGTAACGCAGGTAAATTAGATTTCACTAAAGCTTCACTTTGCTATTTGCAGCTAAGAATTCCAGTCTGAGTCTGATTCTAAATACTTTTATCTGTTGGGACATGAAAGATGGGAAGTTCGATAAAGATAGTTGCATTTGATGAACCCATTCAAGAGGGTCTTGTTGGCTGGGCACAGAAGGCAAGGAAGAACACAGGTGCGCGAAAAGCTAGCAATGGCTCTACCCAAGTAGGGCCAAAAGAGTCCCCTTCCCCTGTGCAAATGGCTGCACTAGCAGGATCAAGCCTCTGCCATGGAAGAGGGAAAAGCTCGAGAAATTGGGCTTGCAACCACCTCGGAGAAACCAGAGTGAGCATACCATAGGAGTCAATTTTTTCCAAATACTTTTGGTTCTTAACCGCTCATCTCAGTGGCAGAAGGGTATAGATGATCTTTTGTAAATTATAAACAGATGATCAAAATTACAGTATTCTGATGAATGTTTTTATGTATTTACCTATTTATTCAACTACCCGCAAATAATATAATGTAAACCAAAAATCTCAAACTATAATACTGAGATTTGTTTTTAATGTCTCCTGCAAATTCTTCTGCTTTCTGCGCCTTTTTTTATCATGTATGCATCCCCACCCGCAACCATTTGGCACAAAGGAAAAGGGAAGAGAGCACAAGCTCACAACCAGTCAAAACCCTTCCAATTATTGGCATTTCCAAAAGGCACAAATCAATTCTCACTCCTGCGCTCCTTCATTTTCATAAAGGAAGACAGAATATCAAAACAGGAATTAATCGACTCATTTTCTGAAACATGTGCCTCTTAAACATAGAGTTAACAACTAGATGCTCCTGGCTAGAAGAAAATTAACCATTAAAACCACCTCATAATAATACCATTATACCAAGTCTTTCAGAAAATTATATAGATTCACAAAATCTCCAATTATGGATAACGGGAGAAAGGAATTTTTTTCTGCACCATCGCACATTCTACCAGCTGCTTAATTGCTTTTGAATCTTTGAATTGTGAGATGACCTACCACCCTTGTCTTTGTAAGTGTTTCTAGAAGTAAAAGACTTTCTTCCCCCATGGGCTGCTTGAATAGCCCGCCTTCTCTGCCTATTCAGCCGCTTGGTAAGCTCTGGGTTGTCTTCCTGCTCACTTTGCCTATCTTTCTCCGCCATGGGTTCACACCCATCCTGCCCCTCATTCACAGAGTGTCCTCCATTCTCAGTTTCTGCTTCTTCCTGATCATCACTTTGTTTGTGTTCAATCCAGTTATCTTCTCCCTGAATGACCTTAATGGGTTAGCACAAAATTATGAAGCTAAAGATGAAAAGTAAAACCATTTGTAACATGTCACAAGAGACGATTTAAAAGGCGCTCATCGCCACCGAAAGCTTGTGTGCCACCCAGAAGGCATATTTATTTTTCTTCTTTATTTTCTCATTTTGGAGATAGTTATGAAAACCAACTTAAAAAAACCATACTAAGAACAAAGGTTTGAACATAAAATAAGAATACAACAACTGTATTATGAAGAACCAGGAAAACAAAATCCTTTTGAGATTTGAGTGATGAGAATTTCGAACAAGCGTAATACACAAGTCCAAGTTGGCAGTGGTACATTACCAGAGTCGGTGAA
This sequence comes from Apocynum venetum, assembly GCA_019593545.1. NCBI lineage: Eukaryota > Viridiplantae > Streptophyta > Magnoliopsida > Gentianales > Apocynaceae > Apocynum > Apocynum venetum. Next base: position 1,555,841 of record SRSM01000327.1, on the reverse strand, counting down.
TATCTTTCAAATGATCCCAACAGATCCAGAGTAGGACAATGTGGTAAATCAAACAAGATCAATATGCATAAAAGAAAAAATGAACCACCCACCTTACACCCTACTAGGACCCAATCCATAAGTTAACAAATTCTTGCAAAGGCTAGCTGGAGTCATGTCACCAAACAAAAGCCTCCAATAAGAGCATAGCAAAGAGAAAATTTTCTTTTCCATTATAAAATAAGATAAGTTCTCAAGTGAGGTACAGTGTATATTAAGCAGTCTAGTTAGTCCTAAAGGCAGAACACCTATCATGAATTAATCCCGCAAAAAAAAATATCCGTCAGTGTGTTCAAGTAGCGAAATAAGGGAAATAGGTCTAGGTTCAAAAAGTTTCACCAGTCCAGTTTTCAGCCTTGAAAACTCAAGTTGCAAGGTCCCAGAGGCTCATTATGAAGTTACCTTATCAACAATGCACAAAGAATCAAAATCTTCAATGTTGGCATCATCTCTGTCAGAGGTAGCTTGAGTTTCTTCATCATCTGAACTTGGATCCCTCTCACTATCGCCTTCTATAAACTGCATAAACAGAAGCATTTATCAACAGATTTAACTATGAATTAAGTCATTATTACCAAGTCATAATAGTGAAGACTATGTTGTGTATGAATCATGATGTTAAACAAAACTTAGATCAGGTCACACTTCTGCAGCATAAGAATGATACCCACATTCCAAAACATCCACTTGTTACATTTTTCTATAAGGTCGGTCGATATAGCAAATAATTTCTATCTCATGCCAAAGATTTAATGTCCAAGACCTTCTAGGTAAAACTCCTTCCAAAGACCTTATAGGTAAGAGTCCTCCAAATCATTCCTTTTGTGCACTGAGTTCTTAAAGACAAAATAATGCATGTAAATTGAAGGTCATGTATAAACTCCTCCATTCTACTTAATTGATCTAGATTTTTATTCCACAAATAAGATTAAATGATGGGTTTATACTTCTTAAAATGGATTTCTGTTGTTTTATAAGCCTATTATGTGAAACAACTGTAGTGTTAATACATCCTTTTGTGAGTCTCAATATATAAACTTAAGACAGCCCAGATAAAGGAATTTGGATTTCTACACACATAAAAATGGAGTCATTCTAGGGAGATCTTTCTGTTGCTCTTTTCCTTCCTTTTCTTTTTCTTTTTCCTCGTTCAAACGCAAGACCCAGATCCCTATACCTATTTGGAGAATTTAATATTTAGAAAAGGCAAATATCATAGTATGGAAGACACACAAAATGCAAAGCCCAGAAGCTCCCAATCTTCTATTCTTGATTATACACATTTTCAATTCGAACAATGCACCAGCTAGCTGATATTTGTTTAATCTCTATCTGTGTCCCATTATAAGGCAGCATTTGGCCCTATCTGATATCGTGTGAGAGAATTGAAATGAAGCATAGTAGAAAAGGTTATGGAATATGAGGTCAAAAACTTTAGGCTGTATGAAAAATTCTTAATTGTCTTATCTTAGACAAAGTGACAAACATTTAAAGCATTCCAAACTAGCAAGCAGGTCACATAAAAGGGGATGGAGAAATATGATATATGCTTTCCTACTTACTATTATCATCATTGTTACTATTATTTAGGTTTCTCTAGGGAATGAATTCATCTTTTCAAATTGAAAACCTAGAAATGCCATTTGATTTTATACTGATATAACTTATCTACTAATTGCCAGCAATTCAAAAATCAAATGAAGTGCCTACCAGAAAAGACGCTACTAAACTGTATACTTGAATTCCCTCAAAAAACTGTATGGCTGAAACTATATGTTGTATGAAAAATGACAGTAAATTTAAAGAACTTGTTACTTTTACTACAAGAGATATAAAGCAAAAATTGCTCGTACCCGCTGAATGTTATTTTGGTCCTCTCTACTGAAACCACTAGCAGCAAGTTCCCTGTCCAGGAAACCAGTATCTTTCTTGATATCTGAAAACCGTAGCCGGCCACATTCAGCATAATCTACATCCAAACTATCTGTTCCATCATCTACACTCTCTTGGAATGATAGGTTGAACCTAATAAAATGACAGCATGGCAAGGACAATAATGGATGATTAGCAAAGTTACTGTCTATTGAATCTATAATTAGAAGATCTACATTTACATTTAATCACAATAAGACAACTAAAAATCATGTTATCTAGAGAAATTACAAAGGCGTGTTTACATGAAAGACTACTGCAGTCATGAATCATGATACAACATGGTAAATTAGCAGCATACTAACAGTATACTGTCCAATAAATCGATCAAATAAAAAGATTAAATGTTTGATATTTCAGTATTCGTCAAGGGAAACCTAAGGGTACATTAACATCATTGGTGTGCCTTTTTTTTCCCCTTATGTAGTTATTCCTTATTCTGCGTTATGGAAAAACACTGTAACAACACTACCTCTAGACATCAATCATATCAGATTTACCGAACCAAAGAGAATTGACAAAGGCCACCCCTGCCTTAGAAACTAAAGGAGTATTCAAAAGTTGGACAAATGCTCCAAGTGAAATCTGCAAACAGAATAAAAGCTCATTCAAGCTTGAATAAGATACTAAATTGTTCACAATTGAGATGTATAATTTTCTAATTTAGGCTTGTTCACCGGTTGCCCCATTGTACTCTTTTCTTTTTTCCTTTTTTGAAGTTTTTTAGAAGGGAATAGCGATAAGACAAAAAGCGGGGAGGAAATAGCTAAAAGCATGGGACTTAGCCCAATATCAAACCCAAGACATAAATCTTGAGCAACAACTCTCCGACCACTAGGACAAAATGTTTCAAAAAGTGGCCCCATTGTTTAATAGAATGCAATAAATACATCAGAATATGACCTAAAAGTAACTCTCAAGAAGGCCTCGTGGAGGACTGGGATAATTTATTACAAAGCTAAGATTGAACATACAAGCTGATTAAAAATTTAAAAATATATTTATTAAAAATGAATAAGAAACCAACTTCATACAAATCATCTGATATTAGAATCAATATGACATGCCTAGGGATGGGGTTGCTGAGCCACTAAGTACTAACCTCTTCCTGAAGAACTTGAAGATGCATTCAACATCACGATCAAAGTACCTGGAACAGGGATCATGCCCAGAAATGTAATCATAACTAATTTGATTGAAGAGTTTACAAGAATCAACAATGATTAAATAATACATTTTGAGAAAAACTTCACGAGATATAGAGTATCAGAAGAGAAAAGCATACATTTGTGCATTACGATGCGAGACAGAAACCATTTGTGGGAAATCAATCATTGTTATGTTCTCATCATCATCAATCTATCACAAAAATAAATCAAACATAAATCAGACACAGGTCAAGGGAAGGAATAAAAGTAAAAAGGTAGATAGGAAAGATTTGGCAATTGGAAATTTGATTGGACTCTCTTGTTGATGGAAAGACATAAAGTTTTGAAATGAGAAAAGAAGCACAAAAAAAACCAGGTTGTTGAAGTTAACCTGATAGGTATTTCCAATATCTCAACTAAAACAATAACCCATGCCAACACAAGCAACAAAAGAGCTTTTCTTCATTCATCCCTTGATCAGTAATCATTTAGTTGATGATGATAATATCACATACTAGCAATAAATATATAGCTAATAACAACTTCAATTACCAACAAATATGTATTTCAAAAGTGGAGAGAAGCATACCATAATGTTGAACTCATTAAAATCACAATGGATAAGCCCATGCTCTGCAAGACGAATAACAAGGCCAATAATTGTTTCAAAAACCACATCTGGGTTCTGCAACTGCTTAACCTGCACACTATACAGAGCCAAATTTTGAAGAGAGAACAATAAGAACTGTTATTTTTTAGGAAAAGCATTAGTATTTATGGAAACAATAATATTAAAGCTTCTTCACATGTACTAAAGGAATTGATATCGTACACAATTAAGGACTCTAAGGCAGTATCCAACACTTGGTTATTGTTATAAATTGCATAAAATACAACTCAACAACAAGAGATTCATCTTTAACAAATTGATCCAAATTCTGAGGAACTTGTTCCAAGCATTATTATTTATTTTTTATTATTCAGTTTGGTTTAGGAGTTTAGAAGCATAATTGAATGAAAAATATAATAGGTCGTAGTTCAGCAAACCAAAGTTCTTAAGAAAGAAAACAAAGCCAACGTCTCATTAAATGTTAAAGCTACAGATTAATTTATACAGGAATAAATGAATACTAATCCTACGAGCAGAGTCCTAACTTAATCTCCAAGAAGTACTCATGCAGAAAATAGAAAGGTCGTCTCCAAAACTAGCAACAAGGATTATGTAAACTAAGTGTCCAATCATCATGCAGAACAGACTATCACTCCTCTATGTACAGAGATTTTATCATTCTCTTCTCTAATGATAATGCACAGAAGTGGCTCACTATTACACTTAGTTTAGAATCTATTAATGTTGCACCAAGTGTAACCGAATTGTAAAAATTAGATTTAACAAAAGCATTTGCAAAGTGTCCTGCTTAAATTTTCTGAGTACATGAAGTGATGAAGATTATCCAGCAAGTACATTTAAAATGCCATCATTACCTTATGCAGAACTTGTTTTAACACAACAAGAACCCAACCAACTAGGTGCTACATCCATTAATTATGGAATATATTCATTTTAAATATTTTAAATTGTATCCTGTGCTAACCCTTGGTCCCCCCCCCCCCAAAAAAAACAAAAGGAAATGCTATAGTATTAAAGCCCATAAAAATTTCCTCTAGCAAACAACTAGAGCTTTAGACAATGACTAAGAAATGCAAATCAGGTTAGCTTTAACTAGTAAACACTTCTACATGGTATTGAACCGAGATTAGACTTAACAGATGCATCAAGGGTTGTACAACGCTTCTGTAAGCCTCATATTGTATAATATCCTTAGCTCACTTGTAGCTCTAAACTAAAAAAATTCCCCAAGTTTACAGTGTGCCTTTCCCTATAAGCAATCTGCTACAGATTGTGGATTTACACTTCTCATTAAAGGATACATGGAAGCTGATATGTATTAGTGTATGTTATGAAATGGCACATTTCAACCCAGACAAAAGAAATTGCAGGTAGCTTACAATGGGTATCCTTGGATAAGTGACATAACAATGCAATGTCGATTACAATCTACAGCATGTGGAACAGGGAAGCCATGTTCTTCCAAAGCCTGCACAGTCAAAGATAATGTCAAACCAACCAAAATCAAGTCAGAAATTTTAAGAAACAGATGGAAGGAAAAGTATGGCAGTTCAAGAACCTTCATAAATGCAAATTCCTTGAGAGCAGCAAGACGTGACAAGTATAGCCAATTATAACTACTTCGATGCTTCAAGTAATCACGCTTAGACTTGACTGCCCTAAAAGATACTCTACCGAGTCTGTGCAACTTCATTGCAAGAACTTTACCATCTTCCGTAGCAACCTCAAATATATCTTTTTTCAATTCAGAAGGTAAGTGTAAAGACTTAATATGAGTATCAATAAATCGAAATCAAAATTCATAAGCATGCTTTGAAATCCAATATATCCGATGGAGGAAGAAATTGTTATAACAATTACCAGATTCTTTCCCCACACCAATTTGACGACCAACTGCAGTAAAAACTCCTCGATTAACCATGGTCTTTATGGCAAGAAAATCATAACCAAGGTATGTCAGCCGAAACCCGTCATCTGCGAAGGGAAAAATTAAAATTAGATGGGTATTTTGATTCTTCTATAGTGATGTTTCTCTGTCCCTTGATTATTAGTAGGCTTTCTCAGGGTGATACTGTTCAAAATGGCATTAAGAAACATAAAAAAGAAAAACGTTAAAACTTATGAAAGCAAGAATTCACATTTGGAAGAGTCGTGGTGCACAAGCTTGTGCCTGAGCAAATTCTTCAAGACCTTATAAGTTCCTCCATGCCTGTCAGTTAACAAACAATAGATTACCATAAAGGAAATTACTAAGCAACACATATACCCCAAATGGACTAAATAATCAAATTGGCATCCACATTAGCCTGATCTCAAACATTGGATACAAATGAGTTGAGCACACTTCACTGAACTCAAGTTCAAGGTGCCAAGCTTAATCAAGCATGAAGCACCTCTAGTTTTTTCCCAAGTTTAAATTTTTGCAAGAATTAGATTCAAGGTGAACTCAATATCCAAGTCATAAGTGCACTTAATCAAGAAGAGTTCACCGCTTGTCATTCTGATACTGATATCTTTCTGAGATTCACTCAAAAAAAATTCAAGCCCCTAATATTCTTTGCATATACGGAAAGAACAGGTATATTAAAAAGATAGAATGATCGTACTTGAGGGAAGCAATTCGGTCAATTAGCTCCGAAGGCACAATTTCATGCTGAAATTCAACAAAGAAATATCAGAATGATCATATACGTTCTAAATTTAGCAATACTAAAAGGAGTCATCAGCATTCAAAACAAAAATCAGTAACTAACATTACGCATTCCCATTTCGACAGCGGTGAGAACCCTGAAATCATCTTTGGAGAGGTATCTCAGCACGTCCACATTCAACTTCATCCTCCTCTATACTGATTCTGCTCCTGAATATGTTATATATGTTATGGTTGCAACCCTAGGTACTGTTAAATGGCAGCAAGAAACAAACCAAGGCTTAGAGTTCCAGTACCAAGATATCAACTTTCACCACTACCACTCCCATTCCAGAAAAAACAAATGCCCTAATCAAAGTTCAATGACAAGACCAAAAGTTTCTTTTTTTTTTTTACAAAGAAGAAACATCGATCATGTAAAATTAACGAGAGAAAAAAACTATAAAGCTCTTGGCCCACCCTCAACTCCAATACTCACACAATCAAGGAAGAAGAGAATTTAGAACTCATCTAAATTAAATAAATCATACCTTGAATTTCAATAATAGAGGTAGCTTTTTTTTTTAATATTGATAGTAGTAACAGTGACAGCAGTGTAGAGGGGAGGCAGCGGAGGGCGGCAACGGCAACAGTCGCATAGATGGAGGCAGCGATTAAAAACGAAGGTAACAGAGCGAGAGAGATTGGGGGAGGTGATAAGCAAAGCGTGGCAGGATTGGACCTCTTGACGCATTTGCGAAATGCGTAGATAGAGCACTACCGAAAGAACTGCAGTTCTCTTTCCGTTCCAATCCAATTTGATAATCTTTTTTCCCTTTTTTGTTTTTCTCGAATTATACTTTTGTATCCTTATTAAGAAAAAATAATATATTTTTTAGTTAACTAAAATACCTTGTTTAAATGAAAATATTAAATACACTTTAAATAAAAATTGGTGAGTAAATTGTTAAAAAAATACATTTAATTAATGAAAATAGTACTTTTTAAATAATTTATTAATGTTTTTAATGCTCAAACTTTCATTGTGAACAGGGGTATATTATGAATATTTTATAAAAAATATCCATTTTCAATTAACATTAATTATGTTTTCTTAATGGTGTAAAAAATCAAAAAAGTCTATCAATTTAAAATGAAGAAAGTATTACATTTTCATTTAAAATATTCAATTACTCCCACTCTCCCGAATTAAATATTAACAATTTCATTTTGAAATATTCACATTTACCATATTTTAGAAATAAAGTTTCATTAATAATCTATCAACTATAGTTACTTAAAAATCACTGAAACTCATAGATATTATTATAACTTCCAACTTGAATGTGATTGTTTTGAACTAGTCAATAGAGTCAAAAATTTAAATATGCTCCTCTCAAAAAAAAAATCTCCTAATATGAATATCAAAACAATTCTTTTTTAAAATTAATCTAAACATAATGACCTAACTCATAATGTTGTTTGTAGTACTCAAATTAGCCACTTCTCAATGGTTTGGCTTGATCATGCGGTGATTTCTTCAATCTAATAAAAATTTCATTTTTTCTATAAAAATAAATTTCGATCAGTAAACAATAAAGTAATATCATGCAAAATTAGAATTGTAATCAAATTAAGTCAAACTCAGATTTAAGAATTCGACCTCAAGTTCAAACACTATTTAAATATTGTTTATATTCGTTCGAATTAAAATTATTCTTCCTTATAATTTGTTTACTTGTTTATATTTGTTCAAATTAAAATTATTCTTCACGTTAATTCGTTTACTTGTTTGTAATATTCGTATTCAACTGATTTAATCTAACAAGTCGAAGTTGAATGGCTTGATTAGTTCAAATTCTTATTTTTCTTTCCACATACAAATATAAAATAATATATAATATACAAACAATATTATATATTTTTATAATATTCGCAAACAAAACTTGTGTTCTATAAGTATATTTTGATGTTCAAACTAGATTCATTTAATAAACAAGCAAGTACAAACCAACTTTAAATCAATTTTGTTTGTGAAGAGCTCAATTTGTTTGCAACGGTATACAAAATCAACTCAAAGAAAAGAACAATACAATAAACTTAACGCATAAGGCCAATGATAAATAAATAAATAAAAAGTATACTATGAAAATTTATAATAAATAATTAAATATAAATAAGATAAATCACTTAATTCATCGTCTAAAAATTCAAATTAACTTTTTTGAGAGTATCTTAAGATTCACAAACGAATAACACAGTTCTACTTTCTTTAATACATTAATATATTCAGAAAACCTTAAGATCATATATCAATAATATAATTTCAATATGTTTCATAAATTAAGCAATCCCAAAAATTAATAATTTCTGCTTATTAATAAATCTGGAAATTAGAGACTTTGGAGTTGAAATCTCAAAAGAGGCGGGCACAGTGTACAACAGTGTTGATCAAAAAATTTGAATTTTTTACTTGAAATAAAAATTTAGCCCGACTAAAATCGACAAAAAACAGATTGCAGAACAGTGAAAACTGCACTCAGTCCTTGTGTTGGGTGCACATTATCCCAGAAAAATGAAGATCCTTGGATTTTTGCTCACTGTATACATCTTATCCCCATTGGGTGTTAAAATCCCAATGGAATAATCACCTTATACCCATGCAACAAGGGGTGTAACTGTAAGGATTTGGGAACTTCAAATTTCCTGTGAAATTCATTCATTTTTCAGCATCAGTACATGGGCAATAATCAAAGTTTGAACATTGACTCAAATGTATAAAACACAAAATACAGTAAGTAGCTAGACTGAAGCAAGTAATTCAACGTGAGTGCAAACATGTTTATATGCTTAAAATGCCATGAACACAGGAAAACTTGTTGAAACATATATACAGTTTAAATCTAAACAGGTATAAAAAGTTGAAGACGAAAACACATATACACCCACATATATGAATATATTCTCACACTCAACAAGAAGCAATAAATATGGAAATGTACAGATTTACTGTGGAACAAAGGCAAAGTATCCTTCCACAACCTGCACGGAAATTCAGAAAGTATGTTTAGACAGTTTGGTCCTTGTTTTTTGGTTTTTCTAACTTTTCGATGGTTAACAAGTTAAATCATCACTTTTCAATTCAAGAGGCGAGACATGCTCCGGTTACCGACAATCTGGGAAATTATTCAAATTGATGCATAAAACTTGGCTACATTCTAAAGCTAGAACCATCAAATACTGGAAGGCTTATTCAAACTCTCTCAGTCTAAGAGTAAGATTTGACAATCTCAAAACTTATTACAAATTCCAAGTGGAAAATGATATTGTAAACTCTGAAATTTCATATGATTTTGCAAGAAATTTCCTGTTATACCATGGTAAGAGAAGTGCTTAGACTATCACCTTAAGATAAGATAAGATAAGATTGAATGGTCACATACAGAAGCATCTAGCATTCTGTTGAAGATAGCCTAAATTTACAATAAGTAATATTCAAAAACTCCAAACAATTAACAAAGTAAAATACATGTGACAGAGAATTCATTAGGTGCATATGCCCTCTGCATCAAATTGGATTTTACGTACAGTAATTTTTGCAAGTAAAAAATCAAAATTTAGTGACCGTACACAAGAAGTCATTATGATTTTCATCACCCAGATTCAGGCCGATCCACTTAAACGGATATCCTCTTTTTAAGTCTGAACTAACCATTACAGATGTGAAGGGATTTTAGTTGTCCACACCCCCAGATCCAGCATCAGCTATATATAATTGAAAAAGTTGGGGGAAAGGATGCTTTTTCCGTTTTGTCCACCTAAATGTATCTTAATCAAACACCCTGTGGTACACGTTTAAAATGTCAATAATACCAATAATCAAAATCAAAGAAGAGAAACCTGCATAACTCCCATAGTTCCTACTTCCACTTAAATGTATCTTAAGCTAACAATGTAATCAACAAGGTTGATAGCTAATCAAGAAGTTCTCATGGCTGACAAGGGTTTCATGGAAAGAGTTACAGTATGCATACCCCAAAGCACAATTCACTAAGACAATCATTGAGGGGCAGTAAAACTCACCATATCCAAGTAATCATGTCCAAGTTTGTGGTGATGTCACTTTATGTAGGCACATTAAAGAATCCAACTTATGCATGCAGACCTTTATTATTGTAATTTTTAAAGATAAAAACTCTTCAAATGAATTACAATTTCATCTGAAGACTTCATGATTACCCCGAAACATAGTGATAGGACTGGTAGAATTCAATTTCATCTATCCATGACTGGGAAAACATTGTGAGAATTCGTTTTCATCTCCCAACACTTAAAAACCTAAATATATTGGGATAAGACTCTGGGAATTAGATTTCATCTCTAGAACCTGATCATGGCCAAAAGATATTGTACTAAAGGGCCTGTATCATCGGATTTAGGATAAGGCCCATTTTATGGTTAATGTAGAACTTCAAACAATTATCTCACCAGGACAGTGTGCTAAAATTTTAACGGTGGGTCTGCCCTTGACTAAGAATTTTCAGAAGTTTACATGCACTATGTACTCTTATTTTACCTGACTCTAAGATAGTCAAAAACTTAATGCTAGAGTAAGCCATTTAACCTGACTTCACAAAAATAGAAGGTATGCCAAATGCAAGAGAACAATATGAAATAAGAACTTGGCCATACTTATTGTCAATTAAACAAGTTCCCACAGAATAGTGAACTAAAATTCATTAGATAGATAGCCTCTTATACTAACATAAGCACAAGTAGAGTACCGTATCATTAAAAACCTCTACCTCTGCATATGTGACATGCTATAAAATGTAAATTCACAAGGTACAAAATGCCAATTAGACCAAAAGAAATTGAGCCAATAAAAACAAAAAATTCATTAAGCATACCAATTCAAAAACTCTATCACATAGACACTACAGAAACTTGAGCTATACATGCACTATGGCAACATTTCTTTACATCTCAGGCAATAGGAAAACTTGCATAAGAGGAGGTATTACTGGCATAGCAATGATGATTTGCTGTCTACATAATCCAGCACGATTGAACTTCTTGAAGCTTCCATAATCCAGGATAGCTAGTTAAATAGTGTAATTGCATTTACTGTTTTTCCTTATTAGCACCAGAATTTGGTTTATAATCTTGTCATCTCCTTTCCTTCTTGGTACTGCAAAGGCAGTGACGTACCTATGTTCTGTTATGCTAAGAAATGCTTCCTTCTATACAACAACAATCAGTCAAAGCAATGCCTCTGCTACTTCAATTGTTTCATCATATGGGCAATCCAAATCCTTTATGTTAATGTTATTCTCATGATTAAGAACTCTATTGTTCACTCTTCTACTTCTCAAAATAGCATTTGACTCCTCCATCAAATTGATGTATTTTCTCCTCACCTTTGCAAGAGGATGAGCCTCAATAGCTGACTTATCACGGTAAGCTTCTTTAAGTATAGCAGTGCAAGTCTTGTTCCTAAAAGATAAATAAAACATATGAGGATGCCTCTCAAACGCCTTGTGAACTTTTTGTGGCAGCGCCAAGTACTTTCTTAGACACAAAAGCTTCTTCCTCTCAGCAGAATGCTCGACAAAGAGGCTAAGCAACTCATGAAGAACACCAACAACCCTTTTTTCTGCTAAATCGCTGCATGGGTTCAAGCCAGAAATATCCTCATATGGAGAAAGATAAGGAAGCCTCTGAAACTCTTCCAACCAATCAGACACCTTAGTCTTCAGTCTCAACCCCTTCGATGGAAATAATGGAAATTCAATAGCTTCCATTTCACCCCCACTATACAACCCTGCCTTCATAGCATTCTTCTGCATCACAGACAAAACTCTTTCTTTGTGCCCCTCACTCTCAACAGCCAACCCTTTTAATCCTTCATCCATTTCCACAATCCTAAAACACCCGTTAAGGTTTCTTTCTGGCTCCCTCAGAAACTCATCAGGCAACCCCAAGTACCACTTCATCCCTTGAACTATCTTCAAAGGCAGAATCTTTTTCCCTCCAGCACTCATCAAAATGAACTTCCTTAATCTCTCAACTAAATCAAGTTTACATTTGTTGTAAACCTCTCTCTCTTCCTTATCAAGTTCAATGGCTTTCTGGGTCAATCTAAACCAAGGCAAATTGTACTTGGGGCCTGTAAACTCCTCAAAAACAGAAGGATATTGCCTTAGATGTCGGGCAACCTTAATGGGTATGTCTAACTCTAGGCCTTTCTTGGAGACAGCAGAGATTGGAATTGAATAATCTTCTGGAGAAGCTGACACTAAATAATTTTTTAGTGCAATGAGGGGCTTGAGTTCAATGGATTTGTGTATAGATTCAATGGAGTCAAAGAATGTGTCTTTTTTCCATTTCATGTAGACATCTACATAACCATGCTTTTGAATGTGACTGTGTGGAGGGGTTTGCTTGTGAAGAAGAGAAAAAAATGGAATTTGAGTAGAGGCAAAGAAAATGCTATAGTGTCGGATCATTGGGCGACTTTTGGGGGCTATAAACATTGTTTGATCATAGAAGTTTCTGCAAAATGGGAGCTTTAGTGGGTATTGCAGAACCAGGGTTTTAGAAAATATAGTTCATATCAAAGTTGGATAGCCCCAATATGCCAGTCAACATAAAGAGAAAGAAAAAAACCACAATCTAATTCTAACCAGTAAAAGGGGGGGATTCGAAAATTCACAGCTTCCGCTCCTGGAGGCCTCGGGACGGGGTTTCTTAGGCTCTCGGCTTCCCGGAAATTCTTCAGCTCGGAGACGGAGCTTTGGCGGCGGCTGTATGTTCAATTGTTCATGCTCCTTTTTTTTTGTTCACGCTCCTTGAGGCTTGAGGTGACATTATAGACTTCAGTGTTGAAACATGGTTTATAAATTAAGTTCCTCTCCGGGAGAAGAGGAAAAATATAAGTAAATTTCATAATATTTATTCTTTCTTTGTTTAAATTTTTTGTAAATATAATATTATTTAGTAAATGAAAAGAGTTATCAAAAATTATAAGAATATAAAATAAGTAGAATATGAAGTTTAAAAAGAAAAATGATAGAAAAAAAATAAAATTATTAAAATATAATAAAAACAATCATATAAATATAACATTTATAATTTCTCTAATCTCCAAAATTTCAAATCACTCCACTGTTGGAGATGAAGGATCCTCCCCTCATTTCCCTCCAAATCTCCCAACCAAATAGACCTTAAACGTAATATTATAATTTCATAAAAAATGATGTGCAGAGACTTATGTCTATTATTATTATTTCATTTACTATTTATAATAAAACTTCAGTTACCTCTTCAATGATTAATAATAAATGCATTAGTTTCATCATTATCAACACGCAATTAATTGGTTAAATTCCTAACCAATTAATTTTAACCACTCAAATCTTCCTTTCAAAAACATTTCTTAAAAAATCCACTCTAAGTCTTAAGCAATTAAAGCATAACTCAATTCAATGTCAAACTTATTAAATTAGTTACTATCACTTAACCATTATGAAACTCAAATATTTAATTAAGTGCTTCGCTAATTAATCTTAAGTTCAAACAAACCCTTCAATGTACAAATTTGATTTCTTATTAATATTAAATTAATTGTAATTATGTAATAATCTCTCTCCATCTCTCTCTCTCTCTCTCTATATATATATATATAAAAACATTTAGTTGGATTTATAATGGTTAGAATTTCGTTGTGAGATAAAATAACAATTTATAAAGTAATAAATGATATAAATAAGTTTGGTAATGCAACTCGAGACAACTCGCCTATGTCCGCGGAGCTATTACCCAAATTAATTCACTACTAAAATACAAATTAATATATCATGTCAACTTCACTAGAAACATATCTAGTGAATTATGTTACATTTCAACTTTAACTCAACGTAAGTTAAAATCTACACAAAAGTTATGTCATTAAAATAGCATGATTGTTAAATGCACATTCTTTTTATTAAATGCACAAAAATATTGTAATTTGATACATGAATCTTTGTTTTAATTAATAGACATTATTTGTATATGATATATTTATATTTATATGTATTAAATTTGGTGTAAAATTGATGAAAAGTGGAGAAAAAGTTATGAATTCTTGGTGTTTAGTAGCCTTGATCGGATGAACTCAATTTGTCCAAATAGGCAACTCAAACGAGCTTAAGCCGCTTGAGTGGGCTGAGTAGACGGGCCATGCAATTTTATTTTATTTTTTGCTTTTTTTTAGTTAATTTAAATTTATTTATTCATTTAATTAATTATTTTATTTGTTCTAATACTTACATTTGATTTGTTAAATTTAATTAATTGCTTATAATTAGCTAAGTTTAATTTACTTTAGTTAATAATAATTTACTTGAACAAATTTTAAATTAATATAATTAAGTTTAGAATATTTTATTTAATTTATTTAAGTTTAATGAAAATAAATATGAGTTTAATTTAGTTTAATTAGTTTAGTAATGGATAGGTATCTCCATTTTTTAAAAGTTTATTAGTTTAGTATTTGTTTTAAGTTTAATTTATTTTAATTAAAGAAAATATTAATTTAATGTGAATAAATAAATTAAGTTTAGTAATGTACTAGGTTTTTTATATATATATTTGAGTTTGATATGCTATATTATATTAATTAATTTAAACAAATATGAATTTAATTTTTTTTGTTTTTAAAATATAACATGTGTAGTTAATTAATTAAATGTATAATAAAAAATTAAAAGAAAAATGTAAATGTTTTTTACTCGACCCAACCTACTTTATCCGAATTGATCATCCGGACAAATTCATTTAGTTCGGTTTGGCCATTTGAACAAAGTGAGTTTATTTGAGTTGACCATTCAGACAAAGTCATTTTGTTTGGATTGATTTTCCGTACAAAACTTTGTTTTGATTGACCGTTCAGATCAAGTTATTTTCTTATGAATGCATAAATACAAGATAAATATAAAAAATATACATGATTATTTTTTATGCATGAATCATAATCAAAATTGGTTTCTAAATATTCCATTTATCTTCAATGTGTTGATATAGTTTTTTCTAGAGTGAACAAATATAGAGAGAAATATAAAGGGAAAAATTGGTAGAGTAAATGTGCATTTAGTAATTTTCTGAAAATAGTTATAGTGATGAAAATAATAAAATTTTCTACATTACTTTTAAAATGTGCCACTAATAATACTCTTGCTAAGTAAAGTTGAGGAAATGTATTATAGTTGTAGAGTTTGAGCTTACATAATTTGTGTAGAATTATTCTAAGTTGTACAATGAAATGCTAGATTGATATATCTAGTAGGGCACAAACTTGAAGTTATTCTCTATCGTATTGGTATTCATTTGATCTTTTCCATGCAATTTCATTATTCATCTTCTTATTATTACACTTATAGCATTTATCATTTTTTTTCTTTACCAATAACACGAATAGACTAAACTTAATTTATTAAATAGTAACAGAATAAAAATATAAATTATTGACAGATGTGATACTAAAAGATCAAATATTTTTGACATAATACGAATAAAATGAGTATAAATGAATTTTTCTACACAGTATCACCATATATGCTACTCTATCCAAGCATAAGTAGTACATCTTAGTTAATAGATATGCTCGATTCAAAATTGAATATTCATTTATTAAATAATTTAAAAATTATAATATTTTACTTTAAAAAGTTATAACATTATTTATTATTATTAATTTGATTAAAAATATTATTATTAGTTAGTAAAATATAAATTTATTTCATTAAGAAATTTTTAATGAAAATTTAAATGAAAAATATGCTTATAAAACATGATATTTTTATCAAAGATTCACTGAGGAAAACTACCAAATTGAACGAGATTATATTGTCAAATTGGAGAATTGAAATGGTGCAAAAACAAACATTAAGTACTAAAATCTAACGATTGAATTTGATTTGATTTAGTCAGCTAACAAGTGAGCAGTTACCTAAGAAATTAATTAAAGAGTGGAGTCTTATAATTATTCCGAAAAAAAAAGTGCCAATCCACAATAATTCATTTTAAATAATAAGAGAGGAAAAGGGCCTCCTGGGCCGTTTAGAGTAGTCTTGGGTCCAGGCGGTGTCATTTGTCAAGCAAAGGCGGTGGCTTGGTTTCTTAAAATTACAGAAGAGCCCTCAGATGTGGCAGGCGATATCCACTCAATGGAATACGACAAACGGACAATTATGACTTTTCAAGACATTTAGAGGAAAACGGAAGATGGGCGGTCGCCATTTGTTAGCGATGCTTAGGCGCAGGAGGCGGAGTGCTTATATCACCAAAACCCCACCTATATTATTATTTATTTATTTTAATAATAATTATTAAATTAGTAGTAGTATAATAAATTATAATTAATTACTATTAGTGTTTCCTTATCAATGAAGTGGCAGTCGTCATTCTTTAATCATAGCTTACACCAAGGGACAAAAGATATGCCACGTAAATATAATTTTGATCCTATTTTATTACCGCTAATTTTTTTAAAATAAAGCAGGTAATAAAAGTTAATAATGGTATGTAAATATTTATTTTGTTTAGTTCTAACTAAGGTACCCATTTTATTTTAAGAATTAGAATGGAATGTTTATTTTATTTTAAAATATATAATTGATGACTATTTAATTCAATAAATTTATATTATATTAACTAATATTTAATTACTAACTAAATTAATAATAAATATAATAAAATAATTTTATTAATGTCAAATACTTTTAGTTTTTTTTAAAATTAAATCAAATATAAAAATTTAATTTTAAACAAAAATATCATAATATTTGTATATAAACAGAGTGATCATAAGTGCATTGTTATTTTTCATAAAGTACCTATTATTCTTATATTCCTTTTGTATTATTTTAATTCTTCATATTTATATTTTGAGGACATGACATTATAATTGTTCAATTTTTAATTTTAATATATACTTTATAATTATTTATAATTATTAATAAATGGTTATGATAAATTGTCAATTATTTAGTGGAAAAGATATATTTTTAAAGATAATTAATACATATACATTATCTATCACGTGATGATAACTTAAGAATTTTAATTAGATAATTATAATTTATAATATTTATCTTAATTTTTGTATAATTCTAAAGTAAATAATTGAAATAAAACGGATGAAAAATTATGAGACAAATTTGGGAGCATACTTGACTCCAAACCTCTTTTAACATGAGCGATCCAAATAATTGAACTGAAAATATCATAGTATTGTTTTTTATTGCATTAAGTAGTAATGATAAATTATATGAGTATTTTATTATTTTATTTTTTTGTGTGATGAATATAACGTGGTTGTGAAGGGTTGGGTAAAGGTGGGAATAATAAGAAAAGGGTTATGACATATGGGTGGAAGAATCAAGAGGAGGAGGAGGAGGAGGAAGGAGAGCGAAATGAGAAATGATTGAAGGAATTGGAGAGAGGTTGGAGTTGGTGGGACCCTTCCCAAGAGGCAAGCTTTTGTGTAGTGTGGTGGTACCAGGGAGTGGGACCTTCATATCATTTTCATCACTCACTCTCTTTTTCCTTGTATGTGAGAGGAGATATTCCTTCTTTTACATATTTTCATTATTTTCTAAAAAAAACAAAGATATTTTCATTATTCTTTTAACTATCATAATAGTTTTAGATAAATTTATTTATATAATTAAGTTGTTGAATCTCATTAGCCTTGTACATTTAAAAACTAATCAATTTCTTTTTAATTTTGTTTAAATACAACTTGATTGATAAAATAATTTCTTGTATGATTCTATGGATTCATTTAGAGTAATACTACTACTCTACATTTGTGGTTTGCAGTTGTATTTCAAAGAAAAAAAGAAAGCTCCTAATTAAAAAATGATGACATTTCCCTAGTTCTGTTGCACTTGCATGTAGAGAAAGAAAGGAAAAAAAATGGAAAAGACAAGAGATTTGCTTGTATCAAAATGTAGTTCCAACATCATTCTCAACTGTTCCCTTTGACATATTTTTACTCATACTTCACAATCCATCTTTATTACCTCAGTTAAAAAAGAATTGTAATTTAACTTAAGTATGAAAATTTTTAAAAAGGGTTTTTGAGTGTAAATAAATTATTGCATTATTCTTATTTAACATAGAACTTTTTATTAATAAAATACTAGTATAATTTTTTAAAATTAAAGATATTATTCATGAAAATTTTAAATATTTTTATTTTAGAGAAATGAGAATATTTTCTTTATGGTATTTCATAATAAAATATGAATATTTAATTTTAAATATATATATATTTGAAGTTTTAATAAAAAATATTATATAAGAGATCAAATAGATATGTATTTTTTAAAATAAAAAAAAAGAAGTGGGGGAGAGAAAGAGAGAAAATATAGGTGGGCAAGAGAATACTCAATTCTTAGGACCATTGAGTCCAAACAAAACAATAAGAGGCAGAGCCAAGCTTTTTCTCTCTCTTCCTTCACTTCCCCTTCCCCACTAATTTATCAGGTCTGCTTCTTCTTCTTCTCTCTCTTTCCCATTTTCCTTTTTTTTCCCCCTCCCCCTCTGCTTTGGGAAGAGAATCTACTTTTATCATCAATAATCAAATATTGTTCTGCTTTGATTTCTCAAGTCTTTATATTCTCTTTTTCTTCAGATTTTTCTTCTCTCTGATTGTATATAAATTGTTGGTTTGTTGCCGTTCTTTGCGACCTTCTTTTCTGCTCTTCATTGTATTACAAGCTATTTGTAGGGTCGCTCTGGCATCGGTGAATCTAATCTCTTGCGGAATTTTAATCTGGAGGTGAAGGGTTTTTGAGGGTTCTTACCAGGGGTGCAGATGATGTCGCTTTCCGTGGCGTTTTTTCTCATCTGAACCTCCAATTTAAGTCTCAAGGCCATAAAGTTCAAACAGGAAATGGGTTTTTGCTCTTGCCTTACATTTGTGATCCTTTGATTTATCGTCCTCTTCTTGTGTGAAGAAGGATTCGATCGTCAAATCGGTTTCCCGGTAGAGGTTTTTGATTTTTTTCAGTGGAAGAACCAAAGGTTGGCTTCTTTGTTATTTTTTATTTCATGTGGGCTTGATTGGATATTTGGAATTATAGGTTAAGTTGATCTTTATCTTTATCCATGGAAAAGGAGTCCCCGATTGTAACTTTTCAAATTTACTAGTATCCGTGAAGAATATGGGGGTTTCTAGGTAGAACTGAAGTGTGATATTCTTTGTGGTTGGTATTTATTTTCCCTTTTCGGGTGCAGAGTTGGTGGAGGGCACAAATGGGGGATGACAAGGCTTTTATTGTAGGAAGTCACGGATTTAATGTGGGAAATCAGAATAATATTGGAGAAGACGAGCGTCAGGCTTCTGAAATGGAAGTAGAATCAAACGAGACTGAAATGTCAAGTCTTAACAATGAAATTTTTGTTCTGAGGCAAGACAAGGGGGAGGAAAGCAATGGCAATGTGGTTTTCTCGAGAGAATCACCTCTTGTGAGTATAGACTCGAAGAAATCTGACGGAGGAGGAGGAGGATTTTGTAGCTGTGGTGTGAAGAAACTTAAATCTAGATTGGCTGCTTCTGATTTTGAGCTTGGCAAGAATGACAAATCTGGGCAAGAAAAGAAGCTCAGTAGACAGGACAGGTTGGAGTTAGGACGGCTGTTTCAAGGTGCTGTGAGTACTCATGATTGGGAGCTTGCTGAGAATCTCATCTTGTTGGCTGATCCCCAAACGCTTAATGATGCATTGTGTATTGCTCTTGACTCGATCTGGTTTTTGAGCACGCAGCAAGAGTTGTATGGCATCACAGGGTTAATTAAGAAGGTCATCGCTAGTGGGGCTTATGACTTCACTAGAGCTGCTCTTAGGACTTCATTTCTCGCTTCCTGTGTTTCAGCCTGTCAGAGTCGAACTGTGAGCCTTGCAGATACTGTCACTGTAATGGCACAAAGGTAAAAACAAATTATTTGCTTCGAGCAATTGTTGATTCTATCATGACTCTCACTTTGCTTTGCCTAATTTGTCTTCAAAGACTAATTTGAGGGTTGATGAGCTCAGAATACAATTCTGCTTCTGATCTCTTTGCATTCGTGGCAGCCATCTTTCGTTAGGGTCCTGTGGATTCTGATTACATTAGTTTTTTTTAAAAAAATTTGTATTTTAGTATGTCTCGTGTTATCATTCATTGATGTACTTCTCAGTCCATTGATATCTACTGCATTTTCGGGAGAAGATTTGTTCCTTGTATTTTTTCATTGATTGTCCTTCATCTCTAGTACCATTGAAGCACATCCTTCCATAAGAGCTCCAAACATTTGTGAAGTAGCAGCTCACACATATAGCAAGCTTTCTTGTTTAACTGTTTTATGAGACTACACAAGACCTTCTGCAATGATTATTTTCCATGGGAGCTTCACAAAGTTATGATCTTGCCACGAGATATCCTTTATAAGCTCTCAAATGTAAACGGAATGTAGTGCACTTAAGAAAATTATTTGCTCATGTAGAAGTTAAAAGGTATCTAGGAAATTAGAGATATCAATCACTATGGAACTTTGATTTGTTTGACCTTTTGCCTTGTTCCCTTTTGAACTTCATTTTGATGTTTCAGATGATGGTAGCTCATGATTATATTTATTATCTCCTTCTCTAGATTGCACGAACGACTGCAGGAATGCAATGGTGATGAAATTTTAAAGGCAGAAGCTGGTGCTAAGGTCCAGAAGTTCACTGAATGGGCTCTTAAATGCATTGGCTTCCACTCCCGTTGCCAAGGAAATAGGGATCGAGCTGATCATAACTCTGCAGTTGAGATCCAACTGCAGTTATCTGCCTTTAAGACCTTCCTGGATCTTGCAGGGAATAATCTTACTGGGAAGGACTTTACAGAAGCCTTTGATGCCGCTTGCTTCCCACTTACACTTTTCTCTAGTTCATTTGATCCTGGCTGGGCCTCAGGTACATCTGCAACTGCAATTCAAGGGCTGCTGGGCATGTTGGTGGAGGGTGGTGCAGACAATGTTAACCAATGCTTTCTTGAAGCCTCAAGATTTGGCAGCACTGAGCTTGTTCGTATTTTATTGCAGGTATGCTAATCTTAATGAAGTACAATGCTCGTTGTTGATGTTCTAGGTTTTTGGAACCCTCGACTTGTTGCCCATGAGTACTCCATAAAAAAGGTGGGGACCAAGTAACTTGTGGGAAGCATTCCTGCTACTGGATAAAAAGATTGATATTGCAGGAGAAAATAAAACTTGACAGGATAGAACTTAAGACTTTCTACATTTGATAGACATGAAATTTTCTTTTTCCATGCAGGAAAGTTTCACAAAGATGTTAAGTTGTGAAATTAATGAATATTTCATTTGTTCAGTGGAATCTGACCATTAATGGATATTTTCCCAAAGGGATTAAGTTGTATGTCCTCTAAAATTGGAGTTATGTATATTAATTTATTAGGAGGGAATCAGATTGAGATTAGTTTACCATGGTTTTCTTTTTGTCAACTTATGTAGCATTGTTTTTAGCATTATTCATATTCATGAATTATTGTTCACTATTAAAGGTGATGCCACCAGCATTAGTTAGAAGCTTTTGTTTGAATACAGTTTTTCGTACTCTTGCATGTTGACATTTTTATGTAGATGTAGTTGGGTTCTGAATTTGTAGATGATCTTTTAACCTTTCTTGTTGTGTTAGCTACTTACTCTAAGTGCAAAGTTATCAGTCTTTTATTCTCTGCTAACTTTTTGGTTAATTTCTTTGTATTGGTAGATTGCCCAAAGGAACAGCTTGGATGTCGATGTTGACCTGGCTCTTGGGTTTGCTTCACATTATGGTAAGATTGGCACCATGGAATGTCTGGTGGAGGAGGGAAATGCTATGGCTTTCTTGGGTCCCTTGATGAGAGCAGCTGAGAGGGGTTGCATGCCAGTGGTTCAGTGGTTTGTTAAAAGGGGTTGCCGAGATATGGAACTCTGTCTTGCTCTGACAGCTGCTACCTCAAGCAGTCAAGTTGAGGTTGCTGCGTATCTTCTCCCCCATGTCCCTCAACATGTGCTCGCTGCCCTAAGCATTGAAATTCTCAAGGCTGCTGCAGAGCGAAGTGGGGGATCTCTTGATGGGGTCGCTTTTCTCCTAAGGTCTGACTTCCTTGGCGACCCTGTTGCTACATATGCTGTGGCAGATAGCATTGCCAAATCCACTGATGATGCCGTTGCACCTGAGCTGAGGGCATTCCTTCAAGATCATTGGTCTGAGGCTGCTTATGCGGATGGGCTGAAGCAAGGACAAGAACATTACTCAAACTTGGTGCAGATTTTGAAATGGGGTGAGTCTCCTATTTGTTTAGGGGATCTTCCAGGTCCTTTAAGAGTAGCCATAGCATACCTGCCGTTGTATAGAGAGTGTGTCAAGGCAGGTGGCTGCTTATTATCCCAAAGGCTTAGGGGGCAGCTTGTGGAAGCGGCCAGAAGGCTTGGGGGAGTGGAATTGGAAGAGGCAAACCAAGGCAAACAGCTACTGGCTGTGTTGGAGCATCATCTTCCTCCATTTTTGCTCCACACTAGAGGTGCTAAATAGTGAGACTTTTTTTTTTCCCTTTTCTTCTACCAAAATTTTGGTTCTCCATCATGATGTCATAGATAAATAATAAAATGCTAGCTCGGTTGAAGATGACGACATAAGGCCACAAGGTCTGTCAAATTTCAATGGTTTCATGTTGTGTTAGATATTTAGGTTTCTCCTTTCCTTGGATGTGCATGTTAACTTTTATTGTAATGGAATAGAGGAACTACAATGAAGAATGTTGGTATGAGATGGCATATGTATATTGGCTAGTTTGATATCTTTTTAAGTTTATATAAGCTACGCACAACTGCCATTTCCACATTCTTTGATGGGTACATGTCTATATCTTCCCGTCACTCTATTACTAATGTGAAATGTTTCCTGCCAAAACTAGTTTAACTTTACAGTGGGTTGTGGTATGGAGGGGTCTGTCTCCTTTTAAGGTGTATTGTTTTTTGAACGTAAAACATCAAGGTAAAGGAAGTCTTCAGCAGCCTACACAGCAGCAAATCAAGATCAATCCTCCAACTATTAAGTATTCATTATTTATCCTCTCGTTATATTCCAACTTCCAAAGAAGAGTTTTGCTACCCTCAGATTAATGGCTGCTGTGTTAATTATAATTATTTAGATTATTCGAAATTGAATCTTCATATTTTTATTTTATTTGGAATTGAAATTGAATATTTATTTTTTAAAAATAAATATATTTTTCAATTAAATTTTCAATAATAACTATTTAAATTAAAAAAATTTACATATCACTCTAAATGAAATCAATAACAAGAATAATATAATAATTTTATTATAATTAAAGATTTATTTTAAATTTTAGATTAAATCAAATGTAAAATATTTAATTTTGAACTTATGAAGCACAATTCTTCTGGACGTTGCAAGATCTTAGTATGTATTGTTTGTTTGCTTTTGCACCACAAACTTTCACTGAAAGATTGATTACTCAAATTTAGCGTTCTACTACAACTGAGGAGATGAGGCGAAGAGATTGGTTTTGGAATTGATTTTTTTTTTTTTCTTTTTCTGACCGATTCATCTTCTTCTTTTTTTTTTTTTTTCTCTCATGATTTTTAAATACAACATCTCTTTCTTGTTTTGCAGCACATTTAATATTGTGATTTTACTAAAATACCCCCAACCCTAAAACCATTTTCTCTCATCTCTCCCTCTCCAAATTCGGTCTCCCCTGCCCCCCCCCCCTTTTTTTTTTCTTTTTTTTCTTTCTCTTTCTCCCCCCCCCCGTATCTCATCTCCCGCTTCTCTATCTCTTTCTCAATCTTTTCTCTTCAAATTTGGCATTCAATCATACTACAAGGAGCCCAAAATAATCTCATTATTTTAATTGTTATTTTGTTTTGTTTTTATTTAATATGATATTATTGTTTGTGTGTTGGATTTCAAAGCATTTTTTAAAAATAAAATAAAATTAGTATAATTATTCTATAATTTTGATAATATAATTTTAACGTTGAGAATATAGTATTTGATTTTTTCAATTTAATGAGATATTAAAATTTATTATATTTATGAATTAATACTTAATTAAAATTTGAATTGTTATTATATAATACTAGAAATATGATTAGAAAATATCTCATCCCGAGATAGCCTGTGGGTTAGTTGGACTTTGACTCAATCTACTCCACCTCCTAATTAGGTCATTTAATTAGTAGTGAAGAAGATCAAAGTGCATGGTATCAAAACTCGAGAAATAAAAAGATCAATTAATGTAGTTGTGTTCATTGATAAAGAATGTAGTGTAATATTTTTAAAAAGGAAAATTAAATCACTCTAGATTTAATTGATGAAGAGTCATTATGAGAAATGTCACTAAAAATAAAGTTAAAAGAACGTAAAGTCCTTAATATAAAAATACATAATAAATTTTAAATCTCAACATGAACTAAAATACAATAATTCTCAATAGCATTTAGAGTTAAAATTAGTTTAAAGTTTCATTAAACATTAATAAATTAATGAGATATTCTCAAATGAACTCAAATGGATAATATAATTTTTTTTAACAAATAATGTATACAAGTGTAAAAAAGAAAGAGAAAAAAAGTGAGTTGCTTTGAATCCACCGACCAAAGCATAATGCACGACCCCAGTAGCCACGGACCAAAGTAATGTTCCAAGCCCCGATCACCATCCCCCATCACCACGCAGAGCAATGGCTTTTGTAGCCACGGACCTAGGCATAGTCAGTGGTTACCTGGGTTGTGCTTGGATCAGTGGCCCAAGTAGCTACGCATGCATACTTCTTGTGTTATGATCTACATCGCATGTTCTATTTTAAAGTGTATAAAATTAAGCTAAAAATATTATTTTCAAATTAAAATTCATGCATTTTAAGGATTAACTAAAATATAGTTAGTTACATGTTTAATGTGGATCCCAATCTTACTTTTCGTTTCCCATTTTACGAAGAATAATACAAACTTGATAGATTTTTTTTTTACAAGAATAATGTTTATAGACAAGGAGATAAATATTATTACTTTTAGTGGCATAGTGATGTGTTTGTAGTGAAAGATGAATTTTATTATATTAGGAGTATTTTAGACACTTCATATTTCCGATTGTGTTGTACTTATTGAATGCCATGTTGCATTTAACAAATCCCTTTAATTTAATCTCTATTTGGCCTTCTCACAAGAGCCATCCGCAACGCAAATAGGTTTTTCTGATAAGATTCTCTTATGCTTTTGAGATGCTAAGAAATTTTTTTCAATTGTTCTGTTTTTTTATATTTTAAATTACTAATGTACTATGCCTGAAAACCATTTTAGGAGGAGAGGCAATCGTATTGAAGCCATTGAGGGGGTTGGGGGGGGGGGGGGGAACATAAAGCATTCCATGACCACGTTATGCTCATTCTGTCTATTTTCATTCCCCCCCCCCCTCCCCTTCAAATGACGAGGACTTTGGAAAGAATAGCATAAATTTTCTTTTGTTTTATTTCTACTATCTTTAATGTATTTAAAAGATAGCTATTCCAGTTAAATTTATGAAATTTTGTTAAGCGTGTTTCATACTTTTTCTGAAATTAAATATCCATATATATTATGAAGACTGTTTAGTATTAAAGAAATTACCATAATATTCTTATTATTAATTTGATTAGTAAATATTGAAAAAAAAGTGTTTGATTTCCTTACAGAAAAACATCTGTTTTGATATAAAGTTGTATTTTGCAGTGTACATTATTACATTTATTTGATTGGAGATTTAGTCATGAAGTTTGGAATGTTTTTATTAATGAGGTAGTAGTATTTCAAATATATTTTGTATATGAGACAAATTGATTGGGAGTTGGGACCAAACTGCTTCATAAGTCTTCCCCTCTCCCCACGATCCAACCAAAAATAGAAAAAAAGAAAAAGAAAAAAAGGTGCCGCAGAGGTTTTTAATATCAATCATTCAAATTAATTTTTGGTACTCCTTTTGTAGAGGTGATGTTTCGAAAAGACGGGAAGGTCACTGCAAATAAAATTTCACTAATGCCTTCCCTTTCCAAAAGTGTTCTGTTCTCTCAATAATTTAGAATGCAGAAGAGGTCAAGAGATGTGTGGCTAATGCTAATAGAATAAGATCCAAAGAAGAAGATAGTGATAACATGACATATTTCATTTGGCAAACAAGCAAGAAGATTAAAAAGAGAAAGCAAGAAGCAAGAGATGGATTTCAATAAGTTTTCTTTTATAGTATAGTATTGTGTGCCTGTGTGCGTAAGTGTGTGATACATATATATATATATATATATATATATATATTATACAGAGATTCTTGATGAATAATTGGAGCAAAAAATGGTTTGAATTTGATGGGAGAATATTAATTTTTAGAGATACTTATAATTAGTAGCATCTCGGACATTGGAAGAAGGCATAAAAGCCAAGAACATAAGCAATCCCAAAATGCAAATTGGAAGCAGAAGCAGCAGCATGAAAGGTGGTGGTGGCAATGGTGGAAGTATGAGAGGCAGCAGCAACAATGATGCAGTAAGACAAAGGAGGAGCAACATAGATTCCACGCTGAAAATCCTTTTGCCATGTCCTTGGGAGAAGCTTATCTTCCCCTGTGTTATTAAAGGACTTCCATTTCTCTTATGTATTGCTGCCGCTCTTACATTTACATCCGTGACGCTGCTCAAATACTCATCTTGGAAGGGAATGAACCCATTTCCTCTTCCTCCTCTCGAACCCAATTTCATGTCTGTTTTTTGCTCTTCACCTCTCATCTCATTTAAAATTGCTCCACCTGACTCAATGGATCTTGAAAGCTTAAAACTTTTCACTTGATCAAACAAACCAAATACTTCAGGGAAATGGATCTCTTCTCTCCAACAATTAGTATCTACCATGAAACGCGATGTCCAACTACATACACTGTCAATAGTCAATTCTGGCGAACTATATATATATATATATATATAAACAAGGAACACAGATTGAATTCAAAGTCTCAACCAACACAAAGAAAAAAGAAAATAATAATAAAAAAAAAGAAATTATGTGAAACTGAATCAAAGAAATACTACTATTGATTTGATCATATTAAAACAAGAAAGAACAAAAAAAAAGCATTCATATACGCACCTGTAATGAAGATCCGCCTAGCTTGTTTTTCTTTTAAATGTAAGTTTCAAAAATCCAATCTCTGATAGGAGGAGAACCAGGAAAGAAGTAGGGGGGTGGCTGCACCGGCCTTAAAATTAGAGTTCGAATGCTTGGGTACAAGGAAATGAAAATAGGGGGAGGGTTAAATGAGAGAGAAGAAAGGAAGGAAGATCAATTTTCTTGGTGAAGGGGAGATTCGGATGGATATTGAGAGAGGTTTTGTTGCAGTGGATTTGCAGAGCAAGTAGTATTACTATATTACTAGTATGCTATCTATTATGGGGTGTGTGGAGAGAGATAAATTAAAGGAGGAAGAAAGCCAATGCTGGATTCAGTGAATTCCCAAAACAAGTGGGGGCTGCATATACCCCACATTGGTGGTTTTTGGAAATGAGGGGAGAAGGGGTCTGTCCCCCATGCATTTGTTCTTCTCCCCTGGACTCTTCTCTCTCTACCAAATCTTCCTTTCTTTTTACTAATACTCCCATTTGAATGCCTCTCTCTCTCTCTCTCTCTTAACCTTCTTTCAACCTTTTCATCATATCATATGACATTATAAATATATAATCTTACTCTATTCCTTTCTCTTTTCTACATTTCTCTCTCTCTCTCTCTCTCTCCCACACACATGCAAATTGATCCACACTTAGAAACGGAATAAACATAATGGCCCCCGCCGCTTCTCCTTCTTTGTCAAGTCAACATGCATAACTCTATTTTTATTTACAATTATTGAACTATTATCCTTCATTTATTTTAAAATATAATCTTTTAAACATTTTACACATATTAATAAAATACATATTTTTATTCTAAAAATACTCTCAATTATTTTATTATATATATATATATATATATGTCTTACTCTTCCTCCAAAGTTTAAAAATCAGTCATTTATTTTCACCTTCTCTATTTAAGAGTAAAAACAATATAACCTTTAAAAGTAGTAAAAAACATAAAGAATTTACTCAAAAAATCTTATATTTTGAAATAAAATAAAAATATAAGATTATATATATATATTTAATGTCAATCTAGTTTTGAATTCAATTTATATATTAATTTCTTCTATTTATAAGAAAAATAAGGTAATTTGATGAAAATTATGGAATCTTTACATTTAACACAGGAGTAGATGGGAAGTCCATTTTGGCGAAGGCATGATGGCTGGCAGGCAGCCCTTTTTAGTGGTTTTACCATTCTTTAATACATTTTGATTTGGTTGTGCTTCTCATCTCTTTCGCTTCTGCACCCAATTTTAGAAAATTGAAAAACGTTTGGCATATGAAATATCTTTCAAAGTCTAGAATTCAACAAATCTCTCTCTCTCTCTCTCTCTCTCTCTCTCTCTCTCTCTCTCTCTCTCTCTCTTCCTTTTTTCTTTTTTTTTTTGGTTAGATGCAACCCTTAAAATGATTATGACCAAAACAATATTACTAGTGTGTAACAAAAGAAATTGCTTCTTTTTTGAAGTGAAAACCAAGATAACATGAAAAAAAGAAAAGGTTGAACAAAGCAAACAGAGTGGAAGAACCAACATCACCTAATTGTAGACCAAACTGCACCTAATCTTGAAGATGGCTAAAATGGAAAAAACCTGGCTCAAATCAAATTCATTCCAATCAATTTTACCAGAATTAAGTAGAGAGTGTAGATTTTGATTTCTTCCCCTCTTTATCATGAAAGATGGGCACACATCTTTTTTCCTTTTTTTGGCTTCTATCTCTTCCTTCTTTGATTTTTTTTGGTTTCTTTTCTTTGATGGCCTCTTGCTTTTGTCTTCTTTTCCTTTTTTCTAGTTAGTTAGTTCAGATTAATGATCAAGAATTTCTTGCGTTGAGGAAAAGGAATTTTCCTAAGGTGGTTTTTGCTTACCACTTCCCATTCCCACAGATTTTATTCATATACCATGGGACTACTTACAATCTCACTCCAAAACAATATGGATAACATGTACCTCGATGTGATGTTTTTATATAGGGCGGATGCACATTTTATCGATTGGATGGTTTGTAAGGTTTTTAAGTGCATAAATAGTTATTTTGATTTTTCATGATTTCTCTAAAACAAAGCATAATGAAGAAACTAATCAATCTTATCATCATTCCCCCTCAAAACATAACATGTTTAGATATTCCTCCTACCTAGTATAAGAGACAACATATCTAGTGATCAAATATTTTGATGCTCCCAGTCCCGGGCCGGTATCATACATTAGAGAAAGAAAGACCCAAAATCTCTCAATAGCTTAGTGGTTTCAAGTCTTGTCATGATTTGTACAACTCATATTTATCTTGATATGAACGTCTTAAAATGATATGTATGCTATTATATTACTAATTTTACATAATTTTGGAAAAAAAAACGATCGAATTGATCAAATATGAAAAAATAAAAAATATTTGTGTTAATTAAATTTTTAAAAATAAAAAATATTGATATTGTAAAATTCAAAATAAAAAATATATTATCAAAGTGAAAAAATAAAATAATACATATTCTAAATTTGACAAATTTTTCATAAATTATTTATTCAATTTACAAGTGTTCAGTAATCGTTTACGAGAATAAATCCTTACCTTAATTAAGAGGTGGATAATTTCTCCATCGATCCAAATTAAAGAAAAATATGGAGAAATTTTTTAAAAAATAAACAATTGTAATAATATAAAATTGGGTTTTTAGGCAGATAAAGGGGTGGCCGGTGTCCGAAAGAAGGAAGGTCCCTCAGCAACCGTGCGATGAAGAGCATGGGAACATGCAGGAACACAGAAAGTTGATGCATTCTGGCCATATGTCCATGTGGTTCTGTTCTGGAAATTACTAAAACAGGAAACAAATAATCCCAGTAATTGAATTTCGTGGACCAAAAGCACCCATTTTTTAAAGCAAATTGGTCACGTGGATGGTGGCTGGACACTTCCTTAATTCCTATAGTCTACAACTCCCCATTTTGTCATTCAATGCATACTGCTCAATTCCTCGTACCACCGACCTTTTTTTCCTTTTTTTTTTCCCTAACTGAAAATCAAAGTAATTAATAATCAATCCTTTTCAAATTAAAATTTTGTTTGATTTTTGATATCGATTAATAAAATATAATTAATATTATCAAAAATTCATAATTTATTCCGTTTCAAATTGATAGATTTCTTTGATTTTTCACCCCAATTAATAAACATAATTAATATTATTGAAAAAATTATATTTTTATAAAGTATTTCTAAAAAATTATTACAATTTATAATTTCAAAGTAAATTTAATATACTTTTTAGATACAAACAATCTCACCTTAACTACAGATATTTTGATCAACTAAGGGTTTGTTTGATTTGAAGGATTTTTTTTCTTAAATCTATTGTTTGGTTCAATTTTTTGGAGGCGATGTCAAGATAAAGGAAAATTTGGGATTAAAATCCATTTCGTCCCCTCATTTCCTTCACCTCCAAAAGTGGAGAGATTTTAAGGGGAGGGAAAATATAAGTGTTATATTTATATAATTACCGTTATTGTATTTTAATAATTTAACTTCTTTTTTTTATCATTTTTCTTATTCAACTTCATCGTCTACTTATTTTCTCTTATTCTAATTTCAATTAACTCTTCTTACTAAACAATATTATATCCATGGAAATAAATTTTTACAAAAAAATTAAACAAAAAGAGAATAAACATTATGGAGGATATAATAATCAATTCACTTTTATTTTTCTTCACATCCCTCGCAAATCAAACAAGAAAATTTTATCTTCCTCCCCCTCTCTTCATATATATCCAAACCAAACAATGTAATATTATTTTCCCTCCCCTCCATTAAAATCCACAGTCTCCACTTTTGAACCAAACACTACTTAACAAATACATATCTTTTAATAAGAAAAGTGACATATATTTTGAGGCAAACAAAAATGGAAAACAAGTCTATCAATTTGGATGGACGAAGTACTATATAGTCCCTCAATGTGAATGCAAAATTGAATATTCATATATTTTATTTTTATTTGTCTTAATTGAATGTTCATTTTTCGTCTAGAAATATAAATCGTTGGATAACTTTTTATTATATCAAATTATAAGTCGTTTTACGGAATTTTATAAATATTTCTTAGGGGTAATTATCGTATTGTGTCGTGTCGGATTAGCGGGTTACTAACACACAAACCCAATTAATAATAGTGTACAATCTGTAAACTCGAACACGACACGCAAGCCCACCAGTATGATAATATATATTTAGTAACTTGTTAACCCGTCAACACAATAACATATATTTAGTGAGAAAATCATATTATATTTAATATGAAATGTAATAAATTAAATTGTAAATCAAGAGAACTAATGTACAAGAAGGACTAAGAAAAAATATGTTCAATTCAAGGGAAAATTTGTAAAATAGCAAAATGTCAATGTAAATTTATACAAATAATGTAGATATTTGTTTGTTAATACTATATGTGAATGCATATGAACAAAATAGATTATCAATATCTCAACTCATCGTAATAATTGTTTTTTTTTAAAATAATCATCGTAACATTCATCGAAATAAATAAATATTGTAGAAAAAAATATAAAATATATTAAGACTAAATTATTTATTAAATCTCTACAACTCAATGTAATAAGAACCGTTCTAGGGACATCTTGTGTTAATTTTTTTAAAAATCATCATCATTACTATTTATGTTGTGATAAATGGTGATTAGATAAAATATGACAAAAAATAAAACTCAAGAATCTCCTCAAAAAAGCATCATAATTCATAAATAGCTCAAAAAAATCTCACGAATCCCAAAATAAAAATGATAAAAAAACACCTCATTAGCTTACTACATTAGAATAAAACAAAACAAATAAATAGGGGTTAGAGATTAGATAGAATAAGTTAGCTTAATTTTAAGGATGTAAATAGGTTTATTAATTTTTTTTTAAAAAATAAACAGATTGACAGATTATCCATAAGTTACGCGAGCTCCAAATTTGTTTAACATTAAACGGTTTGACTCATGAACTCGTGAAACTCCAACCCGCTAATATCGTGTCGGGTTCACGTGATATGTGCAATATTACCACCCATATTATTTCATTATTGACTTCAAATATTACTCTTATTTATTTTAATATCTTATCTCACATATTCTTATTTTCAATACAAATTCTTATATTTTCTCCATCTCAAACTTTCTTTTATCTTTTTTATTTCCAAGACATAATAATTAAGGGTATTTTAGAAAAATAATTCATTGATCTGTGTAAAAATGGATCAAGTGAGTTTTATTTATGGACAAATGGAATATATTTTTATATTTAAAGTTCCATTAATAATTTTTTTAATTTAATAGATTTATATATCGCTAATTTAGAAATCTCAAAACTCATAACTTTAATTTTTAAAAATTATATTCCACTAACTAATGAACTTTACTATATATTACATTAATATGAAAGATAATTTAATAATTTAATTAAAATAAAATGTAAGATGATTTGATAATCAGAACATATGAAGTATAATTCTTTTATATGTGAATCTTAGATAAATTCTCATGAACCAAAATTTTTACATATCAATCGATCCATTTCTTCTCCTTACAAATTAGCTAGGTGGGACTTTGGAGTCTTTCTCTGTGTTCATGAATCTGGTCAAAGGAGTCTCTTTATTCTGGTCTTTCATGTCATCCTTATTCCAAAGGGTACTCAAGTTTTCCAGTTGTTCATCACAAAAAGATGTATAGTAAACATTTTATTTAAAACTTTGATTCATTTTGTACAATGAATTATAGCGATTGATGTCCACAAAATCAAATTGTTTTACGTAAAAGAATTTAAAACTTGGCGAATGATAGTTGTCACATATAAATACATTTGTGAAAGATAGAAGTTAATATATTCTCGAAACAATCCAGGCATGGGATCGTTTAGGCAGGGAATAAAAAGTTAAGAGAGCATATATAAAATGAAAGGAAAGATGAAAATGCAAAGGACCAAATCATTAGAGCATATATGCATCACTCACCACTGCAACTTTATATCTTTTTTATTTTATTTTATTTTGATGAAATACTGCAACTTTATATCCAATCTACAAGATTTACAGAATAGGGCGGTCGAGTATCAAATTGCTTTTCAAAAGACAAGAATCAAGATGCATTGCATTATTCAACTCTGTACTATTTATTCTGAGCACAAGTCAAAAAGTATTCTTGATTGGGCCTTTTCTTGATTAGGGTTTAATTTACTATTCCTTTAATCATAATATTTATACTACTAATTACTAATTAACCCGCAGAGAGTAAAGGGATCATTACCATTATGCCCCCCCCCCCCCCCCCACCGTCCACACTCACTCCTCTAAGCAAAGGCTAACTACTACATGCCATGTAGGTACTGCAAAGTACGTATGGCCTGGCCCCTAATGTATAATTAATCAGGACAGTATCCCATTATCATCATCTATATAAATAATACTCTTGATTTACGTATACAATCCCCATGGGGTCCATACATATAGGACAGAAAACAAATAATTATTATTATTGATGAGGGATTATTTAGATTAGTGGCATCTTAATTTAGAAGTATAGGGTGCAGATTCGTGGTGGTGCATCTTGTTCCCCGTCCATGCTACACAAATATGGAGGTGTCCCATGTTTAGACTAGCTTCCTAGGATGTGCAATCTATGTTGAGTTGAGGGTTCCATTTTTTTTTTCTTTTTTTCGGTCACTTTGCCAACCCCTAGTGATACAAGACAAAAAGACTAATGCCATCAAAGAATTGGAGAGTGAAAAGAATACATATTTAGAACAAAAGTATGAGGAAATTTTAAAGATCTCAAAATGAATTCATGAAACAATATATAGAAATGCAAAGCTTACTAGGTTGTGAAGGAATTTTGTCTATGGTTTTAATTCTGGAGTTGATGCATGCACCATTGCACCGCCCGGCAAACAATTGTGCTGTGCGTTATTGATTTCCAAAACTAAAAGCAGTACAAATTGAAATGGGTGGTCCGCACATTATGAGTTAAGTTTGTGATTAACGCCAGCATCCTTATTAGTTTTGGCTCAACAGCCAATCATGCCCGTGGTCAAATATTACCACCAATCTATAGATAGAGATAGTTCAACATCAAGATTAATTTATTTTACTACTCCCTCGTCCATCTTCCTTTTTGACTTTATAAAAGCATAGATGACAATATGATACATGAGTTTGGCAATTGGCAGAGATATTGGGGCTGTAGCCGACGTTGATGATGATTGATGCCGTCCATCTCTCTCTCACTCTTTAGAGAGAGACGGGCGTCAGGCGTCAGCCAGCCACAGCCCACGTACAGACTGACAGAGCCTGTTAGGCTTGCACAGCCACAACATTTAGGCAAAGGGGACAGAGGGAGTAAGCTTTTTCGAGGGAAGTAAT
This sequence comes from Apocynum venetum, assembly GCA_019593545.1. Classification (NCBI taxonomy): domain Eukaryota; kingdom Viridiplantae; phylum Streptophyta; class Magnoliopsida; order Gentianales; family Apocynaceae; genus Apocynum; species Apocynum venetum. The sequence continues at coordinate 1,520,805 of SRSM01000327.1, read as the reverse complement.
ATGAATAGTCAACCATAAGAAAATTATGAAAAACATTAGCAATTGTATATATATTTTTTTCTGGTCTTCCATAAGCAACCTCATTGTAATGATTGTAAGATGGCCACTCTCTCTTCTCGATCTAACGATTTTAAAAGGAAAAAAAAAAAAAAACTGAAAAACAAAGACACAGAAAATATATAAACAATGAGTGAACAATTCACTTAAAAATTTTAAAACGTAAGAGAAATAATAAAATTTACTTTTTTTTTGTTTTTGAAATTTTAGAAACAAAACACGTAAGTTGTCTGCCTTCTTAGTTTTACTTTTTTTTTATAAAAAAATAAGTTAGTTTAATTTACTTTTCAATTTGAAATGAAATATTTATATTTTATTTTAATTTTTCAACATTAATATTTCTTCTAAAAAGTTTCATCTATAAATTAATTAATTTAAATAATTTAAATTTAACTCATTTATGAATAAGATTACTCATAATTTTAATTTAATAGATTTAACAGATTCACCGCCTAATGCGGAGGGGACTCAGGCCCCCACTTATTTATTTTTAGTTTAAGAATTAGTTTAGTAAATTTTGAACTTAAACCCCTAAATTTTATAATTTTGTACTTAAAAGCTCCCACACAATTTTTTAAAAAATTTACACTAAAACCCTCAATAATCTAAGTGCCTAGCTATTGACTCCCCTACTTATAAGTCACTCAATTGGTTTCATCACAATTGTCTAACTTTATATTTATATTAGATTTAAAAAATTATTGAAATTGATAAAAAGAAACTAAACTTCATATATTTCTCTTATTAATAACTAGTGTGATACCAATAAATGTATTTAAAAAAAATTGAACTAACTCATCCAAAGATTATAAATAAAGATAAAATTGTAAAATTATATATTATATTTAGAAATAGAATAATTAAAAGATAAAAAAGAAAAAATATAAATAATTAGAATGAGATGAGGGAATAATAAAGAGAAATAGCATTAACTTATAAGATACAGAGTATAAATGATGGAATCAGTTCCAACGATTTCTAAGGACTACTTATTGCAACACTCGGAACCTAATCCGAGATTATAATATAATATATTTTGTAACACTACCTTCTTTTGAAAAATAATGAATTTTATAATTATATATACATAAATAATCTCATTATGTAACACTACACAAGGCCTTTTGTCAAGAAGTGGAGCCTGAAGCAGCGTCTCCATTGCCTAAAGCTTTCCATGGCTTTGGGTCATGGTCTTAAGTTGTTAACACACACAGACAATTAGGCGATGGATAATAAGGCCAATCAGCTGATCAGATCAGTTACCGTCTGTGATTTGCCACGTGTACACCCCGTGGTGGCCCCTGTTTGGTTTGGCACTTTAAAACTTAATGGAAATACTAAATGCCGGCAACTATTGCTAGTTCAGGCTGCAAGATCTAGATTACAATCACATCATATCAGTCTAACAATGACTAATGGAGCCAAAAGACCCTTATACCTACGCTGCCATCAAATGGAAGTATGACCAACTGCAGGTAAATTAGGATTTGCATTCCCAACTACAACTCAAGTACTTTATATACTTCCTCTAATATAATCATTTAGCCTTGAATTCATGAAGAAGAAGTTCATGTATGGGGGAATAGCACTCAATCTTTTTTAAAAAACACCACCATGACTTGAAACAGTGCATACTGATAACTCTCTTCACAATGGCCAAACAGCAGAGAGCGAAGCAAATATAAATTTCTGGTCAGCAAATCAATGCTCAATAGAAAGAACAGTGCATAAATAACTGCCACACACAAGGAGAAATTTCCAAACCTTCCTCCTAAATTACACAACTCTCATCATCTAAATGAACTCAAATTCACACTAATAGTTTTATTAGTTTAAAAGCAGATAGCCTGAACCTCACTGCAAATTATTTCTCCCAGCATTGATCTTCACTCCTGCAAAAGAAGGGGCAAATGCTGTTATGCAGAAGAATATCTACCAAAGAAAGACAACCAAACAAATTTCAAAGTAATTATTCCGTGGTAGATAACAGCTTTAAGTCTCAAAGTATTGGAATTCAATATCATATTCTCAACCACTTGCTAGCTCTAGCTCTAATTTCATCTTAATATCCAACACGACCTCTCCATTTGAATTTGAAATATCCTACCCTTAAGGCAATGTGAGGCAGAGGTACATGGGAAAGGAAACTGTCCAAAAGGAAGAGACAATGCGATTGTTGGTGCTAGATATATGCAGACCAAGAGAGAATAGCACAACTTGACTATTCCTTGACATTATTCTTTGAAACACTAACATGGCAAGCCTCATATTATGTTACATGTAAAAAAGATATTGATAGATGTACTGAGAAAATTTGACAACTCCCAAATTCTTTATGTTGAAGAATTGCGGATGCATCTTTGAGGGATGAACTTTTTGTTCAATGTTTTACATTTTCTATAGCAGATACAGCTTAGGAAGAAAAGAGATCTGGAGAACGAGAAAATACATCCTTTTTCCCATTCTATTGAAGAATAATTGATAATTATGCCTTTATCCAAATGGATTTCCACATATTCAAGAAACCTTGCAATATATGACTTTTTACATATGCACATTGGCATCAGAATTTCATTGCAATTGTACTGCAGAGGGGCACCCCCTGGAAAGAAGTTTAAGAAAATGAAAGAGATTTTCATCCTTTAATTAAAAAAAGACCATAAAAGATGGCATATCTAAAAGGAGGGCAAACCTCATCATCATCGTCGTCATCTCCTCTATCTTCCTTGTTTTTCTTAAGACGAGTGGTACCACCTTCCTTGCTGATGGGCAACTTCATCGCTCCAAAAGGTGTATCTACATGGATGTTCCCTTTTATGGTGTAACCAGTGCCTTTTCCTCTAATCATGTCCCAAAGAGCAGAACCGAAGTCCTTTGGCCTGAATGTGATGGGAATATCAACATAACTGATTCCATTTTTAGCAATTTGAGTCCCCTTTTGCATGTCTGCACAGCCAATGCTCACATCAGAAAGCCACACTTCGCAGTCAAGGTCATTGAGGCCTAAGTCAAAGTCATTCATGTTTTCAATCTTCAAATGAAGTAAAGCAACAGTTTCTTCAAAAGAAAATCTTTCAAAATGAATTTTCTCAAGATCAACATCAGGCTTATAGGGTATAGGTATCTCTCCATTCTTCTCAAGTGGCAAAGTTATCCTGCCAAAAACAGGCACATCAATTATGAGTTCAACCTTGATCCTATAAGGAATGATGCTTCCAGGCTTTATATCATGATAGGTGCTCTTTATGTCATCATATATGAGGGTAACAGGTATCTTAACAGTCTCGGAACCATGTGCATGAATTGTCCCTGCATCAGGAATCAATCCAGAAACTAACTTTCTCCCATCACTCTCAACCAAGTAATTAATATCAATAAGAGGGATAGGAACAGGATTTGGATTTTTCACCAACACATCAACAACTATTTCTGCCTTTTCAAGATTGATATGCGGAATATGAATTGCACTGACATCTGCAGTGGGTTTCCCAAAACCTATTGTTTCCTCAATTTTCTCTCCAATATCATGAATAAAATCCTTTACTTTTTCAATAAATCCACCCTTTTCTTCATCATTCTTCTCTTCCTTGCGTTCTTTCTCTTTTACAGCCCTTTCAACTATCTCAGGATTATCAGATGATGCCATGCCTGGATACCTGAATAGCAATGGCAGAACAAAAGATTGAGAGAAAGGAAGCACTGTGAAGCTATAAAAATTAAGGTAGCTGGAATTTATCTCTAGTCACAAGGCTCGAAAGAACAAGGAACAAAACCAAAATCCACAGAAATTCCACACGAATTAACAATAGAAACAACTGCAAACAAACCTCTAACTGTTGTTTCTACGATTGTGTTAGCATTATTTCATAAGGATGAGTACATAGAAACCCACTGCAGTATACGCGCTTACACGAAGGTGGAAGAAATAGCTGTTTGAATAGTAGTTAAAGGCTAAAAAACTTGCGAGTCAACAATTCCAGACTATATAATCAACTATAAATCCACTGATACTTAGTATTAAATCATAAGCACGTTCAATCCGGTAAGCCAGAAATAAGAATCTTTACGACAAAAATGAGTAAACAAGCATTGGGATTATCTACTAAATCCTAGCAGAAAGCAGATCAAACACCGCAAGTAGACCAAAAGTTCAACCGGACAGACAAATTCAACGCCCTCATCAATTGATATGCAACGAAACCGAGGATACCAGGGAAAAAAAAGCAGTAGATCCATACACAGAAAAAAGAGCAAAAACATTCTTGTGTAAATGACCAAATGCAGGGAAGATAAAAGCAGAAAGCAACGAAGTAGAAAACAAAAAATCCCAGAAAGGGAAAAGGAGAAGATGGGATAAAGATCCAAAAATTTGTATGATTTTGTTTACAAGGCGACCACAGAGGGAGAGATAATCAACAAAGGATCAGAAACATGTACGTTTTCCTTATGCAACACTTGGTCTAAATGCAGGAAAAAAACAGAAGGGAAAAGTTGAACAAAGATCAAATCTTGATGATTACCCAGAAAAAAGGAAGCGGATCGCAGCTGGTCAATTGGTGTTCAAGATCCCTTTCCTTTCCCCAGGGAAAGCGGAAATCAGAAAGAGAAATTTGGAGCAGTTTGGCTTGACTTCACCTTTACTAGTAAAGTACGTAGTAGCAGTGGGAATGGGAGGGGCTGATTAGACATGTGGGAAGTGGACATATTATTATTATTATTTCTTTAATTTAGATGTGAATTGGCCGACATGACTAATTCATAAAATCCTTTTTTTTTTATTTAAAAAAACTAATTCATAAAATAGTAGTGTAAAATTTTATTAAATCAATGATACGTAACTTACGTTGGCACCCTTTACAAATAAATAAATAAAATTATAGTCTCAACTTTTTATTTTAAAATATTACATAATAGTTTTAAAGGTTTTAATATTTTTTTACAGTTCAATATTATTCTCCATAAAGAGTTTTAAAATTATAATTATATATACAAGAGAAACAATTAAATTTAAAAAATATCATATTTAAATAGCTTTATATGCAAAAGCTAAAATGACCTTTATTTAAAATAGGGATGCAATAAGCTTTTTTCTTTTTTAAAGAAGAAAAGATGAAATATCACTAGGTAATATGCTGAGAGTAACAAACATAAAAAAATGATATCTACCCATACAATAACTATGAAGCCAATAATTTGTTTTCCCCCTCATTCAGGTTAATACAAGTGTTTAGGAATATACCCTGATTAATTCAGATCGTTTTTCAATCAGACTCTTTACTAGATAGAGTAATGATTTTTTTTTCTTTTCACTCCTATACATTCAAAGTCATTAAGAAACCTGCAACATCGTCTTCACTCTTCAGTTACGACTTGGCAGGGAGGGACCCCAACTACTCAAACTGAGCCATTTTAATTCCACTCATTTATTAGTACTTAGCATTGCCATCTCTTCCCTTCCATACATTTGGCCATCCCACTCACCACTTGTATTCTGATTTTTTTTTTTCTCTTGTCATTTTTCAGCTTCTTTGGTTTTCAGCTAACCCCCTGCTAGGGAGTCAAGCCATGCATCCTCCATCCTCGTTTAACCTCTAAAATATATAGATATGTAAGTGTAATTTTCAATTTTTTTAAAAATAGTATGCAACTGCTTTTAATTTCCCCAAACAGAACAATAGCTTCTTATATGTAAAAGTTTAAAATATCACTCCGACAAAATTTTAGTAAATAATATATCTCTCACTTTTAAGCATAAGTAAATTCCATTCTACATTCTATACAAATATCACAGAGCAAGAACAGAGGCGTATGAATATGTTGGGAAGCATGTGATTTAAGAATACTTTTGGCATCAGTCACTGGTTCTCAATGTAATCACACAGAATTCTTCTAAGGTATTCAAGCTGCTCAAATCCACCTCGAAGCTCTTCCCACTGCAAAAACAACAACAGGCAGAAGCAACTTTCATATTAGCACTTTCTTACTCCCCCTGCTTATGAGCTCTTGTACAGTCAATGACAAAACTAAACAATATGCAAAAGCATGATGAACCAAGAAAACACGTACTAGTTAAAGTTTTACATTTTTTTCCTATTGGAAAGAAAACAAACACTACCCAGCTTAGGCATATGAAGAGGACATCGAACAACTTTCACACTTATAACAATCCACTTGAAATTATTTGTTTGCCAGAAAATAATTAAAATTTCTCACCTTGTACTACACCAAGATGCTGCATAATTATCTACTGACATGGAAGCACAAGTACTTAATTACAATATACAAGACTCTTTACTCGCGTTTTTGCAAAATTCATGCTCCTATCAGTACAAAAATTATGAAGGCCTAATTTACTTTAACCTTTACCTATCAAGTTTTACATCCCACCAGATTGCCTAATATGTTGGTTGTTCTCAAGTTCCTACGAAATCAAGAAGAGTATACAGTTTGAGATTATTTTTTCTCTTTTTCATTTTTTTCATTGGTGGCTATGAATATTCTATGACCTTATCACTTGAAACCATTAGAATTTTCCAAATTGTAATTGCAGCAGGAAAATTGTAGTATAGCCAAAGCCCAAAGGAGAAGATAAGCAAACAAAAGAAACAAAAAAAGGGAATGAATGAAGATGCAGTTCAGGCATTTCTAACCTTCTAACTTGTCTGAAAGTGACAACCAATGACTTGGGGCTGCACAAAAACTTTGGTTCCTCTACTAAACATAAATTGGGTGCATTGTATATATTCTTCTAAAATTAAAAAAACATAATCTTATAAACCCCTCAACTCCTTTTTGGCTATTAGGAGTGAATGAGCATCCAAACATACAAGCCCTCATGTATGAGCTTTCTATGAGTTGATAGCCTTTTAAAAGTAATGACAGTATAAAACTCAAAGAAGAAGATGCTTTTGTTTGTTTAGTATCATTAGCAGGGTAGTTCCCTCCAACTCATTCCATTCAATCAGAGAAAACTGTTTCCCAACATCAGCACAGACGTCAAATAAGATGAAGAAATAACAGAAAGAGAACTCACTTCTTGGTGAGACAGAGATACCAGATTCCAACCAGCAGCAGCCATGTAGCGACGCTTTAGCATTGTATGTCCCAATGCTCTACCTGTAAAGTGGAGCAAGTCAATACATTAAAGGCTAAGCATTGGTTAAACCATTAAAATTGAGAGAGAGAATGGCTTCATACTGACCTGAATTTCTAGAAAAATGAGTGGGCCCATCAATCTCGAGTGCAACTTTTCTATCAACCAGGACTGCATCCATGGTGTACCCATCCACAACATATTCTCTCACCCAATTTAAACCTGTGCTAACAAGATGACGGGCCACCTCCTTCTGAAATGAGGAAGTCACCTTCTGATTAAATCTCTTGGTTCTTCCTGCACGAGCAATTTTCTCCTCTAAATCACTCTTTAGTGATAACTGAAGATTTGGATGCTCTAGTTTCAGACATTGATTCACTAGACGAACCTGTGAAGCAAACATGATATCCTCCCTGTACTGATCAGAGATTCTTTGCTCCTCAAACTGTGCGAGTGTTTTCCATACATGCAAAAAGAAAACCCTATTCATTTGTCCAAAAACAGCATATGACCAAGATATATTCCCCAGCTGATCTCTAGTAAAGTTGAGTATAGGGGCGCACAAAACATTTTCAGAACCAACATCTCCAATATTTGCTACTTCTTCTACACTGGAACCAGAAGCAATTTTGTCTAAACTGCACTTGAATTGATTAAAATGATTGAAAACAGCATCCAGAGAGTCCATTAAAAGGTCAGCTGGCTCGAAGAGAGAGGCAAAAGCCCACAAAACCTGGGCAATCTCTTGCGGTTGAAAAGTGTCAATTATATCTGAGGCTCTCTTAGATAACCCTGCAAAGAGTTCTGGAGAAGAATGATGCATTGAGGCAAAAGCACCAGCTATGTTAGCAACATGTTGGGAATTGAATTCACCAACCTTAGTCAAAGCTACCTCAGCCACTCTATCTATTTCTGTCAAATAAAGAAGCTCACCACCAATCTTTGACAGTGCCCATGCAATATTTGAAACACCTTGTGCCGAGCACTCAGGCAAGGTTGTCATTGCAATTGCTACAAGCATGGACATTTCCTTTTGTCGGGCAAATGCCAATCTTCGAGTCTTCATCATTGAAACTTTCTCCATGTTTTTAGCAATTCTATGTAAAGCTGTTGCGATATTTAAAGGGGAAAGAGGGGAAGGGCTAAGCCCTTTTGCAACAGCCATGACTGTCTCTGCAGTAACCTCCAACACTTCATCAGCAGTCTGTGCCTCAACAATAGCTTTATTCAAGTTAATCTCTTTCCTCCGATCTGATGGCCCAGAAAATTGAGAGAGCCTCTCAATGAATGTTTCCTTGGTTTTCTTCTTTCTTTCTTCAAACATCTCTCCTGCAATCATGCTCACTGTGCTCCTGAGGTGAATGTCATCATCTACAGAATCTAAATCATCCAAAGTGAAATCTGAATCCTTAACCAAATCATTTGCATTTGTCTTTTCAATCTTCGGTCTTCTTTTTTTCTTCTTCTTCCTCTCCTTACTACCGTTGATCAAACTTTCTGCTGCAGGTGTTAAGCCCCTGGCTTCAATAGACTTGAGGGCTATCTTCCTAGCCCTCACACACCAGTCCATCTCATCTGTACCTTGCAACGACCTAGACTTCTCTTGTTTTTTCCTCTTCTTAGGCGGAAGATAACTAAAAGGGTTTATCTCTCCCAGGAATTCTGCCTCCCAATTGCTAGTAGAACCTCCATCCTTAGATTGACATTCATCAGCAATGTCATTGGCATCCTCATTATCACCATCTTCATCGTCATAATCAATAACTTTAATGCCTCCAGAAGAGTTCTTTCTGCTAGTGCTAATGCAACAACTCCTAAGGAATTGGAAGCCCAATCTCAAGGATAATTTATTTCTCGGGTTTGTGATGGTATGTGGTGAAGTTTTTGTCTTTACAGTATCAGATAGAATCAAAGTGGAAAACAATGTTGCTTGTCTGTGAAAGTTGGGAAGTGTGTGAAGCCATCCAGCTTCCATCTATTTCTATTCTAACGCAGAAATAACTACGTATGACGCAAATAGGTTAGTATAGCTGCTCAATTTAGAACACAGATAGATTTCTCGAGGTTAATAAGCGTGAACGATAATAAAAGATGAGCTAAATCACACACCAATGCAGCGTTTTTAAATTTCTTGCCCGCAAATTGCATCCACTTGGTGCAGAAAGACTGACGATGGCATAAAGCTCCTCCGAGTCACCTGCACAGAAGCAAATGAGTATACACCTGAGGCTCGAGAAGGGAGGTAAACAATAATTGAAACAGAACAGCCCATAAATAATGGACTGACACAGACACTGCTGAAAAAATTGGAGGCACCCTTTTCTCCAGTAAGGACATATAGATCATAGGTAAAGAAGGAAATGATAAAGGTGTTAACTTTATATTCATTTTGAATCCCTTTCGAGAGAAATGTTCAAAGAATCTCTTGAATTAGTAATGCAATCATTTCCTGTAAGGATAAGGAAGGAGATTGCATTCCAGGCATGTTTTCGTTTTAAAAAGATGGCAAAAATTCTCAATCCGTAAACCAAATGAAGAAATAGAATCAATCCCTAACCCGCCAAACAAACTTACACAGAGAAAGAAAGGGGTTTGCGCTCTGTATATCTTATCAGCAGTGCCTGAAATCAAAGGCAATATGGAATTCATCTGTTGGATAAAAGGTTTTTAGGGAAATTGACGAATTTTACCCCGAACTTTTTTCGATTGTCAAATTGAGTCCTAAATCTTTATTTTCAAATTTTTAAATCTCTTATCTTTTTTATTTTGATGAGATAATCAATTTGACATATTTAGTCCTTTATCTTTTAATTTTTAAAAGAAGATTTCTTAATTTTTTTAAAAAACATTAAACTCCCTTATCATTTTCCTTTGGTGAACTAGGTCCTTAATTTTTTTTCACTATTTACACTTTTCTTATTAAATAAAACAATAATTTTTTAATTTTCTCAATAAACGAAATCAAAATAAGAAATGTCATAATTAATCGTTTAGTGTAATTAGTCAAAATTTAAAATGAACTACCAATTATTATTATTATTATTGAAATGAAAAAAATAAGGGTAATAATTGTATTGTATTCATGCTAGTAAATAATGCCAATATAAATTAATTACTTATGACAAGATAACTAACTCACACAATACATGATATGAAATAAAATAATTTAAATATCGCAAAAATATAATTCATATGATCAATCAAAATTAAATATAAACAAACTCATGTAACGGTGAATCATAAGTGAAAATAAAATAATTAGCTAAGAATATGACTAGAATTTTATTTTTATGAATAAAATGAGTTGAAATAAATTTTTATAAAAAATAACATTGTTCACTCATTTTCAACTCTAAATAATTATTTTTGAGTATGGTTTCTAATATTTTAGAAAAAAATTTGAAATACTATAATAGAGAGAAAGATCTTTTGATTTTTTTTAAAAAATAAAATTGTAAATAGTGATTTTTAAAAAAATACCCCTTAACACTTGGACTTAGTTTGCCACATGAAAAAAGATAAGGGATTTTTAATTTTTTTTAAAAAAAATTAAAGATCCATCTCAGTGTAAAAAGATAAGAAACTAAATACGACAAGTTGACTAAAAAAAGAAAAATGTAAACATTGAGTTTTCAAAAATACCCTTTAAAAAACATTGATCGGTCAAATTTTAAAAAAATTAATGAAATGACTTATCTCACAAAAATAAAAAGATCAGGGATTCAAAATTTAAAAATAATGATTAGAGACTCAAGTTACAATACAAAAAAAGTTCAAGGGTTAAATTGGACAATTTCCCAAAGTTCAAGGAAAATAGAGCAAAATAATTGTTTTTTTAAAAAAAATGACAACTAATTCATCAATGGACAACCAACAAAGATTGTTCAAAGTCGAGATCATTTAATGAATAGACTTTAACTTAAGCAATCTTAGTTTGTATTTTCGAAAGTTCAATTTTTATTTTGTTAAAATTATGACAAGATCTAACATGCGGGCTCATATATTTAGGACTAAATTAATTCAGTTTCTTGAGAGATTTAAGAAGTTATACTCAATTGTTAGAAACTAAACATGTTGGGTAGTATCAAGTAATAAATCCAAGGGCATCTTAGTCATTCCAAAATTTCCAATTAATTTCAGCTAAATTATTTGGAAAAATGATTTTTGACTCATTTACACATTTTGAAAGATGATTTACTTGTTTTTTAAAAAATTTTCTTATCCCATCTCACTCCTAATTATTTTCCTCTATCTTCTATTTTTTTCTTTAAAACTACAAAACCTTACTCTTCTCATCTTTTTCCTTGAACTTGATAACTCTCTGGCATTCTTTAAAATGATTGAATTTGATAGGAATGATGTTATTCATAAAAAAAAAAAAATGGAGATAGGAATGATGTATTTGACCTTGATGAAGATGAGTGCATGAATGAAACTGCTAATGATACTACATCACTCTTGCTTACAACTTTGGGAGAGAGACAGATAAAGAAAGATTGAGATCATATAATTAGAAACTCAAAACAAGAGATTGCCATTAAGAGGTTTAAGAAGCATTACAATTACTTAGGGGTAGCCATTAGATAATACTAGTGAGTGAGGTTGTCTAAAAATTACAGAACTATTACAACTTAAAAGAGCTACAAAGCCCGAAAAGGAATTGCTTATTTTTGGCAAATTTTATTTTGAAACTTAAGCACCTCAAATAAAAGATGATAAAATAGGTTGTGGAGTTAGCCTACCGCAGTGCCTAGGAGCAAGGGAAGTCTTCTAGATTGGCCATGATCCCTCTATGCTCTTTCTCATCAATGAACCTATAAATAAATTAAATAATAAAGTACCAAAGTTCATTTAATATTCTAGAATTTGCTAACAGTTGCTTTATTTTTTTGTATATCTTAATTCGTTTTAGATAAGGAATAAATCTTGATGGTAATTAATAATTAGATGATAGCATCATCATCTAGTCAGGCTCATTATACTAATTAGACTTTTTATGCTTCATTTTTTTTCAATGTTGTAGATGAACAATGTTTAGGCATGGGAATTTTGCAATTTTTTCCCCAAGTGATTTTATGCTTGACAAGATAACAGAACTTGTCTTACAGGCTTTGGAAGGTCTATTCTTGAAGTTTTGGTAGTTGGTTTTGCAAGAAATGGTTTGCCCACTTTCTTTTATTGGCTTATAATAAAGGAGAGATATATGTAAAAAGTGGGTCTTTGCTTTGAAAAAGATGAGAAAGACTTCCATAAATCGTTTTGACAAAAAAAAAAATGATGACGACGATTGATGATTTTGGACTTTTTGAAAGAATATTGAAGAAAATAGATGAACCTAATCATCCAACCAAATCAACAACGAATTAGACTTATTAAGGTTCTAGACATGATTTAACTCCACCAACATATAAAATAAGAATAAAGTCAATTAATTTGGCTTTCAAAAGTATTTTCTGTGCCAAAATTCTATCGCAGCTTGGTGAAATGTTTAGCTGGTGGGTGCTGTCACTGATACTGATGGAACAATTAAGCTCTAAAAAGAATGGAAAAAAAAAGTCGTAAAATTAGTGAATGAGAGAAATACTTTACTTTCAATTTGATTCATATCTCTTTTAGAGATAATGACATAACTTTATTTGATTCATAACTTATCTTCTGAGATCGAGTTTACTCTAATACAATAATACAGATTCTTGTGTAATGGTTACATTTCTTCTTATCATTAGAAGAAAAAAAGAAAGAAAAGAAAACAACTATCTTGCATTTGTATGCATACATATATATATATATATACACTACCTATTTCGTAAGTCCACTCCAACACCAAACTTCCTAATCAATGTTCCATTTCTTTGCTTTCATCTGCTTTGTACTCTTGAAGCTAGCAAAGGATTGTTTTGCCTTTTGCAAACTTTATGAATATGATTTTTATATAAAGGTTTATCTACATGGGTAGTTGTAGGATAACAATCAAAACATAAAAAATCATTTGAAGCTATGACACACAAAAGACTTACCTAGTAAATTAAAAAAAATATAAATATAATTCATCTTCATTAATGCTTAGTATAACTTACTCTTGCTACAAATTTAGGTACATGATCAGAAGAAATGTGTGTAGTAGTGACAAAATCTTCTAACATTTTTGCTCAATAAATAAATAAATAAGAATTTTACATGTTTATATAAGGGATGGAAAGACATACTGGTTGAGAAGGATAGTCATGTGAAGCCCCGTGAAGGGCCAATTCATGATTGATTGAATATTGTAAGTATATGAATAATGTATGTATTACCAAGTCAAAGATGAAAAAACTTGACGTGTTGATGTTTCCAACTTGTTAGTGTTTGATGAGGGAGAAGTTGTGGAAAAACCTCATCAGACTCTCACCAACCAACCCCAAAAGCAAAGTAAAGAACCAAAAAAAAGTCTTCAAATAATTCACTTGCTTCCACCAGAACCAGGAAAATAAGAGAAGAAACTCATCTGAAATGGAAGGTTTCCTCCCTATGGTGTACAAGACCATCAAGAAGAACAGAACTCGCCGGCAGTATGAGTGTCTTTCCTCAAGTGCGGCTCAAAGCTACAATGTTGCTGACTTCTACAATAAACAACAAGAGTATGGGAATGGGATGCAGGGGACTCTGCCTCAGAAGATTGATCATGGCTTTCCTGTGGATGGAATGACTCACAGACGACATAATTCCATCCATGTTGATTACTTGGGCCGTTTTTCGCCTGATCATGTTGCAGCCAGTTCAAGAAAACTTGTGCGTTTCAGAAGCCATAGACTTTTCTCATGTGTTACTGGTGCTTGAAGAAGAAGATTTCCCGTGTTTGTGTTCGCAAGATTTATCCATTTTGTTAAGCTGGTATGTAAATATATGTATATGTTTCTCTTTCATAATCTCTGAAAAATGTCTGTCAAAATTGGTGATGGATGGATACAAAAAGTCCGTGTCATCAGTCATCACCCACCTCTGTTAGGATCGATGTTCAGAAGCTAAATTCAGCTTCAATCACATTTCATTAAGTTCATGTCAATAATCAATCTTTAATAGTTTTTGCTTGTCTATTGTGTTTCAAATTTACCCAAAGAAAGGTCCTGTCATTTCCAAGTTTTGTGACACAACAGAATGAACAGCTCTATCAAGACATCTTTTAAGGCCAAATGTGGCTGATTCTCTTGACAGCTGAGACTGTAATATATCAAACTGTGGTTTTTCTTGAAGACTTTGATTCCTATGTTTTTAGATTGAGTCTTAAGTTTCATGATTGCTTACTGTTTTCTTATAATCTTGAGGAGGTAAGTTGCAATTGTCATGGCAGTTTCCTAGTTCTGTGATGAGATTTGATGAATACAGAACCAAGTATTTTTTACAAATTCAAGCACACAAGGGGCTTGAATGGATCATCCTAAAGGGAATTGGACTATTCTTTTCTAGAGGAGTTCCGCAGCAAATTAACTAATGTGATCAATATGGTCATAATATTCTCTCAAGTATGTGGTGCCTTCAGAGTTGTAATTCATCTAAGATTCATTTGCATTTTGTGGAAAGTTCACCACAAATTGATGGCTCCTCTTTCTGAAGCAGGTGAAATGAATGCAAATTAGGTGAGGGTTTATTTATTGTCCTCATTGCCAGATGATGGAACAAATTCAGACCACCTAAATCGCCCTCGTGGAATTTGTTTCTTCTGCTAGAAAATTGACTACTGTTTTCCAAGTGTGGAATTTCAATCAAGCTGATGCGCCCGCGCCCTGATTTTGAATGAATTGATAAACTAATATAAGCATGCATGCAGCTGAAAGGACTTGACAAAAACAAAATAAAAATAAAATAAAGCTGAGACAAATAATCATAACTTACTGTACAAATAATCATAAGTCTCCAAGTGCTTGATTATGGGTACAGTAAGTTATCCATTTAAGAAATCAAACACTTGTCTCAGAAAAGAAACTCACACGATGATGAGGCTAATTGTCTTCTTAATTAGTCGTACTCCTACTAGGAGAGTTCCACAATGGCAGCTTATCCAAATAATTAGTCTGAGATAGTTTGCAAATTGTTTCAATGTTAGCTGATGGTTCTCATAATTTTTGAGAGTTATGCACAAGTTCAATTTTACTTCTTACTAAATAGAAAATCTTAAACCAGTCTAATATTCTTATTAATAGTAACATCTATTCATCTAATGGACATTGGATGCAAACATAGTAATAATAAGATTATCATGTTTCTCTCTGGTCATAAATATCTTTCCTTCTAAGTGGTAACAAGATTGGCCTAGACTTGCCCAAGAGAATGATTGTTTGTGTAGCATTTTGATCTGAGGTAAAAGAATACCAAAGGACAACCTCATGTGGGACAAGCCAATTCTCTCAAAGTTAAATGTTTCTTTTAGCTGTGCCATACAAGCAAGAACTTGAAACAACTTTTCTCTCAGCATTTGAAGTTGACCTGGATCTATCCCACACTGCTGACACAAAACAATTAAACATTTGATTGAGGCTATGGAGTAATTTGTGTATGGAAGGTCTGAAAATAATTTATTATGCAGGAACTGATATCCTTCGGATTCTCTTCAACAATGTATGCGTTTTCAGTTAGGCCTATTTTAAGTCCATCCCCTCTATTTACACATGCTGTGTTCTCCATATAAGTGCTTCTTACTTCTTTTAATCTCCAGACAGCTTTCCCACATGCTTGACAATCCTCATAAAACCTTATTATCTGGTATGGAGTCTCAAATCATAGTAGAGCCAAAAAATTGTTCCTCTGTGTATTATTTTTCAAAATTTTCCAGCCCCACCCTCACTATTCTCTGATTGCAACATTTTAACATACACAATCAGAAATTTCATTGCTTTTGTGCACGGATCATAAATTCTTTAAATATGCCTTATAAATTGTGTCATGTCATTGGAAGTTGTGATGCTAGAGGAAAGAATAAGATTGGAGGTGGAATTTCTGGTCTGCAAGACTGAACCTCACTGTAACTTAACAAGAAGATGGATTTAGTTGGCAATGAATGAGAAAAAGAGAAGTCTTCATTCAACTATTTGAGGTCTATCAAATAAGCAATTCACAAACTCAATTATATTACATAATAAAAACTCTGTCCATATTGACACCACACCAATAGATGTCTCCATCTTCATAGTAAAGCCAGCTAAAAGCCTGCCTTCACATATATTTTCACGTAAAGCCTAGCTTAAATTAAAACTAGGTCGATTTAACTGCAAATGCCGGGAAACTCTTCATCCTGACTGTTCATTAGTGATAATATTTTTCACTTGACATATATCATAGGAAGCTCAAGAAGTATTATATAAACGAAGAGCGTATATAGCTCAGAATGTAAATCTTCAGATTTCATTCAATCCTGAATGAACCAACAGAATATAAGCACACGAGACAAATCAAGCAGCAATTTCTCATCCAAACAAATTATTAATTATCCCGATTCATGTCTCTCCTGGTTATAAAAGGATAAAGCAATCTAGAGATAACTGAGAGGACCAAGATTAGCATGTGGAGTCCCTAGAAACAAACATAAAACAAGATAATCTAGTAAAAAGTACTAGAAGACAAAGTTCAAATGAAAAGAAATATAATCAAATCATAAGATGAGAAAGTAAGAACTAATCAAGTTAATGGGGACATTTTTAATCATGGGCTGTCACAGAGCACTTTGATGTGGGTTATGAAGATGTTTGTTGATGATCATCTAACCACTATGAGGTATGGGTACAATATCAAGGTGGTTAGATGCCCATCAACAAACACATTCATAGCTGCAGAAAATGCAAGTCCTACTTTTCATATACCTCTTCAGATTGAGGCCAAGACATTGATAATTTTTTAATGGTGAGCAAAAGTGATTTCAATTGAGAATACTAATATTCTTTAATATTATCCCTAGTTATATAGTCAGAATATTTGCCTGGGTAGCATATTCCCTGGGATTATACCTTTCTTCAAAACTATACCTATCCAGTGCGACTCTCTTACTGGTTGGTAGGATGAATGTTGGTTTTGACTTCTAACAACATATCTTAAACTAACATAGAGAAATACTGAAAATTGTTGGGCACAAACTACTTGGATGGTGAATGGAAAAAGGCTAAGAGATCAGTTTCTTTATAGTGCCATAAGACATGGAATATTTGCTACTAATAACATTGAAATGATTTGGGTGTTCTGCCTCCAAGGGTTGATATCACCTTTCAAAGAAAACCAGAGACTTGAAGTCCAAGTATTCCGTTGGTTTGGATATATCAACGCTGAAGCAAAATAGCATATTAGAAATCAAGAAAAGAAAGTTCAAAGTGGTTTGCCTACCTACAATTCATTCATTGCAAGGGACCCCTATTAAAAACTTCACGAGTCTTAGGGTCTGTTTCGTTGGGGGGTTTTTGGGGAGGGCGAGGGGAGGGATATTTTTTAAAAATCCGTTTACTTATTTTAGGGAAGGAGAAGGAAAATTTGAGATAAAAATTCCTTCGCTCCTCTTCTTTTCTTTCCTGAATTTGGAGAGAAGAGAAAATATAGATATATATATAAATATTAAATTCTTTATTTAATAAAAAAATTATCAATCACTATAACAAATATTATGAGAGTTAATAGTCTCTATTTACTTTCTTCTCCCCTTACAAACCAACATCTCTCCTCCGCTCCATTCCTATCCTTTCCCTCACCTCAGCTCCCCTTCCCTCTATTAAAATCTCTCCCCTCCCCTCCCTACTTTTGAACCAAACAGACCCTTAAGTACAGGCTGTTCTCGATGGTTTCCTGTTCATGAAAGCAGAAGAAAAGTACAAAAATGAAGCAGCCAATAAACAAGAAAGAGTTCTGCCACAGCAGATATGATAACAGCAAGTATTCAAAGGGAAATTTCCTGTTTCCTTGACTATGTGCAGCACAGATTGAGTTGTATTTTAAAGTCCGGCTTTCTTTTAACTCTTGCAGTGAAGACAAATTGGAAGTGAAAAGAAAGAGAATGTTAATATTCTAGTATCAGAAGAAATCTTCGATTATGTTGCCTAATATGACGAGCAAACAACAGAAGTAAGGTAGTTAACTCCTATGATACACTCAAACAATGTTAAACTCATTCCTGATTGTCTTTTTATGGTGGCCAGCAGCATCGTAAATTAAAGTCATTGAATAGATGAAATCAAAGACAACGTTAGAAAATAAGTTGTACATCTCTGCTTCCCGCTAGAAAAGAAAAGAGGGAAAAAATAGAAAAAAAAGAGAGAGGCAGGACAGATGCAAGGAAGAATGGAATGTAGCAGATTTTATCTTCCCCTGCTGATTCTGACATTTGTATGCGCTTTAACAGATGCTGAACATTTGAAGAGTGAGCTTCTCTGCCGTCAGTGTTCAGCATGTGATACAAGTAAATGTCCTCCTAGTGAATCCTATCCCCACATGACTGCATATGATGATTCTCTCATTGCTGGTGCCTTACAATCTGACTATGTAAGCTCGAAAGATAGAGGTGTGTATTCTGTACCAAATACTCAAGGTGGTCCATCTGCAGAATACAATGCTTATTATGGCTGGGAATCAACTTCTGGTTCAGCTTCCGGCTACCATAGGTAAGTGTAGAAATTCATCCAAAAAGATCAGAAATTTTTACCTTAAACAAGACTGGCTCAGCTTCTAGCTTATGAATTCATATATAAACTCACAAGGCATAATGTGGCACACACACTGTCCCCTCTGGGATTCCATATAGAAAGAAGCGACTTTTTTCAGAAAGTTGATGCATGAACTCCTCCTCGCTTGTTTTACAGATTCAGAAACTATATGGACAAATGTTCTGATGGCCAAAGCTATCTGACCGTTGACAAGCATGGTAACTTAAGCCTTCGTGCGTTGAATTCGTTGGAAAACTTGGCCGAGGCAGACTGGAAATCAGTAGCCCCAACCCCAGAATACAACCACCGTGAGTTCCGATTCTGGCTTTCTCATAGTGCAGGAAAATGTCTTACAGTTTTTGAAGGCGACTCAAAAAAGAGAACCGTTGGAGTTGCAGACTGCAGGTTTGATTGTTCCAATAAAGCCCAGCTCTTTGCCTTTCGTTTCCATTACCATAAGGCCTTCTGTTGTTGTGGTGTCCATAATAAGTGAGACATCCATGCCCAACAACATGAAAAAGATCACCGGAACAAACTGAAGTTCTTTTTCTGCAATATTCACTCCATCAATCAAACTATGGGAATTAAGCAATGTAAAAGGAGTGAATGCCAATTAGTTTGCCATCCTTCCCTTCTCAGGCATTTTGTTCTCCCTTGATTTTGCTGATGAAAATTCACATCTAACGACTTGTAGATGAGGCTCATTGGATGTACTTAAAAATCACTTGAATAAAAGAACCATGAATTTAAGTGCCCTAAGGCTACTTTGAAACAAGACCAATTGTCACAATAAACATCGTATTATATGTTGATAAGTCCAGAAACGAAAACCTGAAACTTGTTAATCTTTGTTAGTCTATAGGTTCAAGCTTGAAGCTTTCTCCATCAATGTTGACCGATCCCCATGAATGCTTATTAGACTCCCATCATAGCGTTGGCATCGTTTTTTGGAGTTGATGATTTTGGTTACTCAAACCAAGAACTGATCATCAAATAAACAAGAAAGATGAAAAGCCAAAAGCTATCTGTAAATTCATCTATTCAAATGATTCCTGACCCTACTACTCATTAAGGCTGGTAGCTGAGGATAATGTCACTGTCGGGCCAACTTGTTTGGGAACAGATCACGCCAAAACCTCTTGCCAGCCATTCCTTTGGACATTGTGCTTGTTTTTGCATGCGTAAAATTGCTGTTTATATTTTGTTGCCGTGATGGTACAAAGAAGTTTTGCCCAGTGTAACTTCCTTCACTGCTACCCAATACACTTCCTTAACCGAGAAATTTTAATACTAACACATACAGGAACCAGAACTGACTTTTCAATCTTGACGGCCTACACTTCACAAGTGAAACAAGATTTGTTTTGGGCAAAATCTGAAGGTTTTTTTTTTTTTTTTATAATTTAGGCAAAGTTCATTAAAGAAAAAAGAACAAATTATGCAGATAAAATCAATGCAACAAGAGATAACAATAATATGAAAAACAAAATAAAACAAAACACTAAACTAACATATTTTTCTTGTTATTCTAAGCCATATCTTTCAAAATCTGATGCAATGACCACTTTTAAATTTCAACCATGAAGAATCCTTTAAAAAAGACACTGGGCATATAAAATGTTTCACAAAAAGTCTAAAAGGGAGAAGAAAAAATAAAAAGGGTTCATATCTGCTCTGAGTAAAGTAAATTATCTAAGAAAGGAGAAGGATACCATCGATCTATATAGATTGGAAGGCAAGCCAACAAATCCATCATTTGGAAAAGAAATAAAAAACAGAGGAAATATATTTAAGATTTGTAGGCAAAAAGTTGAAAGAAAACACTAAAAATTGGGAAAGAAAAGAAAAATCGACGAAGATCAAACCTCCGGCCAAAGCAGGAGGCTTGAACTGGCCGGAATACGCAGAGAAAGGCTTACCTGGGTTGCAGAGATACTTCGAGAGAAAAAGGAGAAGGAGAGAGAAGCGGCCCTTAGACAAGAATTTGATCGGCAGAAGAAGATGTATTGTCATACTTCTGGGTCAGTCATCGTCGTCTTTATTGACTTAAACTGAACTTACTCGGTGACTTCAAAGAGCAACAAGAAGCAAAATTCGAGCTTTACTAGCAAAAATCAAGCCCTATCTCGATTCACAGGCTGGTTTGTTCTTAATAAGATTCTGTGAATCACAGATAACATGCCTTTAGAAGAAACAGTTCTATCAGCCTTTCTTCAGGCGGTCTTTGACAAGTTGGCTTCTCCCATTTTAAGGGAGTTTGGATTCCGATGGGGTATTGAAAGAGAGCTCAGAAAGCTGGATGGGACTCTGTAAAAAATCCAAGCAGTGGTTGGTGATGCTGAGCAGAGGCAGATCAACAACAGTACTGTCAAAATGTGGCTCGATGACCTCAAGGACCTGGCTTTTGATGCTGATGATATCCTGGATGAGTTTGCAACTGAGGCTTTACGACAAAGACTGGAGACTGAAAATCAAGATAATATAAATCAGGTATGGAGCCTTGTCCCTTCTCTTCATCAGAACATGTCTACATTCAGACTCAGCATGACATCCAAAATACAAGATATTACTGAGAAACTGGATGACATTGCAAAAGAGAGAGTGCTCCTCAGTTTTTGAAGGAACTTGGTCACACTGCCTTCGAAGAGAAAGGAAAAGCACAGACAAATTCCCCGATCGATACAAGAAGTATTCACCGTTGGAAGCAAGACAAGGAGAAAATTATCAATCATTTGTATTGCAGGCATGAGAGGACTTGGAAAGACAACCCTGGCTCAACTTGTTTACAATGATGAAATGGTAACAACATATTTCAATATCAAAGCATGGTATTCTGTTCCCACTGATTTTGATGCGCAAAGATGTACCGGAGCTGTTTTAGAATCCGTAACAAGGAGTGCATGCAATCTGGATAACCTTGAACCGCTCCAGGTTAGTCTCAGAGAAATTTCAAACGAGAAAAGGTTTCTTATTGTATTGGATGATATATGGAATATAGATCGAAACAGTTGGTCTCAGTTTCAAGCCCCTTTACATCTTGCTGCAAGAGGAAGTATAATTCTCGTAACTTCAAGGAACAATAAAGGTACTGATGCATTTCCAAACTTTGGTTGCAATTGGCAAGACGATTGTCAAAAAGTGTGGTGGTTTGCCGTCCATGGTTAAGACATTTGGAGCCCTCTTCGAGTCGAGCATATGTGAGGAAGCATGGGATGGCATCTGCAAGGGTGATATATGGGAATTACAAGAACAAACAAATGAATTTCTATCAGCCCTCAGATTGAACTACCACTACCTTCCTGCGCATCTAAAAAGGTGCTTCTCATATTACTCCATTTTCCCAAGAAATTATGAATTTCAAAAGAAGTTTGTTCTTTTATGGATTGCAGAAGGTTTTGTGCAACCAAAAGGAAAGAGGCTACTGGAAGACATAGTGCCGAGTATTTTGAGGATATATTGAACCAGTCATTTTTCCAGCGTTCTCAGCTGAACGTCCAAAACTTCGTGATGCATGAAGTTATACATGGTTTAGCACAATCTGTTTCAAGTGAAATATGTCTCAAATGGGAAAACGTACAATTTGATATTTCTGAAAGGACTTGGCATTCATCATTTTTTCTTGGTCATTCTAAACCACAAACATTCAGGTATTGTACAAGGCTAAAAGATTGCGAACATTCTTTCTACATAGAGTTTTCATGTTCCAATTACTTCCTAAAAGCTTAAACTTGAATGATAGGCTTCAGACATCCAGATGCCTACTTGTGCTAAGCTTCAATCAAGTTTCACTTACCGACTTACCTGAATCAATTGGCGGTTTAAAGCACTTACGCCTGCTTGACATATCTCGAACTTGGATCACATGGCTGCCAGCATCAGTAAAAAATCTCTATAATATGCAAACTCTAGTGCTAACTCAGTGTCTTAATTTTCAAGGTTTGCCTATTGACATCGGTAATCTTTTCAATCTTAGGCATTTATTTCTTCCATCAAACTGCCAATCAGAAGAGATGCCTAAAGGTATCAGTAGATTGACATGTTTGCAAACACTACCCATATTTGTTGTGGACAAGAAAAGATCAGGCATACAAGACTTGAGAAACTTTCAGCACCTCAGAGGATCACCTTGCATTTCAAAAATAAACAATGTAGGAGATACCTTGGATGCAAAGGAAGCCAATCTGGAACAGAAACAACACCTTCAAGAGTTGGAACTACAATGGGATGATGAAGAGAGTGCAGGTTCTGATGGTACTGTACAAGAAAATGTCCTGGAGTACCTAAAGCCACGCCAAAAACTGAAGAAGCTTACTATCAGATCCTTGGGTGGAAAAATATTACCAACATGGATGAGGCATTCCTCTCTTCCAAACCTGATAGTTTTGTTACTTCATAGCTGTACAAGATGCAAGTTCCTCCCCCTCCCCTTTGGGACAGTTACCTCTATTAAGACACCTACACCTCAAAAAATTGCAAAGTGTCAAGCAGATTGGTCAAGAGTTTGCTGTGGGAGGATTCCCTGCACTAGAGACACTAGAATTTGAAGACATGCCCAAATGGGAAAAACGGTCAGTAGCAGATGGCAGTGAATTCTGTCACCTCAAAAGCCTTCGCATCAAGCATTGTTCTAAACTCAGAACCTTTGTTAACATATTTCCCAATCTGATTACTTTGGAGATTCAGTGGTGCAAGAAGTTGACAACATGGCCTAGGTTCCAATCACATTGTGAGGAATTCCCTTGCCTCCATGAGCTAAAAATAGAGAGCTGCCCTGAGCTGAAAGAGTTGCCTCAGCTCCTTCCTGCATTAGTCAAAATGGAGCTACATGAGTGCAAAGAACTAACTATTCTTCCAAACCTTCCATCACTGAACTGTGTCTGAGCATAAAGGGACTGTATGAAATTCAAAACCTGTTCACTGAACTGGATGCAGAATTTAACAACCTTCATGAGCTTACCAAATTGAATTGTAACAAGCTACTTCAGTTGCCACACTACATTCCATCTTTAGTAAATGTTGATTGTATTTAATGACTTGATACAATAGATTATAAGAAGTGCCTATATATATAGGCTTACACAAGCACACAAATGTAGAAAAACAACGCTCATAGCAGCCACCATTTTAGGTGGCCTAACTTAATTTAATACTCAACACTCCCCCTCAAGCTGGAGCATATAGATCAAATGCTCCAAACTTGCTACAAATGTATTCAATCCTAGGTCCTCTCAAAGATTTAGTAAAGACATCAGCAAGTTGGTCATTTAATCCAATGAAAGTAGTAACAATGTCCTCAGAAGCAACCTTTTCACGTATGAAGTGACAATCAACTTCAATATGTTTAGTCCTCTCATGAAAGACAGGATTAGATGCAATGTGCAAAGCAGCTTGATTATCACAAACTAATTTCATAGAGTTGAGTTTACAGAACTTGAGCTCCGTGAGAAGATGCTTCACCCAAATAAGTTCGCACGTCCCAAGAGCCATTGCTCGGTATTCAGCTTCTGCACTTGAACGAGCTACCACATCTTGTTTTTTACTTTTCCATGACACAAGATTTCCCCTAAACAAGATACAATAACCAGATGTTGATCTTCTATCCCAAGGACAGCCAGCCCAGTCTGCATCTGTATAGCCAACAATTTCTGTATTTCCATGATTCTTATAAAGTAAGCCTGTACCTGGAGACCTTTTAACATACTTTAAAATTCTGGTTATAGCTTCCCAATGACTTTCACATGGTGCTTGCAAAAACTGGCTAACCACACTAACTGCAAATGAGATATCAGGACGAGTGACTGTCAGATAAAGTAACTTGCCAACTAACCTTCGGTATCTTCCTGGATCAGATAAAGGCTCCCCCTGTCCTGGAAGAGGTTTGACATTGGGATCCATGGGTGTGTCAACAGGTTTGCAATCTGTCATACCTGTTTCTTCAAGTATATCCAAGGCATACTTTCTTTGAGAAACATAAATCCCTTGTTGTGATTGAGCAACTTCTATACCAAGAAAATACTTTAAATTTCCAAGGTCTTTAGTCTCAAAGTATTGAAATAAATGTTCCTTAAGTTGACTTATACCCTCTGTGTCATCTCAAGTGATAACAATGTCATCAACATAAACTACCAAATAGATGCTTTTTCCTGATAAATGTCTGAAAAATACATAATGATCAACCTTGCTTCGAGTCATACCGAACTGTTGAACAACTCCATTGAACCTGCCAAACCAAGCACGGGGGATTGTTTCAAACCATAGAGGGAACGCTTAAGGCGACATACTAAGTTCCTTCCTGTTTTAGCTACGAAACCTGGAGGTTGTTCCATGTATACTTCTTCGTTCAGGTCACCATGTAGGAAGACATTCTTGATATCCAATTGATGCAATGACCATTGACGAGTGGCTGCCATTGACAGGAAAATACGCACAGAGGCAATTTTGGCCACGGGTGAAAAAGTATCAGTGTAGTCAACACCAAATACCTGCGTATAACCTTTAGCAACAAGTCGAGCTTTAAGTCTGTCCACTTGTCCATCTGGGCCAACTTTGACATTATACACCCATCTGCAACCAACTACTGCTTTGCCAAGAGGTAGAGGTACCAACTCCCAAGTTCCTGAAGAATCAAGAGCTTCCATTTCATCAGCCATAGCCTGCCTCCAGTCTGGTTGAGATAAGGCATCCTGAACATTCTTAGGGACAGAAACAGAAGATAAATGGGAAATAAAAGCACAATAGGATGGAGAAAGACGCTTTTGTGAGAGAAAATTATAGATGGGATAAGGGTTTCGAGTAGACCTGGTACCTATGCGGTTGACAATAGGTGAATCTTGGACCGAGTCAGAAGGATCCGACGGCATAGGACATGAATCAACTGGACGTTCATGATCTTCTTGTGAACTACGTAACTTACGAATGCGACGCTGATATATGTGTGGGAAAGGTGACATAAGTTGTTCCTCTTGGATTTGGGGCAAAGACTCAGGAGGAAGTGAAGTGAGTGCTTCTTCAGGTACCATATGAGATGATGACTCAGAGAAGGTAGGAACAGGAAGTATTTCTGCAGTCCCAGTGGGTGCCCCAGTGAAGTCGGACTCGGCAATAGTAGTTAAAGAAAAGAAGGGTGATGACTCAAAAAAGGTAACATCAAAGGATGTGTAAAAACGATGAGTCTTAGGACAATAACACCGAAAGCCCTTTTGAAGACGAGAATATCCAATAAAAACACATTTTATTGCTTTGGGATCGAGTTTATCTCGTCCAGGAGTAGTGTCATGAACAAAACTGGTACACCCAAAGACCCTTAGCGGAAGCTTATGAAGAGGTTCTTGTGGGAGTAAAACACTAAGTGGAATTTTTCCTTGTAAGACAGAAGAGGGCATTCGGTTTATGAGGTAGCAAGAGTGAAGTATAGCATCTCCCCAAAATCTTTTAGGAATCTTTTGATGGATAAGTAAAGTGCGGGCTGTTTCGATAAGATGTCGATTCTTCCTCTCAGCAATTCCATTTTGTTGTGGAGTTCTAGCACATGAAGATTCATGAAGAATGCCATGTGAGGAGAAGAAAGTAGTGAATGGATCAGAAAAGTACTCTTTTGCATTATCACTACGCATGATTTTTATAGAAACTCCAAACTGAGTTTTTATTTCATTATAGAATGTTTGGAATACATCAAAAAGCTCAAAACGATTTTTCATCAAAAAGACCCAAGTGCAACGAGAAAAATCATCTATAAAGGTAATAAAATACCGATAGCCAAGAATAGAAGGAATACGACATGGCCCCCAAACATCAGAGTGAACTAAAGAAAATGGGGTGGTAGTAGTTCGCCTATCAACCCTACCGGGATATGAAGCTCTGGAATGTTTCCCAAGTTGGCATGACTCACATTCAAGAGATTTTAAATTTGACAGATCGGGAAGGATTTGACGCATTTTATTAAGACTCGGGTGCCCCAAACGGTAATGGGCAAGAAGAGGAGAAACAGTAGCGGTGAGCGCAGCTTTGGAACATAAGAAGAGGTAAAGTCCTTTTGATTCATATCCCATACCAATGGTCTCCTTCGTGTGTCGGTCCTGCACAAGTACCGAATTAGAAGAGAAAGTGACACAACAGTTAAGAGACTGAGTAAGTTGGTAAACGGAAATTAAATTGAAGGGACATCCAGGAATATACAACACATTAGATAAGGATAAAGAAGGAAGAAGAGTAACATTCCCAATGCCTTTTGCAGCACCTATTGATCCATCGCCAAAGGTAACTGATGGAAGGGAATTAGAATAGGTAATGTGAGAGAAAAGATCAGGATTACCAGAAAGATGATCAGTGGCTCCGGAATCAAAATCCACATAGAGTTAGACTGGGAAGCAAGAGCGGTATGCGATGCTTCAGGAGTGACAGAGGTCCTAGCAGCCTTGAGTCGTAGAAACTCTTGATACTCGGTGTTTGAGATAGTAGTGTGTGTATTAGGGGCATCTGAATTGACTTGTACCACATTAGCCACTATTGGCTTGCCATGAAGTGCCCAACATTCTTCCTTTGTGTGCCCCGGTTTGTTACAATGATCACAAAATCGGAATGGACCACGGCCACCCCGACCATTACCATGACCACCTCGACCATTACCACGACCATCTCGACCTCCTCGATAACTTCCTCGACCTCTTCCTCTGTTATTGTCTCGGTAATGTTGAGTTTGAAAGGTAAGAGCAGAGTGCTCGATTGTGGAGGAGGGTGTAATTTCTTTGGAAACAGAAGAAACTTGTAGAAGTCTTTTAAACATGTCTTTAGTACTCGGTACAGTTCCTTCGCCGAGAATTCCATTACAAACTTGTTTATAATCTGACTCAAGCTTTGCAAGAGTGAAGACAACAAAAAACTTGTCACGTTGAGCAAGTTGGTCTGCCGGTGATCCTCCAATGGGCAAGAGTTTGTTGAATTCTGACATGAGCCCTTGAATTTTGCCTAAAAATTTTTCCATTGACATATCTGACTTCTTGATATTCACCATTTCACTGATAATGGAATAAAAATGAGAGATGTCATTTGTATATAGTGATTGTGCGTGTTCCCATACGGATGCACAGGTCATGAAGGGACGGAACATAGGAACTAACTCAGGTGAAAGAGACTGCCATAGAAGACTGCATAATTGGGCATCAATTCTTTCCCACACATCTCTTTCATAGTGAATTTTCTCAGAATTTATAGTCAAATGATCAACTACCCCTTGTCCCATAAACCACAGTTTCACAGCAGAAGACCACTCTTGATAATTTTGGGACCCTATCAACTTATCATGAGTGATAACAACATTACTAGATAAATTTGGCACATAAACTTTTGGTTGAATAGATTGAGATTGGGAAATGGGGTTCAATATTTCTTCTTCAGCCATGACTTGTATTTTGTTCCTAATACTAAGGTTGTATATTGCTTATCGAGACCAATTGGAGATAAGAAACAATTGCAGCAAAAAGTTCTTAATACCCAAGAGAACAAATGTGACCCATTTCAAAAATCAAAGGTGAAACTGACAAATAACACATGGAATGGATCAAGCAGAACCTGGAGAAGCTTGAGGGAGAAGCGGCGCAGCGTTCCGACCGCTGCAGGTGGCGCGTGAGGCTCACGCGCCGGAGAGTGAGGCGGCGTGTGGCGGCGCGTGGAGGCGCGTGGCGGTAGCTTCTGGCTGCCGGACTTCGGGTGATGTTCTGAGAGGTTGAGGCGCGCCTAATGATGATGTAAGACAGACAGAAAAATAGAATGGAGAATAGAAACTGAATTTAGATTGAAGAAGCTGGAATTTGAAACTTGAAGAAGCTGACAAGTTTCTGTGGCTGTGGCTGCAGGAGAAAAACTGACATTTTCATATCCAGGTGATTGAAAATGTGAAGTTGCTGGAGGAGCAGGTTGGGGAGGATAGGCAGGACCTTGAGAATATGGTGCTGGAGCTGGAGGAAGAGGTTGGCAGCTGATGATGATTGAGGAGAAGGATAAACTGATGCTGAATTTGGCCCTGAATTTGGAGGGTTAAGACTTCTTGAAACACTTCTTGAAACAAATTCCAGAAATGTTCTAATACTTCAAATGAACCTTTCAGATTATCAGAAAGGTTCAGGCCACAAGAAAAGAGGCTCTGATACCATGTTGATTGTATTTAATGACTTGATACAATAGATTACAAGAAGTGCCTATATATATAGGCTTACACAAGCACACAAATGTAGAAAAACAACTCTCATAGCAGCCATTTTAGGCTGCCTAACTTAATTTAATACTCAACAGTAAAAATGGATATACACAAAGTGCAAGCAATTATCGGGAATACCAGGTCTTCCTGTACCTCAAAACTTTGAAGCAGAAGGCAATGGTTATCTTCATTGAACGAGCTTGCAATCAAGGATTGTCCAAAGCTGAAGGAACTGAAAGGGAACTTCCCTTCGTTGCTACAGTTGAAGATAAAGAAATGCAGTGTTTTTGCAACTTTTCCAAGTCTTCGATCACTTTACAACTTAGATATTGATGAGTGTGATGAAATCCTGCAACACCCCCTTCACGACCTAAAATCCGTTCATAGCTTGTGCCTTTCTAGAACTTCGAAGCTCATACACCTCCCTGAAACAGTGCTACAGTCTTGAAGAGCTAAAGATTCCTAATTGTGATGAGCTTGTATCTTTATGGGCAGATGATGGCCAAGATTATTTTACTTCACTACAGCGTATAGAAATTTGGTGTTGTAACAAATTTATTTCTCTGCCAAACAGAATGCCTCAGGTGCTTAAAGTTTGAAGTTGATCTATTGCTGGAATCTTGAGTCGCTGCCTCACTGTTTGCATCTCTCATCTCTAAAAGACTTGGAAATTAGCAATAATGAGAAGCTGGTATCATTTCATGAAAAAGGATTGCTCCTTACACTGACTCATCTTGTGGTCAGAGAATGTCAAAGTCTTAAAGAGCTTCTGTTATATGCCTTAGCAAAGGATCTAGTCACAATTCTAGACACATAATGAATTGATCTTGAATCTATGGTGAATAACTTGAAAGTAGACTTGTCCTAGACAAAGCTCCTTTTCTAATACTAACTTTGAGAATAATTGCTTACTTTATTCAATACTCAAACCTATTTTTATAGGTTGCTAATAACAAGAAAAGGAAACCTTCTAAGAGATCTCATGACAAACAAATAAATGAAACAAAAATAAACAAAGAATTAAATAAAGGAAGTGAAAATCTATGAAAATCTCTAAGTGAGAAATTTAGGGAGCATTTAATATTGTGGCATTATTCTTCCTATCATTACTCCCCTTCTCAGCCATCAACTTGTCATCAAGCTCAAATTCTGAAGCAGCTTCTGGAAAGTGGGCAACCGATTCCCCTATTGCACTCCAAGGAGGAGCTGCGGTAAGTTGAAAGTTTTCATGAGGAGATTGTCCATGCCATAACAAATTTTTCCCATTGAGTTCAAATTGCATAGTTAAGGAGTTGAAATGCCATCGAATCCGACCAAGGATACACAACCATTTCACTCCTAAAACCATGTCAGATCCATCTAATAGAAGAGCATAAAAATTAGCTTGACATATGTCACCTGCAACCCTAAAAGATACCGACTTACATGTGCCATGCCAGGTTCACATTCCCTATTGGCCACATTTACATGTAGTCCTGGTCTTTTCCACACTTTTAGTCCTAGACTAGGAATTAATCCATCTCTCAGAAAATTGCCATGCTGCCAGAATCAACCAGTATGAAAACAGCAATGTCCGACACATCCGCTAATATAGTAGGATAATTGTGATCCATGCTGATGGTATTTAAAGAAAGCTCTGTATCCCCCACCATATCTTCCTCAAATTCATTAATGGGAACCTCAATCCAAAATAATCTTTACATTTATGCCGCATGGAATAGATATCATCACAATTATAGCACAACCCTTTGGCCCTCCTTTCCGCCATTTTTGCTCTTGTGAGTCTCTTCATAAATGGTTGGGAAGGTACCGTTTTATTACTACTTGTAACTGGTTTAGCCAGTAGGCCCCCAATTGTGGCAATAGAACTTGTGTTTGGAGCATAGACATACATGCAGCTGGCGGAATTGGGTGGCTACCCATCCATGAAGGTGCGTGAAGTGAAATTTCCTGGTGAAATCCTTTGCTGGCGCTCCAATGCTCGAGCCATGTCCATGGCACTACCAAGATTTCTTGGCCGTTGAAGCTCAATATCAATCCTTAGTGCTTTTGTCAACCCAACAATGAATAGGTCCACTTGTTGGCGTGGTTTAAGATCAGAAGTTTTAGCCAACAATGACTGAAATTGCTATTGATAATCCTCTACTGATCCAATCTCTTTAAAGTTGGCGAGCTCCCAAATCTCACATGACGATACTCCTTAAATCGACCCCAATCCAGATCGGTCTCCTCTTGCTCTTCTTGCTCATACCACAATTGCACCTCACCTAATAGATGAAACGCTGCTAATCCACTTTATCGCATTCAACAGTCTTTTGACTAATGAAAAATTTCTCACATTAATAGAAAATAACTATAGAATGAGGCTTGAATATTTTTTTGCAAATGATGCCAATTAATTTTTCAAACTCATGCTCATTGCAAAGCCATTATCTTGATTACTTGATGGCCCTCATGGCTTCACTACTTTGCATGAAATTCATTGAAATTTCATAAACTTATTATTGAGAGAACAAATGAAACGAAATACGAAAGCAAATATACTCCAGCATTAAATGAAAAGTTCAGAGAGATCCTAAATCTCCCCATAAGTACAAAGATGGATAAAGCCAAATTTTACAGTAACCTAGCTTGATTCTTTTCAGCACAAAGCTGCCTTCCCTGACGTCTGCAGGTGAAATCTTTTAAATTGGATCTTCTTCCGCTATCAAGTCCCTTATAAGTTTCAGATCAACCACCTTTCCATAAAGAAACTCTACTAAGAACAAGTACACTTCATCCTACCAAAGATTAGAAAAGAATATGATGGTGCACTACATCAGTTCCATGAAAAGAGTAGAAATTGCTGCTAAATTATTTAAGAGATACATCACAAGCACTCACATGCACTGTCCAATACTTCAGAAAGAAAGGCAGCAGATTTCATCATGGCATCTTGCTTCAGCACATGCATACAGCAGTTGATCTACATGAAGTCATTCCTGCCCCTGCACAACAGGTGTTGTGCAGAGAGGAAGAAATCAGTAGTTAACCTGGGCCCAAGATTCTGACTAACAAAGCAAATATCAGCCAATGTAATATTCTAGAAGTCCTTCTGGCTAATTTGAATTATAGGGAGGAATAACTTCTTCAATGTTCTTAAAGCCACTGAGACAAGGTGGCTTTGCTGCTCCATAATAAAAGAATGCCATTATCCTTGACAATTCATCTGCAGATCGGCTTGCTGACAGGCAAAAGAATAATTTTTTAAGTTTCAATTCACAGATTTTCTAGTATCAAATTCAGCAACTTCACTTATGTGTTCTTCACCTTTCTCACGGTATAAGATTTTCCCAGCTTTAGTAAAGATGAGTTCTGGGTATATAGATACTTGTAGAGCAGAGGCCAAATTGGTCTCAACAACAGCATCAATTGCCACACACTATTATGATACATTCTATGAGACGAATGCTGAATGTAAAATAAACAAAATGCAAAAGTGAATCAAACCTCCTCCCCCCACCCCCCCAACTAAAAACAAAAGGGGAATAAAAGGGAAAAAACAAAAGAGCCCCACTTACTCTTGGAGATGGTAGCCTGCAGTTCCATATGATTTGCACAGCTTTCTCCAATTCATCCCAAATTTTTTCATTTTCTTTTGGTCTGCAGGTTTTCAAAAGCTTTTTAAAATTCCATTGTAAAACAGAAATTACAAATTGCAAAGTCCAAAACGAGACCTAGATTTCTTGAAAGAAAAAGTTGCATTCATCCTTACCCCCCTGGTTAATAAAAAGCTCCTCTTATATTCTTAATCTTTTAATCATAATACACGGAAACTTATTTGGACAAAATATGAATTCATCATGGCATAAGCAAGAACAGTAGCCTCAAGTTCCGGTTATGTCAATCCTAAAATAACATGGATTCAACATGTTGTAAGCTACAACCCGAAGGGAGTAAAAGACACTAATTGTAAGATCAACATCTGCAATAACATTGATAATTGATCAGATTCGAAGAGATAAACTAAAATAACTCAACTTGAAATTGAAGACTGAAGCAAAATATGGACATAAAAAAATAAGAAAAGAAAAAAAATATAAAATATTTTTTTCCTTCGAGTGGGGATGGAATAATAGAGGAGAAGAGGGAAGAAAGAGCATTACATGATAGCTATTGCAATCATCAATTGTCAAAAGTTCAAGGTTTCACTAAGAGAGTGGGTCAAGCATCCTTTCAGATTATATATTATTCTCTCAACTAATCAACCAAGAATACAAATTATATCCCTGCACATTACTTCAAGATACACAAATAGTTTATGATTTCCCTCCTCTAAATCTTCCTTCTAGTCAAAAGGAAATAGGCAAATGGAAAGAAGATGAACAGCAAAAGCTGGAGGATTTGTCACCATAGGAAGACAATTATTACAGTAGTTGTCCATAGCTTGTCATGATGATTGATGCAGCTATGACTGCAACTCAACACAGTATTCTCAACCACCTTCCTCCCCCCCCCCTCCCCCACAACACACACACACACACACCAAAAAAAAGAAAAAAGAAAAAATCAGAAAGATAAGACTTGGGGGAAAATGTCAAATAAGAGCAAAAGCTTTAGAACCCTGAAAACTCAAATGGCTGCCACCACAAGGCCATTCTTTTCGCATACAAAATGGGCAACTGTGCAACTAAAGGAATGGAAAGTAGAGTAGCCATTAGAACAGGCAACCATGAAGATGAAAAGAAATGAACTTGTACAAAAGGAGATAATCTGAGTACATAATGACCAACTGGGTGATGATAGAAAAACGAAGCCATGAGCTGACCTTTTATAACGATTATGCACAAGAACTACCAGAGGGCTAATGTCCTTGAAAATTGTTTCTTCCCATTCTGCAGATGTTATGTCTTTTATAGGACGAATATAATCATCATCTTGCCAGACTATTTCATTTTCACTGTCATAATTCTCATCATCATCCTTCTTAACATTTTTAATGGTGATTTTATTGAAGAATTGGTCCAAGTTGAAACCCCGTCCATCACCATCTTCAGGCCAATTAGGATCATCCTCCTCAACAACAAGAGGGTAATCTGCCAAAAGTTTTTGCATTTTTTTTCTCCTCTCAATTGGGTCAATCTCTTCCTCAATATCAGGGTTCATATTGATCACTTCCCTAATTTTTTTCCTCCATTCCTGCCTCTCTTCCCCATCCATATCAAAGAAATCAGTTTGCTCCTTGCTTCCATCAGATGCTTCATTTCCTCCATCATCCTTTCCCCATTCTGCTTCCAGTACATCTCCTGTTTTAGAAGCTCTTAGCCTATGCTTTCTGACATAATCAAACTGAACATAAAATCCAATTTCTCAGATTCCCTTACTAGGATAAAACTTTCTAGATAATAGAGTAATATAATACTAAAAGTAGGGAAACAAGAGAAAAAAAAACACACCATCAAAGATGATTTTGAAAGTCGGACGGGGACATTCTGCTAGAGGAAAGACTAAAACTTTTCTGCATCATTCTCTTCATAGGAATAGTAGGACTGAATGGAGAAATAACTTTTATGCTTTTTGCTATGACAGATGAAGACAATAGGTGCAGCCTCAGTGAACACTGCAACTCCATTTCCTACACAATCATTTGAGTTGCATCAAGCTATTGATTATGTGCAGTTTACCTGATGTAGGAAGTGAAAAAAAAAAACAATCCAAAATATTCAAAACAACGGCTAGCAATGGCCCAGCAAGACTTAAAGCAAAAAGACTCAATCTTTATGAGGGGCATGCGAAGGTCATGCTCTAATGAAGTCCAAACTACATAACCACCTCAAAATATACCATGACTGATACTACGAACAAGGAATGCACCTAAAATCCCAGAAAAAACTTGGAAGTTCCAAGAGAAACTATGGAAAGAAAATTTTTGAGCATATAATTAGTATCACGCAGAAAAATGCGAAAATTCATAGGTCCACCTCCAAGAACTTAAAGAAGCTGTGGATTGAGCTTGGCAGCTGAGCAGAGCAGCGACGAATTTTCAGAAAGGAATCAAAGAAATGTCCCCTTCTCTTTCCATTTGTTTCCTCCAAGTTTTGGAACTGGGTTAGCAAAGACAGCAATTAGAGAGGGTTTACCCTTTTCTTTTTCCTTTTTTCGTTACTACGATATTATCTTATCCAGAGTTATTAGGAAAATACTGATTTAGATATTATATAATTTTTCTGAGTGAATATAAAAAAGAAAACTTAAGAATAATTATCTACAACTAAAATAGCCCTCTATATTAAATAAGAATAATAATTCAAAATAAACAATGGCCATATTTTTGTGTCAAACTATTTTTTTATCTGAGAAAATTTATATAAAAATCATCTCTTTCTTCCCTCAAAAAAAAAATCTCTTTCTTCTTTTTTGTAGGAAAAAAATATGGGTGACAAAATGGATGAAAAATCAATAAATATTCAAAATCATCTATAATTAAATAGATTTAGTTAACTCATATAACTTAAATGATTTTAAATAGACATCCATTTAAATCCATTTATCTATATATTTAAATGAATATCTATCAAATTCAGTAAATATCAATTTAAAAAGTCTAACACTTGATCAATTTAACTAATCAAATATATTAATTACCCTTCGAACAAAAAAATAAATTTATAATTTATTATTAATTATAATTTCAGTTTTTTTTATGATAGCATATAATGTTTTTTTTACATTTTCTAATTAAATTTATGTCGTAACATATATTAATTTTCTATGTTCAAAAAAAATATTTTTTTAAAAGTGTCAATCTCCCTACAATTACCGTAACTAGTAGCCATTCAAAAAATAAAATGAGTGGAGTTGACTTCTGATTCAATTTCAAAGATTTTGCAAATCTATAAATCAATTTACTCTATATTTAAGAGTTAAAAATTAATTTTATTTAATTTTTTACTTTTATCAAATACTTATCAAGGAAATCAAATATTTAGAAAAAACAATCTACTGATAGGTCCTATTTCTCAATTTCTTTTATTATCATTTAATTTTTCATTTTAAACTTTGTTTTCAATATATATATATATATATATATATATATTATACAAATTCAAATTCTATTTTGCATAAATTGTACAATCTATTTTCCAAATCTCATTAATTTCTTTTGAATATGTGTATAAATAATATAAATGACACTATGACAATTAATTGAATACAATTGTAAATTATATGGATAAATGAGTGTTTATGGATATTCATAAACCATTTAAGTATAAACCATTTAAACGATCTATATATGGATCATAAATAATTTTGACTTAAATAGATTGATGATTATTTAAATTTATTCAGTTTGGGAGACTTACTCATTCAATAAATAAAATTGACTTTAAAAAAAACTATATATCTAAGGTTTATCTTTAAAAAACTTATAATTCATATACAAAGTTCTTTTTTTTTAAGGAAAATACAAAGTTATTTTAAAGTGGAAATTATCAAGATATACTTTATATTTTTAAAAATATCTTTACAATTTCTTTTTTTACTTTAATTTTATAAGGAATTTAGATAATTTGATCAAATAAAGACTTTACCAGTAAATTTTACATTAACTAAGATTATTTTCATTAATGTTGTTTACTAATTTTTATAAATTTTTTATTTTAAAAATTTATTTACAATTCATTTTTACTTTAATTTTATAAATAGTTAGATAATTAGATCAAATAATAACTTTACTAGTAAAAGAATTATTCCATGTACTTTCTTCTAAAAAAAATTAAGAAAATTCATTGTAATTATTTGTTTACTCATATTATATATATTGTCAAGTGAAATTGTTTATTGTAACATCCCAGATTCCCAAATAATACCCAAATAGAAAATATAATATAATAGTCAAGTTAAAGAATATTTCAAATTTAAATAGTCAAAATTCCCATGAATCAAAATCCCAAATTCCAAATTAAATTTCAAATTATAAATTTGAATCAAAAACAATCTTTGACAGAATAAAATTATTTATACCAAATAAAACTAAAACATAAACATAAATATTCTTAGTTAAAAAATGAGAACATAATTTAAATTAAATTAAAAATTCATAAATGGTTGGTCATCCTCCGTCCCACCGCATCTAGGGGTGAGCATTCGGTCATCGCAACCCATCAGCCTGTAAATGATTTTAAAAAAACATAATACATAGGCTAATAGTTACAGAGTATTTAGTAGGAGTAAAGTGTGACATTTTACAAGGATATACACATTGCAAATCTCATATAAATATAAATATAAATAGTCAATGTATGTCATCGAGTCAAAAACTATTGTTTAATTGTGCTAAAGTTCATGTTCAATTGGACATAAGTCACTGTTTTATCAGGCCTAAACCCCTGTTGTTTGATGACATATGCAATAGACATTTATATGCGCAATTATAAAATTATTGTACACATATCATAATAGAATTTAAAAGTGCACAATTAATCATAAAATAAATAGTACATATAACATGTAAATATAAATATTTAAATAATCAAATAAGGTTAGAACTCTCACATCAAATGCAGATATAAATGCGTGCTAAGTTGTGTGGAAAAAACTAGCTCCCTAAGTCCTTGTTTCCTACATTGGAAATATTTAATGAATTAGAATCTTGAAATGCTAAATTAAATAATTGATTTTAAATAAATAAATAAATAATCTAATAAAAGAAAAATAATGGTTTTTTGAAAATTTAAAAGAAATATTTGGCATTTTGAAAAGGTTTGGGAACACTTAGAATAATAAAAAGGTAATTTTCATGTTGGAGCCAAATTGTAATTTTCAAAAGTTTAGGGATTAAAAACAAAAATTTTGAAAATATGGATTGAAACATAATTTAAATAATTCTTGTGGTATAGAAATGGAATTCCCAAAAGAATTAGGTAAAAATATAATTTTTAAAAATTTAGGGTCAAATTGAAAATTATAGGAATGTTTGGGGACTAATTTGGAAATTCTAAAACATTTTTGGATAAATTTGTAAATTCGTATATAAAATTGTGAAAATTTTAGAATTTGTAAACCCTAAGAACCTATTTACAAAAATAGATAAATTTTAAAAAAAACTGCTAAAATGTCCATCTATTCCCAAAAATCCTAACCCTAATTTTTTTTTCTTATCCCCTAATCCTAGCCGCCCGCCCCCCTCTTCTTCCTCTCCTCTCCCTCTTCTCCTTTCTTCTTCTCTCCCATCTCCCCCCTTTCCTTCTCTTTTCCTTCCCTCCCTCTGCTCGCTCTTCCCTTTTCTTTCTCCCCATCTCTCTCGGCCTCCTCTCTGTCGCCTCCCTCTTCTCTTGGCCTTCTCCCCTATCGGTCTCTCTTTTTTTTTTTTTTTGAAAAAAAAAATGATATGGTTTGTAAAATGCTAGAAAAAATGGATGTTTTTAGGCTTATTATCGCCGTCAACGCCCAGCCATATAGCGGCACCGGTGGTGACTGTCATGCCTTAAAAAATAGAGGAATTTACCTACCTCGAGATTTCGTGATTAAGAGGAAAATATGACTAATTGTTTTAACCTTTGGCTATTTATATGAGAGATATTAAATCCTAATGGAACGGGTTATTAAGCCCATTAAATTATAATTTAGGTATTACATTTATCTTCCCAAATTCTTATGGAAATATTTATTACAGTAAGAGAAGTGCCTACAATTATAGTAATTGAGAATAATAGCAATGGTAATTATTACATATAAGGTTATATAAGAGGAAAAAAAAAAATCTAATTTTCATGTAAAGAAAGGTAAAAAAAAAGTAAGGAATGTAAAAAAAGAAGAATATATATCATAGGGATATTGTATAAATCTTATGGCTGACATTTTTAAATCTATTTTTAAGCGGGTAAGACTAGGGATATTATATACTCATAGGGATTATGGCTGGTATACTTGCTATGTTTCAATCGGGGATGGGGACAATATTTTCACAAGTGAACCAGGTTAGACTAGGAGTACTTGATCGCCTCAACCTATATTGCCATCCTGGCCAGCCCTAGGTGAAAATGTTTTTTGGCTACTCCTCTGAACAACTCCAATTGCAGCTCTCGAGTGAGTAAGTAGGAGTATGTATTATTTGGTCTAGACTGATTGTTTGGATTAGATTTTAAAATTTGGTTTGATTTTTCGATCTAACAATCCAATCCAATTTGATTTTTGGGGGATGAAATTATTTCGATTCGGTCTTTAATTTTAAATATCTGACCAAATCGAAGATCAAATTTCTATGTTTATAACAATAATAATTAATCATTTTTGTTTCTAATTTCATGTTTTTTTTCTTCTGTTGACAAAAATCTTGCTAATGATACAAGAACTTCATACAATGAGAAAACTTTTTATTTTTATTTTATGAATGATATGTAAACTTTATCTAAACATTACAAAATAGTTAGAAAAAAATAGTATTTCATTTTAAATATATATATATATATATATATATATATATATATATATGTAAAGTGGAATTCGATCTTGACTGAACCAAATATTTAAGTTTTCAGTATTATGATTTGATTTGATTTTCTTTAGAAAAAAATTAAAAATTGAATAGATTGAATTTTTGGACCGAAAATTGAATGCTTACTTAAGTGCACCATCAAAATTTACTTTGACATAGGATGCTTGTGGACAATTCCAGGCAGCAGGCATCGAACTAGCAAGCATGCAAGAAATAACAGAATGAATATAAGAGTATTCTTCTATCAAGTACTGACCCATTTGAAGTAAAGTAGAGACATTGACAGGTTGCTGCCAAAAAATGAACTTGTTAATTGTAGACCAAATAAGCCACACAAGAATTGGGAAAAAAGATGCATCAGATGAACTAAAATCATGAAGCACAAACAACATAAGATCATATCTACAAAAGAAGAGAACGATTGCCGCAAAAGAGATGGGCCAAAATGAACTTTTCTCCTACCACTTTGGTAGGCAAAATGCCCTGACATGCTCGCCAAATGGGATGTTGGACATTCGGTTCTTTTTAAGTTTTTTATTCGTCAAATGTGACATTCAATATTGTTTATAAATTAAAATCTCTAATTAATTTTAAAATAAGTATTAAATACATCATAAAAAAACATTATTTCCTACACTTACCTATTAAAATAATAATTAGAGAATTTGGTGAATTTAACCTCAAACATTTTTTTTTTGTGTTTTAAGCCCTAAAATTTTAATTCCGATAGATTAGGTCCCTAACATTTAACTTTTTTTTTTAGGTCCTTTTATTTATAAAATCGAAATTAACCTTTCAGGATCAAAATTGAAAGATTACAATTTTCGAAAAGGGAAATTAGTGATTTTAGTCTCAAATATTTAATTTTTTTATAATTTAGATTTCGAACTTTTAATCTCGATAGTTTTGATTTCTAAGATTTAATTTTTATTGATTGTTTTGATTTTTCTTTTTGTATAATTCGGCCTAAATTAAATATTAGGGACTTAAATTATCTACTAATAAAAAAATATTATTATTAAGCTGCATTTAAAATTTATTAAAATAATACAAAACATCCTTGACGCCGTAACCCTACGCCTCTACTGTCCATCCTTGCAGCTGCTAAAATCCCCAATCTCTCTCGACGGGGATCTCGTTGGTACCCCCTCCCGGCGCCAGAAAGTTTCCGCCTTCGCTGCCGCCTGCTCCTGTCCCTGCTGCCGTCGCTGCTTCTTGCACCAGGTACCTTCCACTGTGTTTTGCTTTGCTTTTCTCTACTTCCATTTCCTGAGTAGCTAAGCCGGTTTTAGCAAAAATTCTGGTCAAAATGCCACAGATAGAATTTTAGAGCAACAGAGAATATAAACTTGAATTCCAATGGACCTATAAAAGGGCGGCAATAATAAAACCCTTATCATATTGGTAGTAAACTCTTGTGCTTGTAAGTTTATTTTCCTATTGTCAGTAGGTTAGCCAGCCTAGAGAGCCCGCTGATAAAATGGGTGCAAAACGACAGAAGAGCAGTGGTGAAGATATTGATGACAGAAGGATGAATAAAGACGGAGAAAAACACACCAAATCGGTGACGAGGGTGGAATCGTTACTTCCTTCAACAATAAAGAACAAGGAAAGAAGGTCAGCCGTCCATGCCAAAGTCAAGCATGAAAAAAAACTTGAGAAACGTAAAAGGGCTAAGGTTCGCGATGCTGCAGAGAAGAGAGCTCTTGAGCTCGGGGAGGAGGTTTTCCTTCTCAATCTGATTTCTGTCATTTTAGTTTTGTTCTTATAGATTCACAATTATAAGGGTTTTATGATCCATTATAATTCTGGCCCATGTGCAGCCACCACCGAAGAA
The DNA here is from genome assembly GCA_019593545.1 of Apocynum venetum. NCBI lineage: Eukaryota > Viridiplantae > Streptophyta > Magnoliopsida > Gentianales > Apocynaceae > Apocynum > Apocynum venetum. Next base: position 1,479,495 of record SRSM01000327.1, on the reverse strand, counting down.
AATTCCTCACACAATTGAGAATACAAGGGAGTTTGATGAGACAATTTGCAAGCCCGACGATGAAGAGGTTTTCTGCTGGGAATCCTCATCTTTTCCGCATTTATTTGCATTCATTCTCTTATTCTTTTCTTTTCTACGTATGCAGTTGTTTGCTGGGAATGATGCTGATGAATTTAATTCCGTTCTAAACCAATGCTTCACTCCAAAGATATTGATCACAACTTGCCGCTTCAATTCTACTGTATGTTCTTAACTGTATATATGTGTTTCCTTTTCTGTCCATTTGTTATAGAGATTCAACCGTTCAGTTCAATTTTTCTAGGAAACACAGGGAAAGGGTTTTTATGTGCACACCAGTTCACTGTTGTAATACACCATAGATGAATAACTGGAATTAAATACTAAGTTTTTATTTTCAATTTGTCTTTATTTTACGCATTTTTTCTCTGCAGAGGGGACCTGCTTTTATATCAGATCTACTCTCTGTAATTCCTAATGCTCACTATTACAAGAGAGGAACCTATGACCTTAAGAAGGTTCTCTATTCTAATTAATTTTTCATGTATGTTGTGCTTTGTAAGCCATCCCCTTGCGCCTCCCCCTCCCCTGCCAAGAAAAAACAAAAACAAAAAAAAGGAAGAAACCATATATTGGATTTCAGGCGGGTATATCTTGGCTCATGACATCCTTGGAATGTGCAGATTGTAGAATATGCCAAGCGTAAAGACTTCACTTCTATCATTGTTGTCCACACTAACCGTCGGGAACCAGGTTACTTTTCTTGGCTTTGCGTTTAGTCTTCACTAGTCACCACAAATCCAGCTTTTACTTTGCATTGCTCATGCTGCTGCTAAAGCTTATTAGCAATCTTGTTCAGATGCTCTGTTAATAATGGCCTTACCTGATGGACCTACTGCTCATTTTAAGCTATCAAAGCTTGTTTTACGGAAGGATATCAAGGTTTGTGGGTTGTTTAGTGCTTTTCCTTTTGAGATCTTGTCATTCTCTTCTCGAGTTAAAAGAATAGCTTGATACTTATTTTGTCGTATTTTATCTTTTTATCAAAAAGACATTGATTATTGAGAGTAATGTTCTTGACCGTATATGTGATGTTGATGTACATAAATTAACAATAATCTTCATTAATATTTAATCACATGTATGGGTAAAAGAATCTTGCCAATTTGCCCCTGGCCCATTTTTCATCTGCTGAACATTAATCTGTGGGCTGGAGTGCATCTTTGTAGGGAGGATGAACTTGTCAAAGTTTTCACAAGTTAATGGGACATGTTGAACTTCACTTCTCGACTTTCTGCTTTTGGTTCCTCCAATAGCTTCAAGTGTTAGCTTGTAACTTGTTTTATATTGATTTTGCAGAATCATGGAAATCCTACCAGTCACAAACCCGAGCTGGTATTGAAAAACTTCACAACACGTTTGGGACATCGAATCGGGAGGTTGGCCGGTTGCCTTTCCCTTCCCTGCAACTCTTCCCCCCATCCCTCATCCTTTTATAAACATAATCTGAACACTTTTATTGTGACTAAACTCTTTCTATTTCTTTTCCTGCCAACAAACTAAATAAATAAAAGAAGAAAAATGCGATAACAATCACCTCCAGAAACTGGAAGAGGGGGAGGGGGAACTGTACCTATATCTCTTTTTGAAGGTATTTGATTCTGTTTGGATGGCTATATCTTGGTTGCTGACATGACAATTTACCCGTCTATATCTTCAACAGGCTAATACAATCTCTTTTCCCACAAGATCCAAATTTCCGTGGTCGTCGAGTTGTAACTTTTCATAACCAGCGTGATTTCATATTTTTCCGCCATCACCGGTATGTTGTGTCCTTGGCATCTTGGAGTTGTAATGGAAATATTTTCATTCAACACGTTCAAAATGTTTCCTTTTCTGACCATTTTTATCTCTTTAATGTGAAGCTACATTTTTGAAACAAAAGAAAGTAAGCAGGCTGAATCAAGAGGCCAGAATCTTAAGGATGACAATGAAGAGAAAAGTTCTGAGCAGAAAGTAGTTGTTCGGCTTCAGGTTTGTACTTTTGATGCTTTTCTTCTTTTATCAAATAATTTTCGATTTCCTTGGTGCGAAGTATATTAGGACATTGAGAATTCAAGAATGAGTTTCTGGTTTTGAGAACTTCAAGTTGTCCAGATTCCACTCTAGATTAGTAGGTGCTTTAATACATGAATAAGGATAAGACACCTTTTCTTTGCTGCTAATGCAGAGAAAGAATAACAGCTAATACAAATAGCATCTCATGATTCTCATTCTGTCCTACTGTGGAACACTGGGTTATCATGAATTTCTAGACTTGTTTTTTGTGACTTTAGATATGATGGCAGCAAATTAAACTGATTTTATGCCATATCTCTGGCTGTGAACTGGAATCCACCACCCTACTAGCAACACAAGCTCGATGTTTGATATATAAAGTCTTTGAAAATGGTATGACTGAGAATGGTCATTTGAACTAGATTTTACTTCCATCAGGGCGTGTGGGCAACTTAACAGCTTTTTATATTCTACAGTACTTTGTTTGGGAAGACTATTCCTATATCATTCATCCTTGTGCTTTACATTTTCCATATTAGCTGTATAGTTAAGCATTTCACTGTTCTCCAAATTTGTTACTTGTCCTGTTTCCTCTTTGTCAGCACATAAAAAAGAATCTGAAATCATTCTCCACAGATTTGTAGTTTTGTACTCACTGTTCTTATTTTGGGGATGAATCACTTGTATTCACCTAGCTATCCCTCTGTAGTGCGCTTACCATTTTGGGTGCATTTTATATACATCCTTACAGGAGATTCAGAGTAGTTGTTTTACATGCATGAAAAGTAAAAAATAATGTACAGATGTGCAACCAGAACTCATGGGGAAAGAGTATGTGATAATCAAGCAAGGTAAACGTGGATAGGAGTAATCTGGTTAATCTGTTAATGCCAGGGCGTTATTTCTAGGTAAGGATATATGTACACACCTGGAAGTATATATGTCCAATTGGCTTGGGCGCATGATGTCATAGTTTCGCTGTTGGGGCTTCATAGACAGCAGACTGTCAGTTATTTCTACTTTATTCAACTGTCATTATCCATTCAAAGGTCTGCTTTGTACTGGAGGTCTTACCATGATATACTTGCAGGAATGTGGTTAATTTCTACTTTATTCAACTGTCATTTTTCACTCAAAACACCTGTTTTGCACTGGAGGTCTTACGATCATACTTGCAGGAATGTGGTCCTCGTTTCTTATTGAAGTTGGTCAGTCTGCAGCATGGAACCTTTGATTCTAAAGGTGGTGAATTTGAATGGGTTCACAAGGCAAGTCGTGATAAGAGAATTATGTATTTATATAGCAATTGATCCACTTGTTGATTGCTATCAATTATCTTCAAGGTTTAAACATCCCCAAAGCCAATTCTCTCTTACTAATGTGTCTTTTGCTTTCCTCTTTCTTTTTTTTTTTGGCCAGCCGGAGATGGATACCAGTCGCAGGAGATTTTTCTTGTGAGGCAGACAGACGTCTGCTACTTGGTTTTGGGATACTGTTCATCGATTTTTTTTTGTAGTTCTGAGCTTAGAATTGCTGCTTTATTAGGTAGCGGTGTATTCGACAAGTGTTCTTTTCAGGTCTGTAAGTTTTTCATTTACCTTCTGGGATATGGTTGGCAAAGGCGCAAAAGCCAATCCTTACAATGAAGAATATTAATGGTTAACTGATTCGTAATTAAGCTGGAATTTTTGGATTAAGAATCTATTGCCTTTTTAGTGGTCTTTCCTGGATAAGCAAGCATGCTCACTGTTGTATGTTTTCTCAGAAAGCTCATTACACGATAAAAAATCAGCACCGAAGTAAGGGAAAGGAAATCTTTTGCCTGTTTGATTCATTATTTTATGTTGCCGCCAGCTCTGTACTTGTTAGAGTTGAAGTGAAACAAGGCCCTGTTTGTTGTTTTTTTGTAGTGCCAATTGCTTAGTACTTCTACTTCCCTTTCCATCAGGAATTGAATCTTTATTTCTTTTTTAAACATTAATTTTTACATTTTTATTTTAAAATGTTTGAAACTAATTGTCCATTTTTCTTTAAAAATCATTAATAACTTTTTAAATTTAAAAAATATATATTGCACTAATTACTAGTTTTACCAATAATCAAATTAAATGTTTTGGAATTAAATTTATATTACATTTTTTGTTTGAATTTAAATGTTTATATTTTTATTTTTGTATGTCTAAAAATGAATGATTATTTTTTAAAAAATAAATATCGTTTTCATTTAAAATTTTACTAATGATATTTTTTATTTTAGAAATTTATATTTCACTAATGGATGATTTCTATTACTCATTTAATTAATAATATTAAAAAATATTTTTTGTAATTAAATATTTTTTTTAAAAATTTAAAATAATTAAAATGTGAAAATTCAATTTCAAATAAATAAAGCGCGCGTCATTAAGTCAAAGCACATTTCAATCACTTCCGGTGAAGATGAATAAAAGAATGCATATTCATACTTTGGAAAATTTTTGTTGTTGAATTTGAGATGCAGATAGTCGCCAGGTGACTAAGGCGTGCACGGTATCTGATATTTTGTTTCTTACTTAATCGTGTCTCGTTCTAATTATTTGATTAGCAGTGATTATTAGGTTAAAAGATTTCTTTCTAAAATATCTAATATTGTTACTTTTTCCTTTCAAACTCCTCTTGAGTCAAAATTAATAGTTGAAAATTTTAATTGTCTTTTAAATATTAGAAATGGAAAATAAAGTACCTTAATAATTAAATAAGAGAGTACAACAAAAAAATAAAAATAATAAGTATTGTCTTGATTTTATAAAATATTTGTGACAACGGAGGGAGAAAAACATAATATATATATAGACACTCACACACACACAAGTGGAACAGTGGAAGGCCATTTTATTCACTCAGAGAATGCATTAAATATGTCACATATTTTATGAGTCAGCTGGGGTAACTTGGTTTTATCATCTAGCATTTTTAGTTGTCAAAATAACACATTTCTGTTATTTTATTTAATTATTGACAATGAATCTATCAATATAAGTAAGTGATAAGAGTAAAAATTTTGATCTCATTTTCTCTTGAAGTAATTAAACTTAGCTATTAAAATATTTTTAATTGTTTTACATTTTTAAAGCATATTTTCTTGTAATACGACACCACTGCATGCATGCCACCTTCTTTTCACTTTCTCTGTCATTGGTTATCAAAATGATTATGTGTTGTATGTGGAATATTTTTTTTTAAAAAAAATTTCTAACGTTAATTGAATGTTGAAGCTTAATCAAGATTTGTATAGTTGAATTTGGTTGAGTGATTGATCGACAATTTTGGGGTGATATGATATAATATATGGGAAAGTTGAGTCTACAAAGTTTGATGGCACAAAATCTGCAGGGCACCAGTAGGTGAAATCATATTGCATGAAAAAGATTATGGGAGATTTTAATTTACTTGGAAACAAGGTTCGATGGAAGGGAAGAATATGGTAATTCTTAATTTCAGGGGAAAAAAGATTATATGAGATTTTTTCTTTCTCTTTTATGTGTTTGGAGATACATTAAGTTTGATGAATGGAAAGATTTATATGAATTCTTTCCTTTTTTTGTGTTTGGTAATTAGTTTCAAGAATGGGAAAAACACATACCAATTTGTGGATCTTATTTTTCATTGAGAGGGACATTGTTTAATTTGGAAACCATGCGGATTTTTATTTTATTTTTCTGTTTTGGTAACTTAAAATACGAGAAAATATGTAGCATCTCCGATATCTCCTATTGCAGGTTCAAAATTCATACTTATTTGTTCAATATTTGTTGGACAAGTTTCTGCTTAACAAATAGTATATATATATTAAGCATTGTTCTTTTTCCCCTTACAGCAATTGCTCCTTTTTGCTGGGACAAAACACAGCTTTAATCTCCCAGGTATTGTTTATAATTCTCATGTTATTTTTACCTGGATTGGGTTAATAATTTTTGTGTTACTGTTCTTTCTTTTCTTTTCTTTTTAATTTATCGATTCTTTCGAATATAGAACCATTTGAACTCGACTAATCCGAATGTACGTGTGAATGTTTGAATTAACGTTAGAATTGTTTTATCTATCTTTTAAAGAACGGTTTATATCTCTAGAAAAGTTTTTTTTTTTGTAAAAATATTTTTAATGAACTGTTGTCATATTAATTTGCTGGGGATTGTTATTTATTGAGTGCAAAATTTAGTAATTATGTGTAACTTAATTTCATATTAATTAAGTGGATTTTTTTTACTTTGCCCTTCTATTTTTTGCAACTTAATTATGTTTGTGTCCTTGAACTTCATATATATATATATATATATATATATATATTGGTAATTACTATGACTTATCAAAATAATACATATGAAAAATTAAATTAATTTAACTCTTTTTTTTTTCTGTTTGTTTGAGAAAGTGTTAACCTTTTTCTTAATTAAGGTGCATGTTTATTGAAATATTTTTAGATTATAAAAGATAAAAAGAAGGGAGGTAATTAAGGTTTTGCATTATATGCTGCTAGATGTGGTATTGATGAATCGATTTCGTATTTATGTTTGTAATTTTTGTCTGGGAAGATAGGATGATTCATTAATCATTATCGTGATTTTAAACGTAATTAATTAATCTTTGATCAGAGAGTGTTGATGGAAGAACAAAGCGAGATATCTGCTGCAGCAACAAAGGAAGTATCGGATTCAAACAGTAGCAGTTACCTATTAATCCAGAATAAGCGTGATGGCAACTCTTCAACATCATCGTCCTCAAAATTAATCCAGAATAAGCGTCCAAAACTGGATGCAGTCGCCGGCAACTTTTCATCCTCTTCCTCTTCTTCAAAATTCAAAGGAGTGGTTGTTCAACAGAACGGTCACTGGGGAGCTCAGATATACGCCAACCATCAACGGATTTGGCTAGGAACCTTTAAATCTGAAGTCGAAGCCGCCATGGCCTACGACAGCGCAGCCATTAAGCTACGAAGTGTTGACCGAGACTCCCACAGAAACTTCCCCTGGACAAACATAACCATTGAGGAACCAAATTTCCAACGTCAATTCACCACAGAAACCGTCCTGAACATGATTAAGGACGGTTCCTACTCGTCCAAATTCGTTGATTACCTGAGAGCAGAGTCCAAAGCAGAGTTCAAATTCGGGGGAGATTTGGTCCCCGGCACCGCCAGGAATACCGGTGCATTCTTCTGCAAGAGACTCTTTCACAAGGAGCTGACTCCTAGCGACGTCGGGAAACTCAACCGGCTGGTGATACCGAAGAAGTACGCGGAGATGTATTTTCCTGGAATTTCGGAGGAGAGCGGTGGTGTGGAGGACACGGAATTGGTGTTTTTTGACAGGACAATGAGGTCATGGAAATTCCGCTACTGCTATTGGAAGAGTAGCCAAAGCTACGTGTTTACACGTGGATGGAATCGATTCGTCAAAGAAAAAGGCCTCAAGGCAAAAGACATGATAATCTTCTCATTTTGTGAGTGTAGTAGTAGTAAAGATGGATCATATCATGGGATGCAATCCTTGTACATGATCGATGTGGAAAATACTACTACTGATGAACATGTTCATCAACAGCAGATGGAATCATCAAATGGCTCTACCAAGCGCGGTTTCAGGCTCTTTGGTGTGCAGATTATTTGATTTGAGACAGCTCGCTTACTTCCATATTCGGTCAAAAAAGTTAAAATATATTTGGATTGAGTTTTGAAATATTTTTTTTTATTTGAAATGAAGTTATTTGGATAAAATTTTTTTATTGAAATTGAAAATTGATTGATATGTTTTGATTCTCGTATCATGTATATTTTTTTTTATTGAAATTGAAAATTGATTGATATGTTTTGATTATCGTATCATGGATAATATTATAAAAGATATAAAATATAATTAGTAACTTATCTAATATTTTAATTTTAATTAAAATGTAATAACAAAATACTGTTTATATAAAGGGTTATAACAAAGTGTCTTTAAAATATGTTTTTATGAAAAATTAGAAAATTGGTTTTGAGAACAAATTAAAAAATATATTTTTTTGGGGCTTCTCTTACGTAGTTGGTTGTCTTTAATTTGTCTTTTTAAGTGAATTAGATCAAGAACTATAGCTAGCTGTGATCTTTAACTAATTTTCAAAATTATTTACAATAATAAGATTAATTTCTTGCATGTTGTTATAAGTTCTTATGCGTGTTTTCTTGCTGTATATATAATTATAACTTGGTGTTTATCCCTTGTGAGACATTAGAAGGGACATGCAATCCCTAAGTCCGCCATCAACAGATTGAGACAAATTCATGATCATGTCCTGTTTGGGTAAATTTGCCAAAGAAACGGTATTGTATAATATCAAAATTTGTATATTTTCGTTTTACAAAATAACATTATTAATTCACAAAATGGGTAAATTTGCTAAAGAAATGGTACATAAATAGAAATAAGGGCATATAATTCACAAAATTTGTATAGCTAATTTTTGACTTCATATTGTTGTTATCTTGGAGGTTTATAAATATCTGAATGTTGAAATGTTTCTTGACACTTTTAGATCCTAAGAGAAGTCCTGGTAATTAAATGCAATGTCTGATGATAGTCTAAATTGGGTGTCCAAATTTTAGAACAACATTGATTGCTCACATTTTTTTAGTTAGATGTTTTGTTTGATTTTTTGGAATATTGTCGATTTTCGGCCATATATTATTTTCTATTTTTAGTTATGAGCCCTTATATTTTATTTCAAATTTTAAGAGCCTTGTATTATTTTTAATTTTTAATTATGAACCTTTTGTCTTTTATTTTAACTTTTTAGAGTCTAATACTTTTTTTGATTTTTAATTATGAGTCTCTCGATGAGTAAAAATTAAAAATCGAAAGACCCATAATTAAAGTTATGGGTTTTAAAAGTTGAAATAAAAGATAAAAATATATAATTAAAAATCGAAAAATAGTTGAGGATCAAAAATTGATAATAATTCCTTTTTTTCCTTCATACTTTTGTTTATGAGGCAAACTAAAAAACTCACGTCAAATAGTCGTATATTTCGAAAACACATTAAAATTTGTATCAATTTATCTTAAAAATATACATAAAAGAATAAATAATTTGTCCTTTATTCAAAATGTATCAATAAATATGCTAAAATCATCTCTAAGGGCAAGTCAAAATTATTAAGTGCCTCCACAAGCATTCAGGGTCTATTGATTCGAGGTTGTGATAAGCTGCTCTCCCTTCCAGATCTAAGCAACCTCCATTCCTTAAAAGCTTTGAAGGTCATCATTGATTGTTCTGAGTTGTCGGCTTTACCTCGTGGGATTGAAGCTTGCGGGTCACTCCAGAGATTGAGAATATCTCAATGTCCTATTTTGAAGCAGAGGTGCGAGAGAGAAACTGGTGCAGAATGGCATAAAATGGCCCATGTCTCCAACATTCGCTTCACATAATTCATTCAAGCATGATTGGAAGTCCCATTTGAATTTGAAAGTTACTTTTTATTTATTTTTCAGTTGTCATTAAAGATGCTGGTTGATTGTTTGTGCTCATGTAATAATAGATCTCATCATGTGCAGTTGCATGAAAAATCCAACGCTCTAAAATTCATTTATTTTCATACTTGTATTGCTGGGACAAATCATCTATATAAGGATACAAAGCTAAAATCCTAACTGAAGAACCATAAATCTTAGTAGGAACCTGATTACTCTTCCAATCAGATAGGGTAAATCACAAGTATAGAGGAATTCAATCATGTACAGCAATGGCCCAAGACTAACAAATTCTTTTAATAAATAAATTTTGATATGGTTTCTGATTTATAGGCAACCAACCAGCATAAGAGCAAAGCAATTCCTGAGATGTTTTCTTCACTCATCCAGTATCAGATAACTGCTGCTGCTGCTGGTAAGATAATCAGAAGTTCCTTGTTCTTCTACTTTGGGTGAGAGTTTGACTCCTATTCATCAATTAAATATCTTTATCCTTCTTAAATAACCTTTTAAAAATGTTTTGGGGGATCATGTTCCAAATAACCTACGGAATAGCAATATAGATTACAAGCAAAGACTTGTGAGAATTCTCTATAAACTCAAAATACCAGAGAGGAACCAAATTCATGATCACAAGTGTATAAATAACCATATAATTGATCTCTTCAGGGATTCCTTTCCAAGTCCCAAATTCAATCAATAAATAATCACATTAATCACTTTAGACATGAATTCAAGAATAGCGCCCGAGAGGGAGTCTCATAATCAGCAGGGTTATGAATGTAACTTCATTTTATACTTTTCCTGAAAGGAATTTTATGTTTCTTGGGACCATACAGAAGAAAATCAAGAGCTAACACTACTTTCTTCTAACTAGTTCTTTTCAGGTGAATTTATTTCAAGCTTTCCCACATGTGGCTCTTGGAGTCTGGACTCGGGGCATTCATCAGCCTCAAGTCATTACATCATATCAGGACCGATGGATGGAAGTAGCCATCTGAAGAAGCCAACTTTGGTTTCTCCTTTAAGTCTCTGTAGCCCATATTCCACTAACATGTTCCAAAGCTCTCCCACAGTCCACTCGTGCGAAATAATCCACTGAGTTACCTGTTCAATGTGATCATGTAGAGGAAATCAAATTTCTCAATCCAGAGAGGGATGCACATAATAAACTCTAAAAAACAAAGATAATTCAAAGCCCAAGCATCTGCTGGTGTGACACAAGATTATCTTTAACGAGGACAGCCAGGTTTAGAAAAGCAGAAAAATTTTGATGTTTACTTATATATGCATTTACTAACCGGCTAGTAGTAACCAGTATGAAACAAGTTCATAGAATAGCAGGGAGAGGTTACCTGGTCCAGCGATTTTAGTTCTTCCAAACCAAATGTATGGTACAAGATGAAAGGTCTAAAGGCCTGAAAGATGTAAGGAACTATCAAACCTTCAAACAAATAGAAAGACTGCAGGGTACTTAACCTTCTTACAGATTTGTGAAACAATCTTTCTGGTTCATAAATAACATTGAGTAAGAAAACAAATAGGTATTACCAAGAAATCAGATGTATGAGATCCTTTCCAGCATTTTATCAAGATATGTCAGTGAAAGGGAAAAATTAACACAGCAACAGTCTTCGGAGATAGCATGAGGAAACATCAAATAACTCCTTACTTGGTATATTTTTTTGCAGACTTCTCATTGCTTACAGGCTAAGAATATTATATTTGTGCATTCCAACCCTCCATCTAAGAGTAAATATCCAACATGAATTGATTTCCTAGGATTAGGACAAATAAATGTCTCAAAGAAAATTGGTTGCTTTCTACTACCAAAATATTACATTAAAATTCATTGCTTTCTCTAGTCACAAAACATTAGCATGCTGCAGGTTTAAATTACAGTGAGACTTCAAGATGACCATAGAACCATTCCAGAATGGAGAAGTTCATCTTTGTCTCGGGCAACTTAATGACATGGATTATGTAGATAACATAAATCATCATTCATTTGACAATGAAAATATAAAGAAAAATTGTTGAGAAGTCAGACTACAAAAGCAGCAAAATATTTGCAAATATAGAACACATGACATAAAGTCTTGTCATAATCAACATCTGTCCACAAAAGATGAGAAGCTATAGAACCCAACACTAACATCAATATCCAAGTAGTGAGTAATAGAGTTCATATCAAAGAAGTAGCTTCTCAATTACGTCAGAATGGATCAAACGTAGGTGGTATGCATGATGGTTTGAAATCCTGACGGCCTCACAATCATGAAGGAAATATCTAACATTCCTCATCTGAATTTAAAAAGGGCGGCAGTAGAACATATAATAATAGATCAATAATTATGGTTAAGCAATAAACCTGGGAAAATAGCTTAGTAAAATGATAAAATCACACAGGAAAATGCAAGAATAGACTACTGGATATGGAAAACATATATGGACAGGAATTACCTGAGAAGCAGCAAGCCACTGAATTATGGCTTTAACTTCAGGATCCCCACCAAATGCTCCACAACCCCAATTACCTGTGACAATTCCAATTCTATTGTCATGCTCCACAGCCTGACAGGCCTCCTTGTCACGGTTCCTGACAGGCTGATTGCCAGAAGTTCCTCCAGTTAACTGTGAAGCACTTGATGGATCTCCAAGAGCCTATAAAAAGGAAAGTTGAAGACCAAACAAATTCAACTGGACTAACATGGACTTAGGATGAACCCCTTTTTACAAGATTAAGATATCACTACCATTATCTATATGATAATACAAGTTGAATTCTAAGGATGTTTTTCTTTACCCTTATCTAAAGCTCCCAGGAGAAGTTGTAAACAAAGTTAATTTTAAAGAAATATATATATTCTTTTTCTTTTAATATATAAAAACATTATATATAATAATGTTTAAAATTTAGAAATTTCTATAAACACCTACTGTTTTTTACTTTAATTTTCTTGTTTAATTCTTTCTTGGAAATATCAAATTAGGGAATTGGAGTTACGACATTAAAATAATATTGAATCCACTGTTTCTAAAACTTGCATTAGTCAACGAAAAAGCAAAAAGCACAAAAGTGGTAGAAGTTAGAATTCAAAGATGGAAGACTCTAAATCTTAATCTGGGCAAGATTTTAAAAGAAAAATAGAGAGAGCTATGCAAATTCAATCAGGATTTATTGTTCAGCAACCATGACTTTACATAAAGCCGTCCCAATATCTCACAAACATCCAATGCCTTATTGATTACAACAATAATGAAAGGAGCAGGTTTTCAAAAGAAAAGTACAAAAGCTGCTTAAAACCTTCTTCTGAAAATTGAAATCAAGAAGCTAAAATAGTCCCTCACCCTTTTTTTCCTTTTTCTTTGTAACGAGAAACAGAATTTGAACATAGGAAGTCCTAGGAGGCCAAGGCACTGTCCAGTTTCTTCCGTCTGCACATTTCATCCATATGCTTTCATCTGTTACCTCCTATTGGAACTACAAAAGTATTGCATGCTATTGTCCTGTCATGTGCCATCTCTCTCTCTCTCTTTCTGTGCGCGTGTGTGTGCGCACATGTGTATTATTAACTAGTGAAAACTATTTTATGGATGGCTGCTTGATTTTCTAAAAGATTCAAAAAGGATACAATCTATGAATGTAAAATCCTTCTATATTAGTAATAATTCAGATAATTCATAGGATAACATGAAAAGAAAATTTGATGAGAAAAAGAAGGCAATGGCCAAACTCAAACAAAACAATTAGAAATTCCCATGATCCCATCTACTTTAATCTTTCACCAGAAAAGGGGGAAAGAATAAAAAATAGATGTAGTCCAATGGAAGTCTTCTTGGTGGCAAGCTAGTAGGTCAGTTGATTAAAGTAACTATTATGCAAACAGAAACAAAAAATGGGGGAAAAAAAAGTTTGTACAGGTGCAGGTTAACGCGAATTTCATACTTATGGTTTGAATTTAAGACATCAAATACTAATATTGTACCTAATTTAATTATGAAGTGTATGTGTTACAGATATAGGTAAAGCTACAGGGTAAGTTGAAAGTAGAAAGCTATTTATTAAGGAAAAGAAATCAAAATAATTAACACTTTTAGATGACCAGGAAAAAAAAGGAAAAAGAATCTCAGATTACAAATAATAAAATAGAAAAACCTAAAAATGATAAAAATTGCTGTAACATATTCATTCCAGCCTAAACACTTTAAATAAAGGGTAAAGTAATAACTTGTGTATGGCCAAATGCTCTCTTAAATATTTATACGAAGTCAAAAGATGGCATTCAATTTTGGAATAAGGGAGTATTTTGATAGTATGAAACTATTATTAGCATTATTAACATACGCACAGCTCACCTGAACATTTCTAGTTGTTATAGAAGTCAAGGCATATGTAAATCCTTTTCATGAAGGTAGTATGAGGCAACAGAGAAAAACCAAAAAGTTAAAAAATATTCTGAATATGAACTCACCAGTACATCATTCTTTAATGTTTCATTTGGATTCTTCACATCTTTATCCGCCTTAGATTCCCAAAGTACATTATCCTGAAACAATTCCCCATACTGCTGACATTTGCATTGATCAAAAAAGCCAGAGAATGCCTTGTTAATCTCCCTACCAAATGAAAAATAAATAAATAGCAGATGATACTTATTTTATGTTGGATTTGGATAAGAATAAGTAATTACTCAAACTGAAACATAACTGTATGCAGTGTAATGAGTTACAGGACAGTTATATATGATGAAAAAAACAGAAGAGAACTGTATAGATAATTCAAGTTTTTCATTGTATGAGTACAATAGCTTTATCATAATTGGCGTCAAACTTTTGCCAAAAGATGAAGTTTAACTAATCACCGATGTTGTAACAACCCAAAAGATGAAGTTTTACACTACACAACACATGGACAACCCACCATCCCATATTCATCTTCTACCTTCAACACCTAAGAGAATCAAACTTTCCAATCCAACAATTATGATTTTATGCTATGAATAGAGTTGAACTCAAGAGATTTAGCACCAAATATCTTCCAACCTTGAGGCAAGAAGAAGCTCTTCTTCTCTGCCAAGCTATTGCCGCCACTGTCGCCGCCGCTAGTGTTCCGGCCGGCTGCTGGCGACAGCATCCTCCCAACCTCTCTCTCCTTCTCTCTCTCTCTCTCTCTCTCTCACTCTCTCTCTACCACTACCTAGTGTGTTGTGGGTGTGTGTTTCTGTTTTCAGTAAGTTTGAAAGGAGGAGGATGCCAAGAGGGAAAAGGAAAAAGAGAAGAAGAAGAAAATGAGGGAAGGAAATTAGGGGTGTAATTGAATTGGAATTTCGGATTGAGTTTGTTGTTTTATTTTTTAATATAATATAATTTTTTGTGTTTGAAAAATAATTTTTTTATTGGAAATTGAAAGGAGTTTTTTGGAGTCAGCTAATTGAATGGTATAGTTTTTGGAATTATGGAATTGAAGTTTGATAATAATATAAAATATAATTAATAAATTGTATGAGATAGTGTTTTTAATTAAAAATTAATGAAAAAGTATTATTTATGTGAATTGTGGGACACATTTATTGGGTTAGGAGAAAATTTAAAATTTTGATATCATACAAATTTTGGTGGGAAAAAACTGTTTATTGATATGTTTTTTATGGGAATTAATAAAATTTAGATAAATTCTAGTACAAATATAGCCTAAGGTTTAAGGGTTATAAATAGATTTGAGATTATTTTGCAATTTTTCAAAAGTTTTGTACACAATTAGATTTTTTAGAATATTTAATTTAGTCCTCAACATTTTAAAAAATCTAATCCCAAATTGAATTTCCAAAATTACAGATTTGCCCAATGAACCTTTTATAATTTTCAATTTGACCCTAAAGTTTTCAAAATTCCAAATTGCTCCCAAAAGTTTCTAAACTGTCTAGATTTACTCCAAAACCCAATTAAACTTTCTTAAGTTTACAGATTTGCCCAAATATTTCCAAAAGACTCCATATTTACTTTAATTCCAAAACTTATCTAAAATTACAATTTGACCTCAAAAGTTTTTAAAGCCTTCCAAATCATCTTGATTCCTCCAAATTCATATTTTTACGCTTAAATTCAATTATGGAAATTTATTCAGAAGCTAAGAAAGTTTTCATATTCTAGAAAATGAAAAACTAAAAGACTAGAATGAATTACACACTTTTCTACTCTTTAGCTCTTATTTGCAATTGTTGGCAATTGTTGATGTGAGAATATATTTACTCTACTTTTAAAACTATGTGCTTACTGTTTTATATACTATTACCATGTTATGGTAAAGAGAGCTTAGTCCGCAATGGAAAGGGGACTTCGGTCCAACCTATAGGGGATTTGATCCAAATCAACAAGGGACTTTAGCCCAAAGTTATAGGGCCTATGCCTTAAATGGGAAAGAAAAATATTTTTGAAAGAATATTAAATGTATATGTGCATATTAATTTTAGCTTGGGAATATAATTGTTCATATAATTGTTCACACTAAGTACTTTATACTCATGTCACGTTTTTCTAAACAAGTTTTCAGAATAATGGATGATGCACTGCGGAAAAGAGGATTGCCAAATATGAAGTTTTACATTTATGATTTTTAGATTTATTTTACAATTGAACAATTTAATATTTATTGTTTTTTACTTAAATGAGGGTTTACTATTTCAATTAGAGTTTTTCTTTGATTTGGGAATGTTTTTATTTTAAAATTTGGGAAAGTTTGATTGAACAATTAGAGTTTCAAATCTTTAATTAATTTTATTACTTTTTTATTCGCATTTACATATGTCCTTTAAAAATCCTTGCAAATGAAGAACTTCTAAGCATATCATGATAATTTTCAAGGCCAGCTGCTCATTCTTTTACTCCTTTTTCCTTTCATTATTGAAAAAATAATAATTTAATAGATTTTTTCATATATTGATTTTAAGTGGAATCTAGTTTCCTTATATGCATTTTATTACTAAAACCACTATTACCAGTAAAACATGGTTAACTATTTATTGATATGGAATCCATACAAACAGCAGAATACCAGATCTTAGACCACTACAAACCAGAGTTACTCACCATCCAAACATTAGTACAAACAATTTCTTTGTAGCTAACATCCATTTGGACAATTTAATAATATTGGAAGAAATCCACTGAACAAAATTGATATGCTTAACGTTTAAAATTAAATTCAATGAAAAGCTATGAAATCCACAAGTAGACTCTGTAGGCAATTCCTTCCTATATCTTCTGCTGAAAAGTTACACAGAAATGTCCCTTTTCAATGCCTCATCTATAACAGGAAATAATTTTACTAGACATTTGAGCACTTGCAAAACCTATGACTGAGAAGCATAAGAATTTCAAATATCTTTAAGACTCATAACAGTAGCCTATAGAGGAAGTAATGAAATGCACATCAGCATATTCAAATATAACCATCACAATAGAGATACACATGCCAATAAATAAGCTCAGCAGACCAAAGTTATGTACCTGAGGAGGAAATCAGATCCATATTGTTTCTTTCCAGGGCTACAGAGTGCATCAATAGCAATAACCCTTGTCTTGCGCCTTCCCAAAGAGTCAACATCTTTATGGTCCACATAGTCACCCCGAAACCGGAATGAGGAAGCATAACTATACCAATTATAAAAATGGCAGGATTAATTCTAGCAATTGCAAATAAAACATATAAAAGATTCTACACTGAATTATTCACCCAAATCTGAGAACAGATTTAGTTGTTTGCATGATATCATTACTTCACAGACTATTTGTCCTAAATTTTTTAATTCAGTTTTAGCTTGATGTGTAGCACATTCATTTTCATTGATTAACACAATAAGATCCCCAGTAGATAACCTCGAATTCATATCTTCCCTTTTCATACATCAACACAAGGAATTGATTGAAGTAGCCTAAATAGGCACCAAACCTTACATGCGTATGAATAGGGGAGTAAGAGAACTGGATTGGAAAACCTAAGAAAAAGCCGATCTGAGGACACCCTTTGTTATGCCCAATAATACAAATTATCCCAAAAGTTCACTTACCAGTTTCTTCTTCTTAATGCTAACTACGGATCAAATTCTGGTTCATGATGAGACATATATCCACTAACTCAATCATAAATTTAAGTTAGAAGTCAAGAAAAATATTTTACTACATTTACACAACTGAAAGATACACATGCAAACAGCTAGGGAAGATCATTTGCTCTGGTTCATTTTACTAGTAGTTCAGGGTTTCAAATTCAAGCAGTTTGGAATTGATCTCAGAAAATAAGAAAATATTGATATTGTGTTTGATAAAAGTGAATGAACAATAATGCTTAACAGAAAATTGCTCATACAAACAATTCACTATTTATACTCACCCAGTATAATTTGAAAACCTCTCAGGACCGACAATTTCTATAGCTTCATTGGATGACATGGCCGGCAAGAAAAGCATGCCAACAATTAGTTCTGGATTGACCATAAAACGGATCTCTTCCTGAAACAATAGTCTAATGAAATCAAAGCCCATTTGCAATAAAACATTTTGTTGCATGAATAAGCATTATGCCAATTTTTTAGCAATACCCTGCAGTCATCAGCACAGTATTGTATAATTTAAAGCTTTTATCAATATTGTAACTTCTTTAGTTTCCCTATTCTTGTTTCCTCTTCAAATCAGAGTCCTTCAAAAAAAGCAAGGTGCGCTAAACAGTAATCATATCAAAGTATGGAACCAGTAGATGGTAAGAAACTAAATAGTTATAATGGAAAACCCCACATAATACAAATTAAAAGTTGTCACACTAAAACCAATTGACTTGTTTATCTGATAATGAAGCATTTGCAACTTGAAACTGAGATTCACATCTATATTCCAGTGTAACCACCACCACCCCACCCCCTTCCCAAAAAAAAGGGAAAAATTGAAAACAGAAAGTATAACATTGCATGGTAAGACATGATTATATATAGCCTAAATTCTTAAACTATTGAAAGTGCATATATTATGGCCCAAACAGGAGCAGCACAATATAGGAACAGAGACATCAGAATTTAAACAATAAATGTGTAAAAATACCAAGTTATGGGGTACCCATTTATGGCTAGTTAATACCTATGTTGCTAGAAGTGTTATAGACTAATACCTATGTTATGAACATATGGGGGTCAATTCAGAACTTAAGACAAACATCACACTACATCTAGATCAAAAAACTTTAAGAAGAAAGAAATAAACATTCCAAAAAAATAAAGAAAGATACCTGTACACAGCCCCGCCAAAGAGCACCACCACCCAAAAATTTGTTTGCAAAATCCACTTCCAGAGCTTCACAGGGTTGATGATCTTCGATTAACCTAGAATTATCAACCTACAAAAAATGCTAAGGCATTATTAATTGAAAAGAAAAACAGGATCCCTAGATTTTTCCCCCTTTATCTGATCTGGTGGGTAAAATGGATTTTTAGGTAATTCCAGGAGAAAAACGGATTAAAACGTTATCAAGTAATCAAAATATCAAAAGAATATTTTTCTTCAATATAAGGAAATTCATTACTACCGCAAAAGGGCAAAGGGAAAGACAAGAATTGCTCCAAAAATTAGCCTTTGGATAAGAAATGCAGTGCTCTTTCCCTTGCAAAGGAAGAACTTTTCTCTCAAAGGAGACATTTCCCATAGGCATGCCTGAACAAATCCTTTCAAAGTAGTGAGCAATGCATTTTATTTTGTTTTCCTGATTCTCATTGTAACTCTCATATAGACACCTGGAAGAACAGACGAATCAGATTACTTGGTAGACAAGAATTATAGAGGGACCCAATCATGTAAAGCAATGGACAAAGACTAACAAATTATTTTAATAAACAAATTTCAAGATTGTGTGACTGACTTTGATAAACTTGTAACAAGTATTAAGCAAAAAATATTTAAGATTTCATGCAAAATTGCAATCTGAGCAATATTCAGGCGTTATTTTTTCCACCCAAAAATCCCTTAAGTCACCTCAACTGCCTAATTATGCTACTCTTTCAATTAACAACTATTCATCTCAACAAATTTTCAAGCAAGACATGCGGTCTTCCAACAGAAGCAGTGGACTTTTGATATGACCAAACCGGCTGCAGAAAACATTTGTTCTCAAAAGAGATGAGAAATACTACCAAATATTCCTTGTCCTCACATTCAGCATCATTCAACATTTGTATAATCTGCATTTATAAAATTTAGATGCTTTCTGGGATGTCAATGTATGCTCTTCAATAACATGTGTCAATACAAACATCTACTACCATCACTTTGTGATTTGAAATTTATGGTTGCTGATCTACATGAAAACAGCATTAGAGAAAAGCAATACCTGAGACATTTTCTTCACTCATCCACACAAGCATCTTGTATACTGTTGGATTTATTAAATACAAGGGTACATGAAATTAGAGTAAAATTACTGCTCCTGGCAAGATACTGAGACAAAGAGTAGTTCACTACAAAGGTAACCACCAAGATTTGCAGAGGAATTGGAAAGCTGTTCCTTGGTACCTCTTGTAGTCTTTCTTAGAAATTCCTTGTTCTTCTACTTTGATCTTCCCTTTCTGCTTTTTACATCTATTTATCAGTGAAAATATCTTCTTCCATTTTAAATAACCTTTTTTTTAACTTTTCCCAAAAAAGGTAAAACTACAGAGGTCAACTAAGGGAGATAATAGCAGCTTATGAAATCAATTAAGTAAACAAAATGTACTGAACTAGTTTGCTTTACCTAAAAACAAATTGAGAATTCTTGGCTCTTTTTCTTTGGAGATTTGTAATGTACATCACTAAAATGCCCAGCAGTGTTCTCTCTAACAAAGGATGGAGCCAAGGGGTTGGACATTTAGAATAAGGCCAACAGTCCTAGGGCATATTACAATGATGATTGATTTTAATGGACTTACGTCCTTGATGTTAAAGGCTTGAAGATACCCACATTTAACAATGTGTCTTCCTGCACAGAGATGTTATGCCTCCGAAAACAGAGGAAAATAAATATGAACATGACATATGCATTACATGCACATGCTATATCATATAAATGTATATGAGCTAATGGTGATGATAATAACATACGCAAATAAATCACCAAAGTTGGTTGTTTGGAGATTTTTGGCACCTCTGTTGATGTCAGGAAACAAACAAAAGAAAGAACAAGCAAGAAGAGCTCCAATCAATTCCTGGAACAAAAGACACTTGTAGTCAGAATTATCCCAGAAAAGTAATAACATGCAAAAATATATATGAAATGTCAGTGCAGTTGTCATGAGTTTGGGGCATTTTACATGCAATTGTTCATACATAGCACATTGACGAAGAAAAAGATACAACCGTACTTGACTAAGAAGAACAAGGCCTGGCTGCTGAGGTTCCAACAGGCGGAGACCTGCTTCAACTGAATTCTGATAATGATTCTCCAACAAACACGGGAGTTTCAGCAGCAAGTCTGCCATTTTTGGCAATACTTCTCTAAACCACCTTGTAGCTTGGTCCCTAGGCATCAACTGTAAATCCATTCATTATCTTGAGTTAATCCTATAGCATAACTTGCAGAAATTCAAATGCCTTTAAAAAAACTTTAAGTCTTTTACTTTTCTTTTTTTTCTTTCCAAAGAAAACCCATTTGAAAAAAGTTGTCACATTTCAACATCAGCAACTATGGGTTCATTCAAATCTACATTTAAACAGAAATTCGCGCCAAATTATAAAAGAATAATTATGATAATCATGGCGCATAGCATAGACTACCCATGATATTAGTCAATTAGAGATATGAGACAAATGGTGAATTTACATCGTCAAAGAAGAGAGAGTATCCCTGGAGAGCGTAGGAGGAGAAAGTGAGGGAGTTGGTAAGATCAGAAATGGCGAGGCCAAGGAGTCTGCCGGAGTCTACATTGCTGTGGTCGGGGCCTTTGGATAGGGCTTTGAGAGCTTCCAAAATGGGCGGCGGCCAGAAGAGCGAGGACGATCGGAGTATGAGCGGCAAGAATGGGAGGATGGACTTCAAATCCTCCCTATTCTCCATAATAAGCAACAGCCCACTTCACAAGATGCAAAATTGCTCTACTCTACTTGTTCTTCCTGCCTCTGATGATCCAAAACCTTTATGTATATGGAAAGGAATGGAATTCGACGGTATAGTTTCACTAGAATTGAACTGGATGCTTCCTCTTTATACTTTTTCTTGATTGAAAATCGTTTCTTGCATAAATATTTCGGTAGAAATTGCAGTCAAAATAACTTGAGAATACTTCAAAAGGGAAAAACATGCAATTGGAATTGGAACGAGTCCTCAAAAGGCCCACCACAAGAATGAGTCGAAGTCTATGAAATGCAGAGGACTCAACCAGCCAGGAGCTTCCACTAAATTTCTTCGCAAAATGTAATTTCAATTAAGTAGTTTTAATTAGGGTAAGGAACAATTATAGCAAAGTAGCATTTTTTTTCTTTTCTTTTCTTTTTCTGAGGTAAGCAAAGTAGCTTAAGGTGAATGAATTAATCAAATAATGTAATTTATAACCTTAAGAAATCTTCTTTTTTTTTTTTCCACTATACTACTCTTTACTTGCCAATTTATGAAAGGAAAAAAATTATATAGCGTAATAATTGTCACATTTTATCTTTTTGTAAAAATTAATAAATCAGTCATTATATACTCTTTCTTTTTTTTTTTGTTAAAAAGACCAAAATTAAATCATCTTCCATTAATTTTATCAACATAACTACACTTTATTAACTATTTTTCTCTTACCTTTAAAAACCCTTTAAAAAAAAGTGAATGATCAACATCTTCAGCCAACTCCTACCAAATTGTTATTGAACATAACATTTCTTTAAGGAACTTTGAAATCAGATGCCTTGAATCAACAATTTTGTGTTGAATTGGGTCTGAAAATTGCTATGACAATAATGGGTGTTAACTTATTTAACCACCTTATATGTGGTAATTACTTAAAGATAGTTTATGGTTTAAAAACTTTCCTTAATTTTAGGTGTCTAAATTTGGAATAAGAAAGAATGAAAAAAAAAATCAATGTATTAAATATAAGAAAAAGAAAAGAAAAAAGAAGGGGGACAAAATGCAATTGTGGATGTGGGGTTTGTTTTCAATAGGTCTGGGAAAGTGGAAATTAAAGCTGCAAAGCAACATCCACAAGCTTAACTTGAAATCCACTTTTTTTTTTTTTTTTTTTTGGGTGAATAACTTGAGATCCACTTCATTCTTAATTTTTCCAGCTTAAGCAAAACGCTTCGAGCCTTCTCTCCAGGAACTTACCAAAAGTCTTTATAGCCCCTCCCTATTGAAATGATGCCTAAAGCAACCAAGGTCATAATGGTCTTCTGAAATGCCTCTAAATCTAGCTAAATGGTTTGATTGAACTGTTCTCATGCAACATATGGAATAACATGTATCTCGTGTAACGAGAATAAAGAAGACAAAAGACATGAAGAAGCTTAGAATCAAAGTTAAACCCTTGCAATATGGAGATGAATGAAATACCAGAATATGTTTTCACTTCTTTTTGCTTACTTTACGACAAGGAAGCCATGTAGCCTAATGCAACTCAAGAGTGTATCCATTGCTATGGTATTTTTTAGCTGCAGCTTCTTCTTGGCGAACAGTTACAAGTGGTGGGAGATCCCATGCAGTATCCATGAGGAAGAAGAAACCAAAATATTCCCTATTTGCTCTCTCTCCCTCCCTCTTAAATTCTTGGCACCACCAGACAGAAAAAGATCTGGCTAGAGAATCAAGAGAAGTCATTCAGCCAAGAAAAATTAA
Organism: Apocynum venetum; assembly: GCA_019593545.1. Taxonomy (NCBI): domain Eukaryota; kingdom Viridiplantae; phylum Streptophyta; class Magnoliopsida; order Gentianales; family Apocynaceae; genus Apocynum; species Apocynum venetum. The sequence goes on along the minus strand of SRSM01000327.1, from coordinate 1,456,104 downwards.
CCATTTCTTTTGTTATTCTTGGCATGTCTCTTCCTGCTTCTTGGAATCTCAACATTGTTAAACATCCTACTTGTGATTATCATAACCCTGCTGCATTCAAGATTACTACAAATGTTCCCTCAAGGTTGATAAGAAATGCACAGCCATCTGAATGTCCTAATTCTCTGTTTCCTCCAGCAAACCAGGTCTTTTCTCAGTACTGTTTATGTTGTTGCTTTTCTGCATTTGTTCATCAGTGCTATTTTCTGAAGATAACAACCACCTCTTTTCTTTTTTCTTTGATCTCTTTTTGGTTGGAAGGTTTTTCATTGGGGGTTGTATGTTGTCATGTATTGAAGCATTTTAACTGTCCAGAGTGTTGCAGCTATTGTTTTCGGTGATGGATCGCCCTCAAGACTCTATCCTTTGACAAAAAGAAGATCAGAAGCAGCAATTCCTATAGCTGGGAATTACAGACTCATTGATGCAGTTGTGAGCAACTGCATTAACAGTAACATTTCCAAGATATATGCTCTCACTCAATTTAATTCCACATCTCTGAATTCCCACCTTTCAAGAGCTTATTCTGGTGTATTTCTTGGAAAAGATGGATTTGTGGAAGTTCTTGCTGCATGTCAGACTCCTGAATACAAGGGATGGTTTCAGGTGGAACAGCTTAGTATCTTTCAATTCATTAACATTACTAGTATGCAGTCAGATAAAATGCTTCATTTCATTCATTGGTAGCGTTTCTTGCTCAATTTTTTTAGGGAACTGCTGATGCTATAAGGAAGTGTCTATGGGTACTAGAAGAGTATCCAGTAATCGAGTTTCTGGTTCTTCCCGGTCACCATCTATACAAAATGAACTATCAGAAGCTCATAGAGGCTCATCGGAATAACAGTGCTGATATAACTGTTGCAGTCCTTAGCAGTAGGAGAGATGAAAATCCGGGATTTGGTTCTTTCGGATTAAATTCCAAAAATCAAGTTGTTGAGTTCATAGAGGAGCCACAGAAGAACCAAATGCAGCTCACATTAGTATGTTATCCATCTCCTATTCTCCTCAACTATTGTAATTCAATCTCTTCAACATGTTCATTATCATTCTGTTCATCTGACAATTGTTAGCAAGCAGAGGAAGCTGCGATTTGAAGAAGCTGATAAATTTGCAATTTTCAGGAACCAAAGACAGTTAGATTCAATGGCATTTATCACAGTACTGTCCCCAGCATGGGCATTTATGTCATAAACAGAGATGTAATGACAAAGCTTCTGACAGAATATTTTCCAACAGCAAATGATTTGAGAGGTGAGATAATACCTGGAGCAATATCCTTGGGAATGAAGGTGAGTTATTCTTCTATCTTACAACTAACTTTTGCGAATTATTCATGTTTTAGAAATTCTTTCATTCTGAACTTATGAACTTTCAACCTCATGGGGTGTCTTAGATTCATGCATTTCAGTTTGATGGTTATTGGGAAGACATGAGAAGCATTGAAGCATTCTATCAGGCAAACATGGAAAGTACAAAGAAAGCCAACAATACACACAAGTCAGTAACTTCAAATACCAGGAATGCTGAAAATTATGCTAGTTCATGTATTTACTGATTCTTGGAGATGGATAAGTTTCCCAGACACTAACTCAAAGTAAAAATCTTTTGGTAACAGCTTCTATGACAGAGATTCTCCAATCTACACTCTCCCTCGAAATTTGCCTCCAAGTCTTATAACTGATGCTGTCATAACTGATTCTATCGTTGGTGATGGCTGCATTCTTGATGTAAGAAACTCAAATTCATGTTCTTCAAAATTAAACCGGGCAAAAGATTCTCCATCAATGCAATGCAAGCTTAAGACTAAACTGATGGAGAATGAAAAATGCTAGTATCTGTTTTATCCTCTAATCCCTCTATTTGGCTTGAAATGAATTGTGCTTCTGAGAACAGACGTGCAAGATCAAAGGGACAGTAGTTGGTATGAGAACAAGGATTGGAGAGGGTGCCACAGTCGAGGATTCAGTAATCATGGGTTCCGACACATATCCTGTAAGACACTTACCATCCTTCGGTTTATCAGCAAACAATTACCTTTACTCAGATAGGATCTAAATATCTGATTTAACATTTTTCTGCTGCAAAGCTAGCTCTGATTGTAGAAACCAGTTGGCACATGTCAATTCATCTACTTTGGCTGTAAAATTTATCTGACAGAATAAACATTTGCAGAGTTGTGTTGAAGGGGATGGCTTGTGCATCCCAATTGGCATTGGAGAGGGCTCTTATATAAGAAAAGCTATAGTTGATAAGAATGCAAGAATAGGCAAAAATGTAAAGGTATGTCACAGAATTTGACAAGTCCATGTATGTGAACTTACAGACACGATTATGCATCAAGATGTAGCATAACTACAGAAAGTTGCTGCTTCTTATGCAGATTATAAACAGGGATAAAGTGGTGGAGGGAAACAAGGAAGAAGATGGCTATATTATTACAGGAGGCATAGTTGTTGTCATAAGGAGCGCAGTGATCTCAGATGGAAGCATCCTATGAGAATCCACTCAGATAGTAGCACCATATAGATGTGATTCTTTCAATATTACAATATGATAAAGAGTATAGCTTCAGGGTTCGAAATGTACACTGAGGCCTGAGCTCTACTTGCATTTTCCTTTTCTGGCAATCCCAATTCATTTCATGAAAATAATTGTTGTTAGGAATAATAATTCACAGAAACAATACAGTGGTTTCACTCTGCATCAAGCATTTCAACTCTCATTCTGCATCTGTCCGTCCTTTCAGTCCTAGTCTTTGGAGCTGGAGGTTCGGCTGACCTCAGATTCAATCAATTCCAGAAGCACGATCAAGGCAATTATCAGAAAATCTCTTTGCAGAGGACAAAGGTTAGCAAAAAGAAGACTTAAATGATCCTGATTTAAAAAGCCTACTAAAGATGGCCAAGAGAAAGATCTGCCGATTCAAAAAGTCAGAAGAAGACGGCAGAAAACAGAGATCAATGAGAAGAAACTGTAAAGCAGTCAACTGTTATTACATTCTTTGTTCTAATCAAGTAATTGCTATTTTATTCATATTCAAGCTCACTTTTGCTTGTTCTAGTTGTTATATTCAGTGATCTATCATCTTGATTGAATCCAGAACTTTAGTGCATCGGAAGGATAAGCTTTTACAAAACAAAAGAAAAGTAGGTGCACGGCTGCCAGCTTTGACAGTACATGCACCTCCATGATTCCGCAATAAAAACCTCAAGTAATGATTTCAAGCCTAACAATTTTGATATTGAAAGCAAATATAGCAAGACATCTACTGCAATATATACATCTCTAGATACCGAGCCAAAAGGGCTGGCTGAATATTTGAAGCTCAAAATCCTGAGTAGAGCCCTGTCTGCTAGGCAAGCATGTCAAAACCACCAACCCAGAAATGTGCTCGAAAGGAATGCTGCATCAACTAACTACACATGATAGATCATGCCAACTTCAATAAGACTAATGTGGGGAATGTTAAGAGCCACAGATGGACCTCTGCAATTCTTGCGAAGGAATGAGTATCCGATATCAATGACAAGCTTCTTCAAAAATGAGGATGAGCGCCTTGCCTTCACATAAGAGTGTCCCATTATGTACGCAACTCCTGCTTCCTTTGCTTGGATCAATTCTAACAGTTCTTCCCGGACAGAGGGATCCATTCCAGGGCTTTCTGGCACTTGAAATCTGACTTGGCGTCTCCTGATGTGTGGGTTCTCGTCATCATAAGCTGATCTCAAGCTCTGAAGAGTTAAAGATTTACTACTACTTTGAATTGAGTTACTGGCACCAAAATCATCCTGCTCAGATACAATTAGACTTGAGGTGGATTCAATATTCCTCGTGCTTATAACTGCCATCCTGCCATCAAATGATGCATTATCAGAGCTGGAGAACTGCGGTTCTACAGCTTCCATTTGGATGAACTCTGCTATACTCTGAATCAGCAAGTTTTCAAAGTTCCCATCATCTCGCTGGACATCCTTGTACCCATATCGGATAATGCAACGATACATACGATAAGGCCTTGGGCAAACACGTCCAATAAGGAAGCGTTCTTCAGGTGGGACATAAGGCACCGGAACTGATTTTACACAAACAAACACTAAGACAGAATGAAAAGCAGGGAGGTTTGTCACGAAGTGAGAGAAAATGGAAGGCACTCCCGTTGCCAATTCTGAGTATATGAGACCTATTCCTGGTACTCGAACAATACCAAGGCTAGGGCCCAAACCAAGAAGCCATCTCAGTGGAACCTTGTTGTGCAAATCAAAGTTGTACTTCTTGCGAGTTCCATAATGCCACACAAACATGACAAACATAAACACGAGAGAGAGCACAATGGAGATCCACCCACCCTGAGGAACCTTTGTAAATGCAGCTGACAGGTAGACACCTTCAATGAACCAGAAGAAAAGGAGGAACGCAGCAGCAAAAAGGACATTTCTTTGCCAGACAAAAACTATTACGAGTGACATCAGAAATGTCGTTATAAACATAACTGACATGCAAGCTAGACCTGTTAAACAAAACCCAATAAGTAAAAGATTAGCAAATGGAAATTATGTAAATTTGCATATCAAATACAACCCAATAAATGAAAAATTAGGAAAGAGCTAGAAGCAAAAATCCTCAAGAAAGGAATTCCATCAAATACGACTGTTAAGAATACCATCATCTTAGGCTTTTTATGAACTTGTTCCTTGCCACAACCCCCCCCCCCCCCAAAAAAAAGTAAAATAATCTCATAAATGAGAGAGGAATTGCATATAAATCTTAAATATAAGAGAATATCCGTATGCACAATTTGCTGAAAAACAAAGCAATTATATTCCCAACTTTAGCTGATTTACCATATGCATTCCCAATTGTAGTTGTATCTTGGAATCCTATAGCAATAGCAAGAGTAAGAATCATGATGATCCAGTTAATTTCAGGTATGTAGATCTGCCCATATATGTGTCTTGAGGTATGAACAATCTTAACCCTTGGGAAGCAACCAAGGGCCTGACATTGTTTTACAATAGAAAAAGTAGCTGAGATGATAGCCTGACTGGCGACAATTGCTGCAAGAGTGGCAATAACAAAAACCGGCCAATACACAGCCTCTGCAAAAGAAATATCACCAGTAGAATATGTCATGAATTTCTTTTCATTCACCAAACTCCGGGCCAGATCATGAATCAAATCAAAAGAAAAACATACCAGGTATTGAATCATAGAAACTATTCTGAATCGATGAGATATTTTTCGACAGAAAAGCAGCTTGACCCATATATTGTATTACTAGACAGGGGTATACAACGCATGCAAAGGCAATCTGCAAAAACAAACAAAAAAAAAATCAAAACTATTGCATCAAATAGCAAAACTTATAGCACTGATTAATCCAAACAAAATATATTATACAGGTATGTATACTAAGTAGGCAACAATCATGATGCTTAATAAGCTTAAACAAAGCATTGAATGACAATGAGAGCAATTAAGCTCATAGATGAACTACCACAATAAGTATCAATTACCACTTCATCTAAAAATTTAAGCTACGAGAGAGGATTGTGGTCTATAGAATTGACACTTCATCTAATAACATCTAACATAATGTCCAATTCATGATTCTAGAAGTAGAAAAAGGAGAATGGCTGGGTAACAGAAAAGATCTATCCATTAATGTAACCCAGACAGATTTCCCTATTTCAGTGGGGGCAAAAAACTGCACTTACTCTAACTGAAAGGGCAGTGAAATGGCCAAGATCAGCAAACATAGCTTCAGTACCTGGGGATGGGGATTCCAAAGTAACCAAGTCATGATCATGAAGTATGTAGTTTTTAAAACAACCAGAAATACAGTGAAATTCATAAAATGATGGGGTATGTGATCGAGGTTCTAAAATTTTGCAACTCAAAAGATATACCTGTTATGGCTAGGAGCACCCCTCCAAGTGATACCCAACCATCTTTCCCAGTCTCTTTAAAGAACTCGATAATATAATGCGGAGAAAGAGCAGCCACGATTTTTGGGTTCCAATATACTATATTGTACAGGCCAATGGCAAGAATCGATATTAACCAAAGAACAACAGCTGGTGCAAATAAAAATGCCACCTTGTGTGTGCCACAGTGTTGAAGAGCAAATAGACCAACCAATATGACGCACACAAGTAGCTGAACTTCACCTATAGGAAGAAGACAGTTCAAATGCAATCACAAATAGAAGCAAACAACAAAAGTGAGTATCATAGACATCAAGCAGAAAATTGGACATACCCTGATTCAACTGTTTTGCAGCAGCTTGAATTCCTGATACTGAAGACAGAACTGCACAGGAGAAATTAAAGCTTATCATGAATCTACCAGTGGTCACTTCAAGTATGTCCAAGATGATTCATACCTAAATCCTTCGATAAGATAAAGTGAAGATCAAGATGCAAATCCATTCAAGTATCAAAAACATTGATGTATCAGTAGAGATACCAGTTTAACCAATGCATGCACTTCAGTAAAACTTCGGGAATTAATAAACTTTATAATCTAGTGTTGCTAGTCTTTTTTTTTTAATCTGGAAAGAGTAAAAGAATTACTGAATGTCCAGATAGTTAATACTAAAGTTTTACACAGCCAAGAAAATATATCATTTCTTCAATTAGGGAACATGAGGAGAGAAAAAAACACTCGTTACTACTGGTTTTACTCCTAGCCTTACGTAGAAAATCCAGGTAAAGCATCACGTTTATCTACTTGGATTACAAGTTCAAGCAGCTACACAAGACCTCAAATCATGAAGCAATCTTCGCAAGTATCAACAGAATTTATGCACTATATTTACTTTTGTCGTTCCAATTGGATTGCGACATGAACTACATCAAGGTCCTTTTCCATTGTTTTCCATAGACAATCTACGAAAAGTAAATTAATCATCCAGCACTAGTGCAACATCATACAGTGAGAAAAAAACTTTCAAATGTCAATGATTATCATTAGCTTACCTGAGATAGCAGGAGTGATGACACCATCTCCAATGACCATGCAAGCCCCCAATAATACCACAAGAAGTAGAGTCGTTCGTAACATTTTATGTTTCTCAAGAAATCTCTTCAAGGGTAGCGATGCTGCATATGGTGCTGAGGGACCATATTTATAAGAAGACAGCTCCTCATCAGCTGCTTGCTGATTGGGAAGTAAACTAAACTTTGCGTGTCTGCAAAGGAGAGAGTAGAGGGCAAATGTCCCACCTACACTCAATTTCATCACGAGTTAGTATAAAAGAAAAAAAAATTATCAGATTCCAGAGTTAATTGGCATCCACTTTGGCAAGAACGCCTCAGAGTACCATACCTTCACCATTGTCATCAGCACTTAGGACAATCAACATATATTTCAGCAAAGGTATCAATGTTAAGGTCCAAAAGATCAGAGAAAATGCACCGAAAATGGCTGCCTCATTTTGATGATTCTGCAGCTTCCCCACGAATACACTTTTATAAACATAAAGTGGCGAAGTACTCAAATCTCCATAAACCACGCCGAAGCTTTGGTATGCTAAGATCAGATCCCTGGAAAGAGTGGCCCAAGAAAACTGCAAGTCCATGTATACCACGTTCAGTACAAGTTTATGCAAGTCCACACTCATCTATATCTGTGAATCTATGTTGCAAGATGACTGTGGTACACAAGAGAGAGGCGCGAGAGAGGCAAGCTACAGATGACACAAAATCTGGATGCATACCAGCAACATGAAAAGACAATCGAGCCACAGGTCAAAAGATTATGGATATCTACTTAGGTAGAGAGCTCCCACTGATACAGGTTGAGCTAACATAATGTCATCTAAACTTAGCTAAAACTGGAACTCATATCCCCTTCAATGATTCAATTAGACACCAAAAAGTTGCAGCTTCCAACATTGACTTCAATCAGATACAAAGTGAACGCAGGTTCCAATATATGTTCCAGTCCAACCAAAACTTATTCTCCTTGTCAATTTCTATTACAGCTAATAAAAGCTGCTCCTAGTCAGAGCAATTCTTATTTCAGTTGTGCAGGAGGAAGGAACATTAATACCTGGATTTGGGATATTGCATCCCTCACAAAATCTGTCGGCCCTGCAATGTTGAGCCCCTGACTAACACATTTGAGATGGCATCTAATACTTGTGCATAGATTAGACTTTCATGAAGGAGAATGGGAATTAAGATTTATCCTCCCAACTTTTCAAGCATGTGAACAATTTTTTTCCCCAGAGGTTCCTATACCCTCTCTCATCCCCATTTAAATCTCAGACCAACACTAATAACACACCAAAAACTATCTCGGTATCTCCTATAGCAATAGTAAACATATACTATTACCCCAATTATAGTCATCATAGAATCAAGCTTGAAGCTTCACCTGTTAAATTATTGTAAGAAAAGTTTGACAAACTGAACCTCTCCGATTCTTGTAAATAACTTTATCCTAAAAGGTTGTTGAATAATCATGTGTTTTTTATCCTTCATTTAGTTTCTGTCATTAATTCAGATAATGGCTCAAACCTAACCCCATCAGGCTGCAGACGCCAACAACATTAAAGTCAAAATTTCCCTCAACACCCCTCCAACCCCCCCCCCCCAAAACACACACACACACACAATAGCATGAAATTAGCCATGATTTATTTCTCAACATTGACAATTTGTTCAATTTTGATTCCCACTTACCTAGGATTATTGGATTACCAAAGGGCACAAAGAAGATTAGGGATCAGACTGTTAGAATAAAGAATTTCATAAGGTTCCACTTTACTAGTACTCCCCACAGCTGAAAATACTAACCATCCCAGGGGAACTCTCAGAGAACCACCTCATTCCAGCTGTGTTCAGATCTAAACAGAGGCCAAAAAAACATGCCACACGCAAATCTCGTATTTTTATATTTTTAACTACTTGTCCTTTTAAAGTTTGATGCAAAATAAGAACTACTAGGATCTGAATCTTTTGATACTACCAATAAACCTTATATAGTTTCCCTTTTCCAGTTTAAGCACCTCATACCACTTCACATGCCACTTCCTCTAACATACACCTTTTCCTTTTTCCCCCTAATGTAAACCAACTGGCTAAGACTTCTTAGTACTCCACAGCAATTTTGTTTTTCCATCAACACAGGTTCCCTCACTGTCATCCCTTTTTGGTACCAAAGTTAATCCAGTAATTCATTATCCAAGAATCATGTCACTTTCTACAGCAAATTCAATCAAGGAGCTTCTAGTTTTTTTTCCCCTCTTTTCCCCTTGGGGTGGGAATGGGAGGAGTGGATAATTCATTCTCATAACATGTGATTACCAAAAATATCAATAATGTAAAAACGATAACATATGATCCCTAAAACAAAAACAGAAGGAAAAAAAGTAACTGAAAAAGATGTGATCCCATGCCTTTGTATTTGAGTCTTTCTTCCTCTTCAACGCCTGGACTTGTTCAATGCATCCTCCTTGTCCACCAGCCTGACTAGATTCTTGAATCCCATCCTGTGAATGGGGCAAGCCCTCACTGTCTTCTTCACGATCAATATCAACTTTATACATCTAGTACCTGCCAAAGATATTGCCACAGGGTGATGCTGTTGACAGGAGAAAAAAAAATTGCTGAAGGTTGGCTGAAGATAAGAGTAAAACTCCCTAAATCAATGTTATGCATAATAATCCTAAACAATGCATAGAATACTCAAAATACTAACCAATAGAATAAGGAAACTCAATAATACTAGATCCTAATACATAATAGGAATTAAAAAATTATAGGAATTAGAGTAATAATTAGAAACAGAAACCCAAATACCACTAGAGTCCTAAAATACTAGAACTTATTATAGTATTTGCTTAAAAATATAACATCTACCTAATTCCGTCCTGCATCAGATATTCAGGTAAGTAGCAAACCCAAAAAGGACAAGTAGCAAAACTAATCATTCTTTCTTTCTGATGTTGCTTTTTCCTTTATAGATGGAAAACTTAAAATTTCAATTGGTAAAGATAAGCTTAAACAGGAATTATCCAGAATTTATTAATAACCCAGCCAAAGGTAAACAGAGTTTAACTTCTGCAAGTTCGTCAAGAACTCTCATACTTTAAAAAAAAAATCATGAAATTTGTGGGAAGGATATCAAAGGTTTTCAGACAAAAGAAAAAGGGAAAACTGCCGGCAGGTTCATTGCCAACATTAAGCAGCAAGTAAAATTGTTCCTTAGTTTGTCCAATACAGCGCCACTAAATACAAAAGGCAAGCTCGACAGTTCTCAAGATACCATTTCATTTAAAAATAGAAGGGGGGAAACAGAGGAACAAGAAGTAATACTTCTTTCCAATGGGGAAACCAATTTGTAGCAACAAATTCTAATTCAGTCAATGAACGAGAAAGTGAAAATATGGTGGGGGGAAGTCAAGCTACTCTATGAACTACTATTCAAAGTTGTGAAAACATTTAAGAAAAGAGATTCCCCAATTTCAACTCAGAAACCAAAAATATAAGGTTACAAGAAAATTCCCCCACCACACCCCAAAAGAAAACGAGAAAAAAAAATCATTTCATATTAGTAAATATGTCAGGTGCACCATTTTACAAAAACATACATATATCATCGATGTAAATATTGTAAGAACCCAGATAAACATGATAAACTTTTAGCCTTTACGCACCATAAGCGTGATCAACATGGAAGGGTTTCCCCACCTCAGTATTATATATACACTAACATCTAACTATATGAACAATGAATGGTGAAAAACCCAATAGAACAGAAGATCAATACTGTATAAAACTCACAGCACAAAATCAAACAAACATCAAGCATATACAAAAATAAATAAATAAATAAAAATACATAAACCCATCTCAAATCTTACAATAAAGAAAACAGTTGTTCATAGAAGAAACGGAAAAAGAAAAGAAAAAAGAGCCCAGATGCGAAAAGGATAAGAAATTGGATTACTGAGGTGAATGTACAGAAGCAGTGGATGCTTGAGATTGGAAGGGAACGTAAAGAGCGTCCCTTTCTGCCTCAGAGCCTCTGCGTTTTCTTCTGATTTTGGGGTGATCGTTGTCTATATCATGTATGGTACAGAGTACAGAGAAAAGAGCTGCTGACGAATAACAATTGTAAATTATTTTCTTTGAAATTGCAGGTAGTTTTTACTATGTAATAATAATAATAAACCAAGAATAGAATAAATTAGGAAAATAGCGTCATCCCTTATCAAGGTAAGGAAATGAATGAATCAAATCAGAGTACTCGTAACTTGATGTTGGTTCATTTCATCTGCATCTGGTGGGGCCTGATCTGGCAGTTGCCTACACTATACAAATATGGAGATCATGGAGGGGCATTTGTGGTTCTTCCCTTCAGCTATGGATTTCTTTATTAAACTACACACTGATTGCACACGTAATTTCTATTTCTGATGTCGACTTTGTTTTTACTTTACTCGCATCACATTCACGGTTTTTATTTGACTTTTGGGTGCGTACAATATATAATACAAACGGATTAAAGAGTGTATTTGATCAATGATTTAAGGTTGAATCTAAATAAAATTTACATTTTTCGTTCGAAATAGGATGTTTATATTTATATTTTAAATTTAAAATATTTAAAATTAAATATTTTTATTTTTTAAAAATAATTATATTTTTTATATAAAATTTTACTAACAATCTCATTAATTTAATTTAAAATATTTACATTTCACTAACAAATTGTCTTATTAATAATATGATAATCCTATTAAGCTTAAAATATTTCCTTAATTTTTAGCATAATTGTTAAATCGCACATTATTTTACTTAATCCCACATTTTTATTGACTAAAATATCCCAACAACATCTACATTGTTTCATATTTCATGGTTGTCAAACAAGTAGAGTTAGAATATGACGATCACCCAAAGAGGCGGTGGTTCATTCCATCTCCGGTGGGCCTTGAGTCTGTGCTTAAACTCTTCTTCCATTGCCATCCTTCCTAGTTCCTACTTCCCAAAGAAAATTTTTTTGCTAAAAATGGTGAAAGAGAGGGAGGGATGAAAGGAAACTTAGAGGGCGCTATCATTTTTTCACCGAGTCAAATCACATAAAGGCTCATTTGATCTCATAAGTGTGCTACAATTTATTATTTTTTTTAGTAATTAAGTGAAAGTTCATGAAGTCAAAAATCTATTAATTACAAATTCAATTACGTGCACAAGTATTTTTAGAGTACTAAAAATACTCTAAAAATAATAAAGTGAGAGAAAATAATGATGGTTAATTGTAGCAACATCACCATAAGAGATCTATAAGTACACAAAATTCTTCGCTTACTTTTGATAAGGGAGAGAAAATAATTCTCCCACCTTATCAGAGTCTCTTAATTAAGTGAGTTGTAAATTGATGGATGTGTACGATTGATAGACACATATCTCGACAGGATTTAAACTTCAGGACAAACCTCCATAATATTTCAGTCCATAATATTTCAGTGAAAATTTGCCCCATACGAGATTCGAATTGCGTTGCAAAAAGATTTCTCCCCCACATGTCTTACCTATTAGGTTTCTTCACTTACTTGCTACATGGTTTTGGGCAAAGATGAATGGCTTCCTCTCCTCTATCTACCTATTTTAGATTTTATCCTCAAATTTGATTTAAAATCCATTTGATTTGACCTCAAATAAAGCTTCCCTAATTCTGAGAAATATTATTAGAAAAATGCAATTCTTATCTTTTGGAGATGGAGTATGGGATTTAAATAAAAGGAGAATATTGTCCAAATTTAGTAAAAATGTGGAATAGATTGTGGAATTTTTAGAGTAAGTCAAATATGGTATTCAATTTTGAATGAAAAAAGTAATATATAATGTCATTAAATTTAATAGTATTTTAAAAAAAATTCCTTCAATGCACATTTTCAACAGTATTATCATAATATATGTCAACGTGACTATTTTCTCTTAGGGAACATTTAGCCTGCTTCACTTTTGAATAAATTCACCAACAATCAAAAAATTCTTAAATAATGTAATAAGTTGATGATATTATACATTGCATATGACTTCTAAATTTTAATGTTTTAACATTTCAATTATTATTTGTCACGTAATTAAATTTATTCATTGTTTAAAGTTTAAAATTGAAGCCTTTAAAAAAACAGAAAAAAAGTTTGACCTTGGAGATGCTTTAATATGTATTTGACCTTTTTTAAATAGTGTTATTATCTAGTGTAACATTTATATTCTCAAACTCATATGGGTGACTTATCTACTTAATAGAAATTATTTTTTATATTCAAAAAGAAGAAAAAAAATGTGTTTGTTTTATCTTTGATATTTCTATTTTAAATAAAAATATTTAAAAGTGTCAACTTTTAAATATGATAAAACTCTTATTAAAAAATCCTACTTATCTTCAATAGATATTATATATGGAAGATAAGTATAATTAAATACACTAACTAACTTTTTTTTGCAATCCTTTTCTATCTCAAGGATACTTTTTTAAATGTTTTATGTAACTATTAAGGTAAATAATAAAATATTTATCATTTATCTTAATCCGAGTCACAAAGGGTCCAATTCAAGTGAGCTCATTTATTTTGGATAATTTAATTAGTTTGGGCTCCAATATCAAAATATATACTTAATTATATTCTCAAACTCAAAGTCAAAATTTAATAAAATTAAGGCAATCTCATAAAAATAAATTGCTCAAATTTATTTAAGAATTATAGATAATTTATTTTAAATTAAACCATTTGTTTAACAAATAAACTCTTATTATGAAAAAAAACAAAAACTTAATTTATAATTATCAAAATAATTCATGGATAAAAACAAGCCCGAACATAAAGAACTTTTTTATTTACTCAGAAAAAAACATTTTTATCAAATTTCAACAAAAAAAGAGTGTAATAAATACATTAAAGGCATGACCGACAAAGATAATAAATTAGGTATGACATAAAAAATTTGAATGACTTAAAAATGATATTTTAAATTTTAAGCTTTTCAGCAATTTAGCCCCCAAACTTTTTAACTATAGTGATTATGGATTTTCATCTTTATTTTTTAACTTTTAAGACCCTTAAGAGAATTTCGATGGGTGATCTCCTTCACGGTTAACTCTTAATGATTAGAGTATCGTGGTCAATTACATTTTCCTCCTCCAAAAATTAACTTAATGTGAAACTTTATTACCCAATGCCCCAATTCGAGTTATCCAAATCACGTGTTGATCTTGTACAACCAATAAACCTTCTCCATTTAACCCATCATCCCAATAACCACCAACATAGATTGTTCATGAATTCTTGCCTTCAAATTTTCTGGACTTCCTCTCATCAAGCTCTTGTTCAAGTAATCACTTTTACAAGGTCCTACATAGTTCAAGCCACCCCACCTTTGTACCATTCCTACGTTCAAGTGAATCCATCCATTATATCATCTCTGACATATTATCCGATATGTAATTTGCTGAACTTGGAACTCCCAATTACTTCTCCACCATTGGAATCACTAAGCCATCCACGATTAATCCTTTCATGGAATTGGCCCAGTCTCGATCAAGCCCCTTACATTTCAATATAGCATCTTTAAGTTTACCATTTGATGTCAAGCTAGAGCTCCCTTCATTCTAATCTCTAGAAAATGCTTCCCTACCAATACAGCAGGTGATGATTAATCTACATAAAATGAATACGGAAAATAGTGGAACATAGGATGCCTACATTCAAGAAGCTCCTACTAAGACACCTCTTGTACCTTAGCTTGATAGAATAAGATAATTTGGACAAATTTCTGAAAAATAAAACTCCATTTGAAAAAATCTTGAAGAATAGAAAGACCACATATAAAGATTAAGTTCCCTAATTCATATCAAGTTAATTTTGGAGGGAGAGAAATAATAATTGATCATTATACCCCTCTGATTATTGAGACTTAAACGGTAATAATATAAAAAATGAATAGAAGGTTCATAATCATCCACTCAAAAATTCTTAAGTCTTAAAAAGTCCGAAAATAAATATGAAGTTCTAGAACCACAAAACTTAAATAGTTTGGAAGCTAAATTTGCCAATTTTAAATGTTAGGTCAAACAAATTTTATGGTCACTACTTATTTGAAATCATGTCATGGGTAAATTGTCTTACTCACGTTGGCCTAGTGCCCAGATGATTTGGCAAATAGAGAGGGGGGAAATGGGAGAGGAGGAAAGGAGAGTAGTGAGAGGGAGAATATTGATGTTTAATTAGTAGAGAAATAAAAAATATAAATGATTTCTTTGTTTCTATCAATATTTTAAAAAGTAAATAAACATATGTAAGTGAGTAAAGATTCATTTGACAAGATAAACATCTCTATCAATATTCAAAAGAAAAAAAATAAATAATAAAAATCTTTAAGTGGTTATTAAAATTGACCTTCTCTGATAGTTTTAAAAGGATAGATTCGTTTTTGGATCCTTCGTCACATTATAATTTGTTCTGTATCATTAAGAAATTTCTGAGAAGGTGACAATATAAATGAATTATCAACTCTTGATTCGTTAAAAAACAAAACCCCCCAATCAGACAATGATATAATATAATAATAAAATAACTAATAATGACAAATGTCCTAATTATTAAGGTATATTATTGAATATGATTATCCTAAAATTATACGATTATACAAATGTCCCTTGAAGAAAACCGTAGAATGATTAGAAAAAGGAAAAAAAAAACTTTTGGGATATTATTAAATATATATGATGCACCCAGTAAAATAGTCAATTGGTTAAAATAGTCAATCGATCAAGGGAAATCCTTTTTTTTTTTTTTTAGGGTTCCTATTGTCATAATTTTTTAAAATCTTTTTTTACAAGTTGTGATCGTATAATAATGAGTTGTTCAAAACCTTGAAACTTTGACCAAAAAAAAGTTGTTGATTTATATAAAACTTGGCAATAATATTACGTGCTTGATCTGAATTGCATTATTGCCTTTGTAAATGTCAAAAAGGGTATTTGACATTTATTGGTTAAAATGCCAAACACAATTATTGGTTAAAATGGGGACAAGAATTTGGGAAAAAAATGCCCCAAGTCTTATTTGTAGAAGTCTGTTTATAACAAAAACTTTGAACTGCTGAATAAAATGATGGCTTTGGGCACCACCACAAGGGAACTATATGGCCCTATTTGAGGGTTTTTATCACATTTTATCCTCTTTCATTAATCCAATTTGTACAAATGACCTCAACCATTAAAGAGTTTACCTTATTAATTTCACCCTCTCTACAAATGATCAAAGAGTTTTATTTTATTTTTGGCCTTGGCGCATTCACTTGATAATGAATGGTAACGAGAAATATCCAAGCTTTGACAAAAGAAGGATGAAAGAATGAGAGACAAACATGTGAAAAACCCAAACTTGGAGAAAAGAAAGATGAAAACAGTAAGAGATAAACAAGTACAATAATTATTCTTCAACAATTGTTCTAGTAGCAAAGAATCCACTCTGAATCTACACCTATGCATCTACATGAGTCACTGAATATGTCCCTTTTCTTTATGTGGGAAATTCCCCATTCCTGCTCAAGATGCTGAGGAGGTTTGAGACCATATGTTGCATGTTCTCGTTCCTCTAGCTTGCTGGATTCGAAGAGAAGCTAAGAAGCAGTTCTAGTCCCCTCCTTGATGAGAAATAGAGGCATGGTTTAAACTTCAAACAAGTGGTTTTTGTAACAGATGTTCCAATCTGAATCTCCAGAAGAAACTAGGCCACCTCCATCTGTGCTTATGGACTCTGCACAGACAACATATTCTAAATGAGACAATTTTTCTTTTCCTTTTCCAAGAATCCTTGGTTCCTGCTCCAGAAATTCTGGAGATTTGAGACCATCATTTTCGATGGGATTTTGTTCACTTGTGATGGGTTCAAAAGGCTTAGGTGATGATTCTCTGGGCAACTTATCAGATTGACCAACATCTTTCTCTTCATCTGATAAACATCTGCAGCAATCAAACTCATCTGTATCTAAAATTCGAGTCACCAAGCCTTCTCTCCACGAAATCCTCATCTGTGATAATGATACATTCTGCAATGTGGAATCAGAAACCCAAGAAGCACCGCTGCCCAAATCACGAATGGAATGAGTAGGTGGACTCGAGTCAGTGAACTGTGAACTCAAACCAGGAGGATCCCACTTTAAAGTATTAATTCTAGGAGATAAGCTTGTTCTGTCAAAAATCTCTGCCACTGAGTCAAGGTGAAGATTAAATTCATTTCTTTGGCTGCCATCTGCAACTATTTGAGAAATGTCTACAAGCCTACCTGAGCTTGAATCAGATTTTGGGATCTGGGCAACATTACCACTGCTGAAAAAACCAATGGAAGATGGAGAATTCTCGCCTACTGAAAAATCTCCAATGAACCTATAACTAAAGTTCCCTTCTTTCGGAGGGCAAACGTTGTCATGACTAGATTTAGTCTGGGGACTAGCTGAAAAGCCTTGAAAATTAGGAGTCCTTCTCGGTGAGAGTAAAACAATCCTAGTTTTACAGGTACTTGTGGCATCAAAATTGCTGCTTTGATAAATGTCTTCGCTATCACTGGCTAGATCAGAAGGAAAACAGTTTGAAGGTGAAAATGGAGAGGAAGAACTCAGTATTGTCATACATTGATCAGCAGAATCACATTTCTGATCATTTTCACCCTGTGGAGATGATAGCCATCTCATTGAAGCCTCAGCTGGCAAAGGAATAAAGGATGGTCTAGATTTGGCAAGAATCTCAGTAGCAATTTCGTTACCGTGATCCACACAAACATTAGTTTCTTCAAAGGCTGATTCATCAACATTATCACCTCCTATAGTCAAAATCCCTTTAGGCCTGCATTTTCTTTTATCAGTAACCCCTGAGAGATGATGTCCAACACCATAACAAATTGGTGTCGCAGCTGAAACCAATAAATTAGAAACTCCAGACTGGATCTCAGGAGACACGGAAGCCTCAATAGGAGGGGTTTTGGTATTAGCTGAGTTTGAGTCCCCTCCAACAGGCTTGTCATCAAAATTTGAAGAATGTAAAGCAGACCAACATGGTAATTTACCAACAGGAGTACAATTCTCAATGCTATTCAAATTATCTGATACTTTAAAACTGAAGAGCTCAGTGGGCTGACCTGAAGCTGCACCATTATTACCCTGCTCCTCAATCTGCTTCAAATCCTTCCGAATAGTTCCAAATCCCTGAAGCCAGATCCTGAATTCTTCAAGGAATTGCTCAAATTGGAAGAAAGTTTCGACGCCTGAGTATTTTTTAAACAGGGTTTTTTCCCAGATTGCCATTGGGAAAGAAAAGAAGGGTTCTTTTTGGGTTTCTGTGAAGTGACTCTAGGCAAATCATTTTCTTTGAAGGCTTTAGATCTGAGCCTTGTTGACGTAGGTGCAGACTTTGGGGTCGTTGAAATGGGTCTATCACCAAGTTTAGAGAAAGATTTAGGCTTTCTCTGGCATTGAGGTTTTCTTGAAGCAGAGGATGTAGAAGAAGAAGAAGAACAGGAATTTGAATTTGCAGACAGCAGAAAACGAAGACAACCTCTTGGTGCTTCAACAGAAACAGAAGTTGAAGATGAAGGAATGCTAGTATTATTACTACTTGGGACTCTTTTGAGCTCTTGCAATGGACTTCTCTCAGAAGAACTCTGTTTCCCTTTCATCTTCTTCTTCTTCTTCTTCCTCTCCTTCTCCATTTGCTTATCTTTCAAAGGAACCGTTTTAGCTTGCTTGCGAAAATATGTGGTGAGAATGCAAAAGTTTGAACTTTGGAGATTTCAGTTTTATCAGATACTGCAGGAAATGGTGTAAGGAGGGGGGGGCCTCTGGTGGGGGAGGAAGGAGTGGGGAGTTCTTGAAATAATACGATTTTGAACTCTGGAAAAGGAGGGATAGTCTAGTCTTGTCTTAGGTATGAGGTGAATCTGACTTTATTTTGCTCTTTTTGCAACGTTATGGAACCTGCAAAAACGCAATATGCTAAAAGTTTGGGCCAACTTGAACTTCTTCTTTGTTTCTTCAAATGGGTTATTCTCTAGCAAAAGGAATAGGACCCCATTTTCATCCTCTACTTTGTGGGCTTGGGGAGGGGAATGAGGGAATAATACCCCATTTTGGAGTTTAATAAATCAATTATTAAAGAAGAACATTTTCAACATCCCCCCACTCAAAATCATTCTAGGATGGAAATGCATCATGCAGTTGTTTGCTGACTGAAAAATTTAAAGGGTATGAAAGATAGTGATTAGTATATGAATTTGTGATAGTAATTAATAGTGCAGGAGAAAATAAAATAAGATGTAACGTAATTATAAAATAAAATTGAATGTGTTAGATTTTGTTTTCTATATATTTTTTTATTTTTATTACTTTATCAATCTCTCCCAGAAGTAACATTTAAAGTCCTGAAATCCCAAATAATACCTATACCCTATAATTTAAATAGAAGTTCAATTTGTAGAATCATAACTATACCCTAGCTACAACTTAAAATGCAAATTACCATTTTATAAGCTTAAGGTTAGGCCTATTTCTTTTTCATTTTTTTTAAAAGAAAAAGTATTACTTCATATTCTTGAACTAACTTGAGTCCGAAATGAGACATGGTCAAGCTCACATGTCCCTCTATCCAAAAGCCTATACATAAAGTATTGGCAAATCTACTAGTACATGTAAATATAAAAAATGAATGCAAATTTACTTGATCGTTTAAAGTTTTGTGTTATAGATTTTTCACTATTTATAAAATTTGAATTGCTAAAAAAATTATTTATAATATAATATACATTGATTATTGAGTGAAATTCATTTATTTTCTATATAAACAATAATATTAAATCTCACATACCTATTTAATATAATTTTTTTAATGTTTTTACTTTTTTATTTGATGAGTATAGATCAACCGTCAACGTTCTTTTATTATTCAATTATTCTTCATAAGTGTAATAAATGTACAAATACAAATATAAATATTACTTATTTCTCTTGTGCGTGTTTGTTCTTATAACGAATTAAGTGAAAACGAGTATCGTTATTCAACTAGAGCAATCGATCCGAGTGATACATAATTTTACTTGATTTTTGTCTAGGGAGACTAGTACTCTCGGTAGTATATTAACGTGAACATAATTATTATTTTTTTATGTTTTTTTTATAAAACGTATTAAACAAACTCTTTTATTTTTAATTATAATTTTTTTTATTTTTATGATTATTTTGTACTATTTTATTAAGAGAGAAAAAGATGAAATAAATAATTCTATGTTCTAAAAAATTAAAATTAATAGTAAGAGTATAGATAAAATGATTTATTGATCTGCATGAAATTTGTTAAAATATCTTTTAAAAAAGAAGTAGATGGATTATTTGTGAAGGACCGAAGGTGCCTTGGAGCTATAGTCAACAAAATCATCCGGCAATACCTAGATTTGTCTTTAAGAGTACTTGGTCCAATTCACTTTTGAATCATCGATTTTTACTTGCTTAGATATGGCTTTTAGCATGTTCAGTGCCTTTGTTGTACAAAATTAACCTTATTTCTTTTAAAAAGTATATAGTTTTTGATAGTCTAACGCATAAATAGTTAAGATTGAAAAGAAGAAAAAAAAAAAAACATGTTTTCATTTCTTAAAGTAACAAATAAATTGAAAAAAGGAAAAAAATTAAAAGGGTAGTGATAATCATTTCAGATCGAAGTTTGAATCATGCACAAAGCTTCAAAAATTCCTTTTGTTTTCAGTTCTTTCAACCAAAATCCCGAGAAGTGAATAATAATTAAATGGAATTTGCGTTGTAGTGTTTTGTTTAAATAGAATTCACCCGTTCGCGGTTAGATTTGATCCCTACGCCACCCAACGTTGACGTGCTGTGCATCACATGCCAATTTCTATTTTAATTAATTAAATTCCTTCATTTGTCTGTGAATCACACTGAAAGGGTCTGGCCATCTTCCCAGTTTGTTTGGACATCCAATTGACGACCCTTTGCTGCTTTGGATATGCCAGAACCCAAGAAGAAGAAGATCATCGTCGATACGGACCCTGGCATAGGTAATTTTGCAGGGGGAAAGGAAAGAAAAAAGAGAAGGGCTGTCTTCTTTTTTTTTTTTTTTGGTAGTTTGCCTGCTGTTATCACTGAATCTAATTTCAAGAACTTGTTCAATGCCATTTGATCACTTAAATCAGATGATGCCATGGCAATTTTTGTGGCGCTGCAATCACCGGAAGTGGAAGTAATCGGACTCACTACGATCTATGGCAACGTCTACACCACTCTTGCCACTAGAAATGCTTTGCATTTGGTAATCACCGCAATATATATGTTTAATTGCCATTAACGTTTAAGATTTCTATGCCCAGTGGTTCTCTGAGGAGTTGGTTCTTCTGGGTTTTCGTCTTTTTTTAATTTTTCTTGGTTGATTTTTGCTTAGCATTGGACTTGAGAAAGTTTGTCATCTGAGTTGGCTTCTCAGATTGATTAATATTGGAAGAGGGATATCTCTTCTTTGTTTGTTTTCTCTTTCGGTGGAAATGTGTTTTTTCCTTTTATATTGAAGATATTGATGTTTTAATGTCTCATGATTTCAGTTAGAAATTGCGGGGAGAACTGATATACCTGTAGCTGAAGGATCCCACGTAACCATCACTGTATGTGTTTTACCTTTTTATTCTTTATAAATTCGTTCTATGTCTTATATCTTGGTAACATTTACCTTTCGCCGATGATTAATTCTGTACAATACAGTTTGCTTCCCTTAAGATAATACCTTATTTCTATGTAGTGAAAGGTAAATCTCATTGATGACTTTTGGCCTTCTTTTTCTTTTTCACTTTCTAGGTTAGTTTGATTAACTTCATCGTTTTCATATCCTAAACATATACTAAAATTGGAACCACAACTATTACCCTCTCAATTTTGAGTTCATGATGCAGTAGTAACTCAGTGACAGGACAATAATTTATCTCCATTGATTGGAGGACTGTGATACTCACTGTTGTGATCGACACATGTATTTTCCATGTGTAGAAAGGTACAAAGCTTCGGATTGCCAATTTCGTACATGGTACTGATGGGCTTGGAAATCAAAACTTTCCTCCACCGAAAGGAAAGCCTATTGAACAATCTGCAGCTGATTTTCTCATTGAGCAAGCTAGTCGTTACCCTGGAGAAGTCACAGTAGTGGCATTGGGGCCTCTTACAAATATTGCACTGGTTTGTTTGATTTCTTGATCTTAGAGCATGAATTGGACTATATAATAGTTTTTTTTTTCTGATTGTGACTAACTAGATCGATTCATTGATGCAGGCCATACAAATGGATCCTGAATTTGCAAAAAATATTGGACAGATTGCTCTTCTTGGTGGTGCATTTGCAGTAAATGGGAATGTGAATCCTGCAGCTGAAGCAAATGTGAGTTGCTAACTTTAGCTATTATTTGTACATAAATGAAACTTCCATGCCTTATTTTCCTTGTATGACTTTTCACATATTCCCTTATCATTTATTGGAGGACTAGATATTTGGAGACCCTGATGCAGCAGATATTGTTTTTACTTGCGGAGCTGATGTTCTGGCTGTTGGTATAAATGTAACACATCAAGTTGTTTTGACTGGTAATCTTCATTTCCTTGTTCTTAGGTTCCTATTATGCAACAAACTTTGATTAGGCTGCTTGCATACCATCCGACTTCTGATTCTTATAGTTACAACAGCTGATAAATTATATACCATTTGAGTGGCAGGATTGGAGGGAATCCAGTTTTATTGTGAACTTCTTTGAAGGCCATTAGTATAATTTAGTAGTTATGCAACTGGAGTTTTTCATGTAGTTGCTCAAAGTGCTGGTTAAGTGGCAATAATCTAACAGGGATTAAGAGTATCCATATTTTAGTGTCCTCTGCGACCAATGAGGAATTGTTGTATCCATATTTTAATCTCATCTGACACCAATGAAAAATTGTTGGTAATGGGGGCGAAATGATATTTGACTAAATTTCTTTACTTGCATATTTCCATCTAGTTTTGATAAGTGATTTTGCAGATATCTTGGATTTACAAAGATATATCAGTTTGATGCTTTTACTGCTTGTTTTGAATTGTTCAGGGCATCCATTTTCTATGGTTGCATAAGACCCATTTATGAGTCAAAGAAATGTAATTGAGAATTCCTGGTATGTTATGGGGATTTTTGCTTACCATATCAATCTGGTTTTGCTTTTCCAATTTTCTGTAGATGCTGATCGAGATAAGCTGGCACAGTCCAGTGGAAAGTTTGCCCAGTACCTATGCAAGATTTTAGATATTTACTTTTCTTATCATCATGATGCTTACTGCACAAAAGGTATGTATCCTGGAAATAGAACTTAGATAGATGATAGGATCGCATTCCTTGGTGCCCACTGATGTTAGATTTTAATTTGGATTTGATGCAGGTGTATACCTTCATGATCCAACTGCCCTTCTTGCTGCTGTTGATCCTTCATTGATCACTTGTGCAGAGGGCGTTGTTCGAGTACAGACAGTCGGCATTACAAGGGGCCTAACTCTATTTTATAACAAACAGAAAAGGTAAAACTGTGTATGCAGCTCAAAATGATTAACATGTTTTTGTGTTTTTTTTTTCTTTCCGGAGAGATATTTCATTAAGAATGGTGATTAATTGAGATTTGGAACAAGAAATTTTGCAAATTCCTGTTTTCATTCTAATTTGATTATCATTTGAAAGGAGAGTATACAAAATACTGATGGCAAATAGAGCTGAACATTTCCCACCCTAGGAAGGTATGAGAATTTCTGGCAAGAATCATTTGGACACCAGATAAACATAAGTTAAGATCTATTTGTAGAAAGTTTATCATAATTAGAACATAGAGTGAATAAGAGAAAGTCTAACAGTTTCTCTTGAAATTTATGCATTTGATTTTATCCAATTTATGGAAATATGTTTCCAACATTTTTAAAAAGAAGCTCATGAACATAACTAGTGAAGCAGCTCTTTTATAGGCACAGATAATTGCGATATATTTGATGCTCTTTGCCATGTGTAGTGAAGAACAATTTTTGTAATTCTGAAATTAACTTGAAGAATAATTGGTTAAATGTTTGAAATACTTGGTAGGAGTGAATGGGAAAGATGGTTGAACTACCATAACTTGCATGGAAATTTTAATTATAGGTTAGGATTAGAGTTTGAGGGGTTATTTAACAGGAAACATGTTTACATGACCTGTTGTGAGTATAAGATTGAATTATGGTAAATATTTTTCATATCCAAGTGCAAGGCTCTGTACTGTCTAAAAGCACAAAGTGCAAAAGTGATTCTGTACAACTACCCAATGTTGGGATAGAACACCATACTGAAGCATAACTTGACATATTATATTTATGCATCTGTACTATGGTGCAAAATTAGCAGAGCTAACAAACAAGTAGTAGAGCATTCATGAGACGATGGTATAATAATCTGTGAAATGAGTATTTTCTCAGGCTGAATTCTTGGCGTGCATAGATCTGTATTAGCAGTGGTGGATGCACATGGTGAGGAGTGGGGTGCAAGGACCCCAGTCTTTTAATTTTTTTTTTTTTAAAACTAAGGGGGTTTATATGGAAAATGGCTTTTTTTATAAAGGTTTTAGCCCACTCTTTTTTAATGTAGAATAATTCCTTTTCTGGATCCGCCACTGTATATTAGAAATACACTCTAAGTTGGAAATATAAAGGATTGTGTAATCACTAATGTGCCCTATTGATTTAATGCTAGAAAGTGTTATAGATGTCTCACTTTAGTGTTCTTCTTGCCTGAGAAAATCACTTCCTGAATGAGAATCACTTGTACTGTCTAGAATGTATATTGCTCAAAGGG
This sequence comes from Apocynum venetum, assembly GCA_019593545.1. Taxonomy (NCBI): domain Eukaryota; kingdom Viridiplantae; phylum Streptophyta; class Magnoliopsida; order Gentianales; family Apocynaceae; genus Apocynum; species Apocynum venetum. The sequence goes on along the minus strand of SRSM01000327.1, from coordinate 1,431,170 downwards.
GATTTTTCGCTATTTATTATTGTGTAATGCAACTTTTTTCCTTGGCGATAACCTTCTTTTTGCCTATCTTTGGTACTCAAACTTGTTGTACCCATTTTGTTATATGCAAGGTTTGGTGAAGTTACAGAATGGTCAAATCAGCCCTCGGTCAAGGTGGCTGTTACAGTTGATGCTCGTAGAATTGTGAATTTGGTGATGGAACGTCTTATGAATTCATAAATCCCTTCAAGATTTTCTTGAGTCTGGATATTCATGTTTCAGTTTATCAAAAGTTAAGATATTTGGTTTGTTCTGCATTTAAGGTTTTTCTGTAGTATTTACGTTTCAGGTTGCCAAAATGTAAGAAAGGCAGATTGTGTCTTTCTTGGAACCTCTTCTGAAAACAAAGACTATTATGGAAAACATAGTGAGGTGGAGAATTTCACCTGTTTAGCCTAGAGAGACGTAGCCTGAGCAAAGGACCTTTTTGTTTTATTTTACACACGAATTAAGAATTAAAAAGATTAAGTATTCTTTTAATCAAATTATTTAGATAACTCCATAAAATAATAAATATTCTAACTGTTATTTTCACATCTACAATATTAAGAATTTGTTAAATTTCAAACTATGAAATAATAAAATATTTAATAGTAAACCATTTTTTAATTTGTTCAAAATACAACATTTTTAATATTTTCTCTCTCTAAATGTCACTAGTTTTTTTCTGAAAAGACCAAAATTAGCATATTAATTAATCAGATTTTAACATTAGCATTTTAAATATATATATATATATATTATTAATGTAGAATGTTAAAATAGTACTCTCTCAATTTAGAAATGTCTAGAAATATAATTGGATCCATTTTTACAGACAATTTTTTTAAAAAAAATATCTTTAACAAAAGAAAAGAAAAGATAAAAGAAAGTTTATTTTGAGAGAAAAAAGCAAAAAGATAGATAAAAATAAATAAAAGTAATATGTATAAGCCATCGATAAAATGTCTATAAAATTTTATAATCTATATTTTGAGACAACTAATTATATTTGAAGTAAGAAATTTAGAGAAATATCTTGCTTCTTTTTTTGGGGGGGGGGGGGGGGGGGGTCTAAAAGCATACAGACCAGGAAAACATGCATCCGTAATCAAGTTTCCACCACTGAACCACACCTCAATTCTGGAAACAGAAATTTAATAAAGAAAACAAAAATGAAGTGAGAAAAGATATCATTCAATACCTCTTATCTTCTTTTTCTGTTTTTCATTTCTGTGCTACAGTTCTCCTTTTCTACACTGAGAAACAAAAAGGTTGGGGAAGAAAAAGAAAATCACTTCCTTGCTCACTTTTTCTTTTCTTTTAAATTTTCTTAATCACCATTATTTTTCACTATAAGTACAACCAAAATCCAAAACCAAAATCCCCCAAAACTTCTTGTCACCCTACTAATGTCTTATATTGACTGAGAGGATCTTCATAAGCATTGCTAATTATCGCATGAAAGAAGATCCATTTAGCTCCAAACCTCGCACCTATCTCTGGAACCAGAAGGATATCAAGCTATTCTAACAGCAACTGGCTTTCCACGGCCCATAGAGAACCCCCTAGTTCCATCTGGCATGCGGGGCACAGAAGGCTGCTTGCCTGCACTTGACTGTTCATTATTGACAGTAGTAATATTTGGTGTTGCCCCAGCATGATTTGCGCGGTTGTTAACATTATGTGGCTGCCGTCCACGTCCCTTTCCATAATTACGACTCTCACCAGATTCACGACTTCGGCCCTTTCTTGGCCCGCCACCATCCTTATCCTGCGAATGCTCCTCTTCCTGTTCACAAAATCTCCTATCAGAATGCAGAACAAAGAAAAGATGGACATCTAAAGCTCATCAAACTATTTGGCAATACTATTGAACATAAAAGAAACTTGAACGTTCCTCTTCCTGTGACTCAAAAAGAGTCTTCCAAAATAGAAAAACAAGTTGCGTTCAGTACGTGATACTTCTCAAGAGACTAAGCGAGAATTCCTGATATTAACAATTTTCTCTTTTGTTAGGAAAAATGGGAATATATAAGTTCCTAAAATTTCTCTTAGTAATAATAATAGGCATTCACATACAGAACTTGAAGATAGGCATATCCTCCAAAAATGTGCAACTGGTGGTTCACACAGTATAAAATGAAAAACCCTCGTTTCTACTTGAAATACTTACTGTAGGCTCATTTGGAAGTTGCATAGAATCTTCAAATTCATTGATCAGTTCTGGTGCAAATCCTTCTTCTTCCTTAAAGTTGAGTTCATCCTCACCGTGAGTGCCTCTTTTAACTCGTGCCTGACCAGATTTTGTCTGTTCAAACATGCAAAGCACATATCAGTTACCAATTCCAAAATCAAGAAAAATCTGTTACAGTTGGAACACTTGTCCAAGAACAACCATTTCTATACTCAGTCAAATTTTTTGCTGACTTATTAAGAGCATCTTGAGATAAAATCATATCTTCAGGTGCAGTGTAAGTTTGGATAAGTACGGTTGGCAAGGTATTGTATTACTAGAAGATTGTTTCCCCATGATTAAAAGTGTAAAAGAAAACATACAAATTAATTCAAATTATAGAATTCTACTTCTTTTATTTGATTGGAAAATATCGAATTTAGAATAATTTGCTAAACTTTATATAATTCTCTGGAAACCATGATGTCAGACATACTCTTCTTTGAAATCTATAACAACTATTTATAAAAGAGAGAGAGTGAGCCAACATACTGATCGTTTAAGCAGCAACCGGACTTTGAGACCATTCCTCCAATTACCCTCATTCAGCTCAGCAACCTGTGCAAGAATATTGCAAAAGTATCTTCCATAAAGAACAGCCACCAAACAAAGGAAAATTACAAATGGAAAAATCAACATCCCTGTAAAAGCAAGGAAGAAGCATATTTTTCCCACTGAAAAGATAAGAACGCATACCGCTTTCTCAGCTAAATCAGTTGTTTCATATTCCACAAATGTGTGCAACTGCACAAAAATAATTACTCTTATATCAGAAGCATGCTCAATCTTAATACCAGGGACAGAAGAAACAGCTGTATAGCCAATGCAAAGCTCTTCATTTATGCAGTTAAATGTCAAATTTACTACTGCTATAGCTAGAAGAGTTCCACTACATTAGGAACAGAAGTCACTGAGAGAGAGAGAGAGAGAGAGAGAGGCATTATATAGTGTTTCATGGAGCAAAATTTAAACTCCCTCCAGTCTAAAAATCATGTTAATATAGGACATGACTCAAGAATTAGGGAAGTTCTTATAAAACAAAATTTAATTCACCATAAAGGGAAGCCTAGATTTAACCAAAAATGCCACTTTCAGCACCTTATTACTGAAGTTCACACCATCTGCCTTTGATGCTTTTGATGTCGATGATGGCCCACCAGGCTGACAAGTACGGATTGACTTTACACTGAAATTATTATAAGAAAATACATGAGAGGGGTTAACAAGCATTCTCCAGAGGAATTCAATACTTCGCCGAACTAAGGAAATGGGTACCTTCCCACAGCAGAAAAAATCCTCATGAGGTTCTGATGACAATGGTCCTCAGGTAAGTTTTCAGCTATAATTATTCGAGACTACAGGTAACCAAAAAGAAATGAAGAGAAAACAGATATCGAAAATTAATAAGTTGGAAGAATTATTGCATATGATATATGCAGAAACACATAACATGCACAAAATTGACCTTAAAAGACAAGTAACACCTGACAAGAAGAAAAGAGAACCTACTTGCACTTCTTCCATGTCCGTTTCAGTCAGTGGATTTTGGCGTCTGACCTTCTTTCCATCATTACTAACCACCTATGGAATATTTATTTAACAAACATAGAAATGAAAATAGATGACAATTAAGAGGATAGGGAATAAAGAATTTCAAAGCCTCTGTATAAAAAACTTACAAGCTTTGATGAACCCCGAAGAACAGCAGCAAGTTGTGACTGACTCTTGCTAAGAGTTTTTATCTTCTTAATTGATGCAACAACAGATATTGGCACTACAGTATGCAAACAGGATAGAGGTCAGAAGAGTTGTAGTTATTTCATCTAAAATAACAAAGGAAAATCTTGGCAAACTGTAATTAATAATTAACGGAAACCCAACTTCTAGACACAGAGGAATGTATAGCAATCTATCCTATATGAGAACATAAGTCAGCAACGTCAACCATATAATTGAATGATTCATAATCATTTTCAGCACAGTGAGAAACCTTTGAGCAGAAAGGATTAGAATATCAGGTTACAATATACCCCTATATAAGCAATTTAGAATTTTAAGATTTAGCATTACTTTTAGCCCAGTAACATCAGTACTCTACACCTTTTTTTCTCTGAAAATCTAATGGTTCTCCCGTAGCTGCCGCCCCCCCCCCCCTCTTCCTCACATTACTAGGAATCATCCAAATTAATTCAACCAATGTATATCAGACATCTTGCTTGCACCATCAATGGGAAACTGAACAAGAGAGTAAACTAGAAGTAATTGTATTTGGTGCAAATAGACATTAATAGACAATGCAAGCAGCAGAGGCATATATGTAGACAATCTTACCGTATCCTTCAGGGTCTTTACACATAATCTTAAACAGGTAACCGGTAGTGGCTAGATTTACGTCACTGAAGTAAAACTCCACCTGAAAAGAAGCAAATGTCATGAAGGGTGAGTAAATGGACTAAACAGAGGAAGAAAAAATCAAGATAATAATTGAAATGTCTTAAAAGTTTTAAACATGCTGGAAAAAAAGCGAATGATTGGTAAACTCCTACTTTCTTTTGGTTTATATCTAGCGTCTTGATTCCAATGGAAAAATCCTTTTTGGCCTGTCAAGGCCCTTATAGATTGTCCAATGAAGGTCGAACGTGGTTCAAATTAAAAAGTAACATTGTGACTGAGATGAGTGACTAATCAAAACTGACCACAAAAAATAAGGACATTCAACATCCATATTGAACTATATTGGCAAGAATACGCCAAAAAGTAGCTAGTCAATCCCTACATCACCGGCACTAATAGTACATTTCTCCCCTTGCTACTGGTTAGTCCTAAGCACCATATTGATTGACCTATGACGACAGTTAGTACATTTGAGAAGACATTAACCATCACCAAACGCAACAAAAGGTTAAAAAATGTAAGAAATATCTATCATCTACTCGCTTGCCTGTTTCATGAGCTTCTGAGCAGCCTCCTCGGAAAGTCCATTGTTCAAAGAAGTCGCAGAAGAGGTGCCATCCGAGTTCACCTGAACGGCCGGTGGCATCACTGGAGTGTGTGCTAGAGCAGATGCAGCCAAAAGGTCACGCGGTCGATCAAGAGCACCCCCAAGTCCCCCATAAAACTGACCCCCATATCCATAACCATAAGGACCCTCAATAGGCGGTGGCACCTGTGCGACAGCGTTATATACGTGCACTAATGCAGGGGAACCCGGCTGGCGTGGAATGAGGAAACTCGCTGCAAGATCGCCCTGTTGCTGAGTCAGGGGCGACGATGGCGAGGGCAAAGGCGATGACGTCGACGCCTGTTCTAGGTACAAATTCTGGAGCTTGGGCGTTGAGCTTACTGAAGGAAGAGGTCTTAGATAAAGACGGAGGCGGATCAGACGACGGCGGAGATAGCGATCGGTCTCCGGACGACGAAGAGCATGGCAGAGTTAGGGTTTGGGGAAGAATATCGGTTTCAGATGCTGAAGAGTCCATGAAACGATAAAAAAAAATTTAAAAAATAGAGAAATTGGCGAAATTTATCCGAATGATTTGAAGACGGCACAGGAAGATCGAAGAAAAGAGAAAGGAGCGGAAAGGATAGTTCCTCCGGCGCCGGAAAGCAGCCAACCAACCAGCCCACAGAGGGAGGGGGTGTAGGAGGAGGGACAGCGGAGAGGACTTCTCGCTCTCTGGTCTGCTTCAATTGGTATGTGAAGTATTTATATGAAGAAGATGAGATGGGGGCTGCCAGTGCCATGGCAGTCATCAACACCAATCAAATTTTTAGACTTTATTCGATGTTATATTATCCAATTATAGAATGGTATTGAAATCAATGGTATAAATTTAAAATATGTTATTCTCAAAAAAAAACTTTAAAATATGTTAAAATTTACGTAATTTTTGAATAAAAATATCAAAATACGTAAATAGATTAATAGATTAGTAGCTTTCTCCTTTCAAAAAAAAAAAAAAAAGGAAGATTAATAGTTAGAAGTTTTAATTAAGTCTATTATATATGAATAAAAAGGAAAAAAAGTAACTAATGTTGTAATAAAAATTTTGAAGCAACATTATAGTTATTAATTTCATAAAATGACAAAAAAAAAAAGAAAACAAAAGAGAGTACTATTTTATTATTACCTTCATCTAAATATATATTATTTTAATATTTTATCCATATATTAAAGATATTTAAATATGAATATATTATATTTAAAATACCTTTGAATTTAATTTCTCGCTCACATAATTACAATTTTTACTCACTTAAAAACAAAGAATATATAAAATATAAAATTAATTTTTAAAAAAATATTTATTATGTATTAATAATTGTAAAATAATTAATATTTTAAGACAATAAATTATATTAACGCAAATTATATTTTGGATTAGAGATAGTAATGTATATAATTCATGAAAACAAAAGTTCAATTAAAAGTTTTTAGGTATAATAGGATTAGTAAATGCGGGGGGTGACACATGGAGATTTGATCAATTCATTTTAGTTTAGATTGTAATGATAACTAAAAATTCTATAATTAGAAATGCTCTTTTATTATGTGCAATTTTTGCCAAAAAAAGAAATAATCAAATAGGTGTTCATTGTTCAACATGATTCATCATGTCCTACTAGGAATATGGGGCTCAATGTTAATGCATTATTGTGCTAATATTAAAAATTTTAAAATCTCTCTTTACATATTTTTTAGAACATAATCACTCCATGAATTTCCAACTTACCTCTATTAGGTGAAAACCAGAGTTTCCTTTAACTCTATTGCTTCGTGGATTGTGGGTTTCCTGTCTTGCTAAGAGAGAGACAATAAATATGATCTGAAAATGGGATGCTGAGCACTTTTATTCTCTCATAGTGGACACAAGGTTTGGTCTGCCAATATAAACATTCTTGAAGTGCCGTCAGGTCCATGTTCTTTGACAACTTATGACACTTTAAGCTACAGCATACATGCCACTTGGTGGTAAGATTTGTCCTCTGAAGTTTCCACCCATCTTATGTCCAAAATGTGATCATCTGGGAACTTCTTGTTTACTTTTCAACTCCAATCTTCCCTTTATAGCTTCCCAGAAGGCAGGTACTGCAACATCATCAGGAACCTCCTTGAATGATGGCAGATAGTTTAAATCCACAATTACATGGTCACCAGTGCCATCCTGGATCTGCACCTCCAAATAAAGCCAAGAATAAATAGACATTGAGAATCAAAACCAGTCATGGAAAAGATGCTAAAGGAGTTTTTTCATCTGTATAAATTGAATATGCTCCCTACTTCATGTTTAAACCGAAGTTCCATTAAATTGCAGAATCGGTCAATGCTAAATGTAGTTCATCAAAAGCAAAAGGGTTAATCTTTGAAAATAATCAGCATATGGATAAATAGAGCAATTATACTCACAACTACATCGAAGCCAAAAATGGTAAGGTCAAGGATTTTTCTTAGGCAATTTGCAGCATGGGTGACAAGCTCAAGGTCAATTTCCTGATTGGCAGCAACATCCTTATTGCCCAAATTTTCCTTGGCAACCGGTAAAGACTTCAAACTACAAGTTAATGCCGCAATCATTTAGCATATGTGAAAAAAACAATTGACTCTATATCAAGTAAAAGCTCATGAACCCCATGCCTGTCAAAGAGTATAGGCTTGAGACTATTCTCAGAAAAGCTCATCAAAGTAGCTGCATTGGGCGTAGACTTCTTGATTGCATAGAAAATCTTCTCCCCCAAGACATAGAACTTAAACAAACGAGATGAATGATCTACATATTCCTGATTCAATCATTTTCATGTGTTTCTTTAGAAGATGTCATTGCAGATAGGTAAAAGATAAAAATAAAAATTTGTGATGGGCAATAATGTGGTGTAACTTAATCACAATGTAATTATATGGATGGGAATGCACTGTAGCAGATCTATGTACCATAAAGTAGCAACAATGTAATGCATCAAACAACAAATCTAACTTTTCCATATATAACCCAATTAAATACTATAAATGAATATGTCTATACATCTATATGCATTAGTATGAATTATTGACTGACAGAAAAATAAAAACTGAAACAAGCAGTTATGTTGTGCGCCACAAAATGCTTAACCTAAGAAATATCTGCATAGATGTGATTCCTTACCCACCTGAACAACTGCAGGAAGGGGAACATTGAGGCCTTTGTAATCGTCCACCTTAAAGACAATTGCCTGCCAGTCAAAACTATCAAAAATAAGAAAGAGACTAGCAATAAATCTGCAAATTGGTTACTTCAAAAAATTGTAGAAATCACCTCTTATCATCTTATATGAGGAGCAAATTAGCCAATTTAGTCCCATATCTGTACTTTTTTGGCCATAGTAGTCCTTGATGTTTTATTTCAGCCAAAGTAGTCATTTCGGTCCTAAATTGAAATTCTGATGGAAAAGTGGCCAGAATTATCATGACATGTGCTGTGAACATTAGGGCTAGCAAAACAGGCTACTTGGCCCGGCTTGAATATTTACGAGCCTATAATATTGAAGCCCAACCCATCCCCAATGGTCGACCTCCCTGGGCGGCATTCAAAACAGCACCATTTTAGGTGAAAAACTGTTATTTTTTCAAAATGGCCTAGGAGGAAAGTTAGACCGGACCAAATTTTCACGGGCTTAAAATTCTGAAGCCCAGACCAGCCTAAAAAATCAGGCTGAGCCCAAATTGCCACCGCAAATCCGGCCAATTTTACACCAGAATTTTTAATTAGGAATAAAATGGATGCTCGAAAATAAATAAGGGACTATTATGGTTGAAATAAAACATCAGGGACTACTATGACAAAAAAGTAAAGATAATTTAACTAAGAATACATGAATAGGAACAAATAAAAATTCTTCTTAACAACATCAAAGCCAAAACCCTAAAAGAACACCGCTACATCTAATGAATTTAGAAACATAGAAAAATGTTTGATGACAATCTTTGACAAGCCCAATTCTAGTATCACCTCCAAAGCATGAACTAATCAGGTAACACGTATTCATTGAGAAACAAGCCTGAGAATAAATGAAAGGAAACCCTACTTTGTTAGCTATGCAAGAATATCCAATGACACTGTACATTTTTAATTGAAAGTTACCATGCTGTGAGCATCAACTACGCCACAAGCAACTTGAGGTTTTACAATGTTTGGAAGAGAGAGCTTGGCCTCTAACAATCTGCTCTCCAAATTTGGCTCTTCGAAGTTATCAATCTGTAGAATGAAGCCCATATTATTCTTAGACAGTCAAATAATGCAGATTCCTGGTCATGTGCCAAGCATGGATATTGGAAGAGGAAAGATTAAGGAACAGGTCTGTTATAAAGGCAGGTAATCCTCAAGCCCAATGCCCCTTCTCTTCTCTGTTTCTCCCTTCTTAAGATGAAAGGTTTCATTAAAGGTGTGCAACCAAGTGACTCTACTAGATATGCATGTCACTACCTTTCCAACTTTTCTTAATTCTATAGATAAAATGTAACATCACTAAGCATTATCACATTTCATTATATCAATAATAGACTTGGCATTGATACAGAAGAATGTGAATAAGTAAACAATAAAAATAGGTATTCAGACTGATAAAGATTGAAATTAACATCACCTAGCACTCGTAATCAATTAAAAGTTGAAATTCACATGATTTTGAAACAACCATAATTCTTCAATTCAACCACTTGATAGAGGATGCAAAAGAGCAATGAGCCGCTGACTTTGAGCATGTGAAGCAAACTTCATTTGAGGCATATTCTGCCTAGATAAATGCCTTTTCTCTTTTTTTTTTGGAGGTAAATGTGTATTTTACTTTAAGTAGAAAAGACATTACGAAACCTACAGAATTATAAATAAAAAATAAAAAACAATTTGGGGGGGGGGGGGGAATGCTTTGCCACGAGTGTACAAGTATGTCTACGTTAAGTCAAGCCCACTGATTGAGCCAACGCTAATACAGCAATTATGTGTCTGACAAAGTAAACACACTCCCAAAGTAAAATTTAGCATAGCCTTAGTGATCTCAATCAAGAATGATATCAATAATCTAATTCATGTAACAAAACATGTTGTTTGTAAAGACAAAAGCAACATTAAACTGAGATAAGGTACTGTTGCAGTTTCTGGAGAAGCATAATAATCTTATTACAGTGCAGTGCAAGTTCAATTTTAGTTACATTCTAAAAGACAAAACAGATTGAGTAAAAGAACCTTGAGAAAATGAGGACCTCTGATTTTATAGTGGCTTTTTGTGGAGAAGCTCTCCAAGCCAACTAGAATCTGTTGGATTTTCTGGCGATCTAATACCGGACAGATGTTCTGAAACTGGTCAATAATACAGCAGTGTGCCTGTCTTTGAATGCACCTGACAAGAACATAGTTAACAATCTTATTGAAGGTTCCAGAAAAGCCTCAAACCAAAAGTTGTGTAAAAAAATGCAAAATTAAATTTGCATGTGCTTTATATAAACTGTTTCAGAGCATTTTCTTCTCAAGCAAATGACTTCCATACACACAAGTCCCATACAAGTGGATAGAGAAATACAGAAAAATTACTAAAATAGAAACATTTTGCAATATAATAGATTTGAAAGTGACATGAAATTTATACACCAACTCCCCACAGCTTACCGTAATAAGTGGACCTTTCACATTTTTCGAAATATAAAGAAAAAGGAAAATAATACATTTCACAACTGAAAGACGTAGTTGTCTGTCATGATACTTGAAAACAAATTTGTGAGACATTGAGTGGGGAACAACTTTCAACGTTGTCATTCCTAGGAGCAGACTCAATGGTTCATGTGGTCTCTGTAACTAGATTGCATGCATAAACTTTTACTTAATATTTGGCATCATAGATACTAATCAATTTTATCCAATGAAATGCACATAGTCTTTTCAATGGCATTACCTCAAACAATTCTAACAAGATATCATTTTGATCCTACATATAATCCATCAATTCTCCAGAGACATGGAGCTAATCTTGCGTAGGAAGTAATGTAAAGCAGATGTAAAGCAGTTGGACTTAAATATCTGAAATAAAAAACTTGCTCAAAGAGTTACTGAGATCACCCATTTCATACACGTGAAGTATGAATAATGCAATATTGCCTTGAGGTGCAACATTGACTTGCTATCATGAATTATATATAACTTTTCTATCATAGTTTGTCAAATCACCTAAAAATAAATAGTGATAAATAGGATGAATGGTATAAATGTTTCTTGGTTTTGTTTAGGAAAGAAGATAGGAAAATGTTTAAGATTTTTGCATATCCATCCTGAAGATAAAATACCTGCTCCTAGGAGCAACTTATGCGATGTAATGGGGGTTTGATAGAAAATCTCGTTGAAGGCAATGAGACTTTTAGTTTGCTTCTTGTGCATATAATACTCCTACCAACAACAACAAGATTGAAGTACCTCTGCAACTCCTGCATGCCACTACTATACACAACTTTGTTATCAAAAGCACTCATTTCAACAGCAACAATTTCATCCGTTGCTTTATGGAGAACCCCATCAACTTGATGTAACTGAGACGCAACTGGAAGATCATAACTAAGGGGCACAAACATCAACCCGTTTGGTGTTGGACTTAATGGCAGTGCACCTCTCTGCAATTCAGATGATAATGAATTTCTTTTTGCTACTATGCACATAATGGGAAAAGAACCAAAAGAGGGTCATATACAAATCAATCGCATTGAGACAGCTTGAAATGTTTTTGTCAAAAATGTTTCCAAATTCTAGTCACAGCACTTTAGTAAATACCTATGCTTTATTCCTATATAAGTAACTAACAAAAACTTCTCAGCTATGCTATACACTGAGGGAGCACCACATGAGAAAACCATTCATTATTCAATAGAATCATTTCATCAAACCAAGTATGATCTACACTGCACAATATGTATGCCATTAACTTCCGAATCAATCTTGTTTAGGTAAGCAGCAGAAAGATAGAACTAGTTTTGATGAACAGTTGTCTGAGTCTTTGTACTGACCAAGAAAGTGGACAATAAGGTGATCAGCCTCCATAATCTTATACTTACCTTAGCAAAGTCATCTTCCCGAGAAGGCTTCATTACGTAGCCAACAACCAAGATGTTCTCTATAATATTTGCCTATTTGTGCAAAACATGAAAAGGAAACAAGGATTCAGTGAAAGGTATAAATATTATGAGATTAGTGTTACAATTCTTTGAATCAGGAGGTTCCAGAACAAAAAGAAAGAAAAAATTCCCACTAGAGGGTAACCAGACAAAGAAAGAAACCAGATAAAGTTAAGGAAAACTCTTTTTTATTAGTATATAAAAATCAATATAAGTGTTGGAATTCAACATGTGTTAATGGTGTTTGGCAACCTAATTAGGTTGTTATATTTGTTGTAGTTGGTAGTTTAAAATGACTTTCAAATTTATTTTTTTCTTTTGTGTAGCCTATATATAGGCTCTCTTGTAAGATATTTATATCAAGTTATTCAAGATATAGTCCTACACTTTTTAACATGATATCAGAGCTTCTTTGTTTGTTGTGAGACTTGGGTTACCAAAGTATTGAAGTTGTGTTCTAGGTTTGTTATGAGACTTGGGTTGCCAAAGTCCGATTGTTTATCTTCGAAGTATACTGTTGAACATTACACTGCCCAAACAGTTAGCGATGTAAGAATAGTACATTCGTCAGAATAGTACCTCTACGCGAAATTTTCTCTGATTTGTTGCAATTTGCATGTCTTAACTTTTAGTGCAATTTGCACGACAACATCATTGGAGTGTTGGACCTCGTTTAGTTAGGGGCTTGATTTTTACTTTAAAATTTTGAACAGCCAAGTGTGTTGTCATAACTGAAGATATTGTCACGTGTAACCATCACACGTCACCATGACACATGACAATCTCAAGTCTTCCATTCGATATTATATTTGTTTCAAGTTGTCGTCAATATATAATTCAACTTGAGAGAGTGTTGGAATTCAATATGGTGTGTAAAAGATAGTATTTGACAACCTAATTAGGTTGCTATATGTGTTGTGATTAGTAGTCTAAAATGGCTGTCAAATTTGTTATTTTCTCTTGTGTAAGCCTGTATATAAGCTTCTCTCTTGTCAGATATTTATATCAAGTTATTCAAGATGTACTCCTATACTTTTAACAATAGGTAACTGTGATTGAGAATGAAAAGTAATTTCAATGGCATTGAAGAATTCCTACCTTTTTATTTAAATGGCAAATGATGAAAGGCAACTCCTCAAGTTTGTTAATAACAAGAAGGCTTGAATTTTCCCCTCCAGAACCATAGTCAATATCTGTAACAATAGTAAGTCTAAAGCTTAGCAGATAACGAGCCACTTTCCACTTAAAAAACAAAGAATTCTCAAACACCATGTGAAACGGTAACCATAGATGGTGTCCCAAATCAAAATAGTGGTCCAGAATGGGAGGTTCAAGAATATCTAGAGCAGAATTAGCAATCGCACCATTAATTGATCCTTCATCTGAAGTTCCTGCAAAACAAACCAAGAAACTTATTTATTGCAATATTTTTTTCTTGAAAGGAATAGCAAAGGTTTCAAATATAATAGTATCTCAAGTATTCAAAGCTCCTATCATTTTTTTCTTTTCTCTCAGGTAGAGGTGGGAGTTTCAAGAAATTGACACTATGCGCATGTGCTCCAAATATTCATCATCAGTATAGGAACTCTGCTTTTATTTATTTAATATGTAGCTTATAATACTGTCTAATTGAGTTTTTTAGGAGCACATAATAAGATATTTAGTTCATTAGTTTTTTTTTAACACTAAAAAGAAAGGTGTTATCAGATAAAAATATTAGATATAATGCAGCCTGATTGAGGAACTAAAAGCTAACTGCATTCTGCTGCAATATAATTAGCCTTCTTTGCAAGTATAAAAGCATACTAATCTCGATTTGACAAAAAAAGAATTAGAAGCACATTCTATGAGACACATTCTCTCTTTCAGATTTCCTATTCTTTGCATTCGAACAAAACCGAAACTCACGTAGAATGATGGTCACCCAGCCAGAATTCTTTAGTTTTTGAGAGAGGTCCTCCTTTTTACTAGAAATAAGAAGCATAGAACTTGCTCCACCAGTACCCCAAGATGAACCAACCTCATTCGCAATGCCTTCTATTGACGATGGCCCCTGAGATCAAAGAATCAAACATTTTTTCTTGTGCCATCTCTTCAAGAAGTGTTACCTATAGTAAGTACATAAACTTGTTACGATTAGATTGCTTGACATTCATATCAGTACAGCAGTTGAAAGCTCCAAGCATGAATAGAACAAGATTCATGCATTTTATACTCCAGCCAATCTGTTTGCTTATGCATCATCCTCTAGAATGTTACAATGTCAGCTCTGCTCCACCAGTTTGAAGGCAGGCTAACTGAGCAGTAAGACCAACACAAATTTTCTTGTTAAACAACCTTTTAGTACAATATTGGTAGTTTGCTACTGCATTGAAACAGTTTGAAAAAAGTCATTGAGGTTATCTTGGTCAACCCTGGCACTACTATATCTTTCCAATCTGCACAGTCCCAAATTTAGTTTCCTTTTCAGCAAGACAAAGGAGAAAAATCTAGGTGTCTAAATTGTCAATGATTATGCCTCATGTAGCATATTTTCTTAGAAGAGTGTCTGCAATGAGGCACTTCATTTTGTATTTTTGAACTTGTATAGAAATATTTACTTAGAATGTGTTTGGACCAATTGATCCATCCTGTATGCTGGCTAAACTAATACGGCACTTCATTTTTTATTTTAGAACTTCTATAGAAATATTTTCTTAGAATGTGCTTGCAACACACTGATCCATCCTGTATTCTGGCAAAACTGAAATAATCCTATGGAAACTTGCTACCATCTATTTCATGTATAATTTCAGTTCATTTCATAGAGAACCATATAATAGCATCAGACAGAAGAATTATTTTAAAATATATATATATATATATATATATATCCTATAATTAGTTAAATATGAGAGAAATCAGATTATCACAAAACTCAAAACCCTAACCTTGGGAGCTGAAAATGCCGGTTCATAGAAAATAGCCTGAAAGATTGTATATCAGAAATGTCAGCAGTAGAATAAACATCAGAAAACCAAGACAAAGTCATGCAATATGGCATATATGTAACCAAGCTTGTGCACATGAATGACAATTTTAGTACAATTCTAACTGCCAAATGGAAAAGAATTCAGAACTCCAACACTAATTATCTATAGTAGCAGAGATGCTGCATTCATCCAGTTTCCACACTGAGCCAACTCCATCAATGCATTAACTTCTAAGAAAATATCTATAAGATTGTAATACATTGTTAGAATAGTCCGGTGAATAAAATGGAAGTAAAAAGACCTTAGAGCAAACTTAACACTAAAAGATTTCTTGATTCACAACCCTGTGCTTGCTTTCTATTGAGCAATGTATACATTTCTTGAAGAAAGGAGAGTGGGATGCTGTGCAGTTGAAAACAGGAAGTGATGAAAAGGCAAGATAGCAATCCATTGAAGCTGTCAAATAGAAGCAGCTGACAACCAAGTGTCTCGAAGTATAACATAATCAGACAAACAACAAAACAGCAGTAACCAAAAACCCATAAAAAAAAAAAAAAAATCACTCTGAAATACTTCTAACTATAATAGATCAGACTTTTGTGTAATGTTGGTTAATAGAAATGCAGCCTTAATTCAAGCCTTTTTCTATAGCTAATAAATTTCTATCTACACCCTAGTAAAGGATTACGGGTGAATCAGAATTGCGGGTATGATGCACTGTTATTAACTAAAGCACCTAAACCAGCTAGTATACTGCATTTCTCTATAGTAACCTTTTGTGCTACATTAAAAACCAAAAACTATGCCGCACATAAAATCTAACTCTTTATTTCAAGGGTCCAAAATTAAATCTTTATTAGAATGGAGTGGTAACTAAAAGGTACCTACACAAGCTGCTATTGCACTACATTTCTGAACAGTCGTTACCTTCTGATCACATTAATTGAAACCACCAAATCATCATATGCAAAACCCAACTTAGGTCCGAAATCAAATCTTTATTAGAAGGGTCCAAACTAAATTAATTTAATTATCCAGTTGAAGTTCCCAAAAGTTCAGTACTGCCTTCGCAGCTAGTAATCATGAATACGCAACGGAAATGTATTAATAAAATTGATCAAGAGTAGATACTTATATACAAAGAAAAAAACAGGAGAGGAATATATAGAAATTACGGTGCGGATTTTGGAGTAGCGAAGCCGGCGAAGTAGAGAAGCAGCAGAAGGACTGAGAGAGGAGGAGGCATTTCCGGTTTTAGCCACCGGGAAAAGCAGAGAGGCCTCCATCAAAATTCCATTAACTCCGCCACCCATCTTTCTTTCTTTCTTTCTTACCAGAACAGAAAAACTAATGAATGAGAAAGAATGGAATTTGAAACAAAATATTCAGACAAAAAGGGAGAAAAAGAAACAAAATAGTGCGCATTGAAGTGCGTAATTCCTACGGAAACGAAAATTAAAAACCACTAAACATGATTTGGTGTTTGCCAGGCCCACTCCAATCGGTTTACATTTTTTTTTTTTTTTAACCTCCTCTTTGTTGTTGTTTTTTATAATAAAATTGCAATATAATAGGGTTCGTAAATAAAAGAAAGAAATTTTATCAGAAGTTAACCATTTTTTTGTTTGTCAAATAATAAAGCCATTCTGTTTTGCTTAGGTAAGTATAACTATTTTACTAACAAGTATATTACTTTATATATATATATATATATATATATATATATATGAAATTGCATAATTAAACTTCACGACCATTTAATTGGACTAACTTTTTATTTTCTTATTTTGAAGGAATGAGGTATGTATGAAGGAGATATGTAATCGAACTCACTGATCATTTGATTGGATTAACTCCTTATTTTTCTTATTTATTAAAATTTGAAACATCAAAATTGATTGTTCGAAAATATTTATAAGCAATCTATTTGATAGTCTCATTATGTAAGAGCAAGCTTGAGTTTTCATCCAAATTGATCATGTGTGTGTATATATATATATATATATAATTATTTCATTTTCAGCAAAGCAAAGTTATTCATGTAGCAAAAGAGAAAAATTAATATAGAGAGAATGTATTTACTCTTAATATAAGAGAATATTGCCAATTTTGCTCTCTTAATCACATAGAACACTTTTAATTCTTTTGTTATAATGAGATCCATTTACAAAATAAAACTAAAGGAAATATGCTTCATAGAGGGTCTTTTGTTATAATGAGATCCTTTTACAAAATAAAACTAAAGGAAATATGCTTCATAGAGGGTCCCAAGATTAAGCCATGTCACTAAAATAAAAACTGTATTATTATTTCTGTTGAATGTGACCAATTCTCTTTTTCCAATGAGAGAGTTGAAATAATGAATTAATTTTTCTTCTTTCTTTACTTTTCCCTTCTACTAACCCTCTAAAAAGATATTTTCCCAATTCAATTGCTGTGTACATACATATTAGTATGCTCCCACATTAACTTTAATCAATAAAACATATTAACATTATTGAGAGCTTTCTTGAGAATAAATCATAATATTCAGTGAAATTTGTTAAATCCCACCTCAGGAGTACGAATAGAACAAGAAGATGAAAACTATCTTCAAGAGAAAAAGAATGTATCACCCAGAATATTGCAATGCATAGGAAACATTGTATGAAAAATAATTAACAGCATGGCAGAGTATTATTCCTCACACTCCAAAGGCTAAACAGTCTTTTACTACCACAACAAACACTCTTATTCTCTTACCGTAGCCTTTTGCCACAACCATGATTCTCAGGTCTATGTAGCTGAGTTCCTGAAAGCAACTTCTTATCAATTACACTTGGGAGACAATTAACAAAGTTTACATTTTTGGATTATCTTATTGCTGCTTTAGATGAGGTTTTGGAAATGACACCACCTTGTCATTTCGTGGCTCCATTACAAGGCTTTTCTTTGGGAGGCCTCCTGCGGAGATTATATTTGGGTTGCATCTGCACATCATTCTGATCGTGTGGTAGTGAAAAATAAGAAGTAATTACAGCCTTCAATTGTGCAGGTTTAAGAGGACGATGCCGTAAAACTCTACATAAGGTCTTTTCTTATGAAACTTGCCTATTTGATTGATGCTTTGAAGTTTGAGTTTGAGGTTCAACTTCAGGATACTTCCCTAACTTAGCCAACCTGCTGAACTCTTGAGAATCAACCTCTTTTAATGCCACACCTCTTAGTTGTCCTGCATTTCTCTTTCCAGAACTATAGAGATTCACTTGGTCTCCTGTAACTTTGACTTAACTCTCACCAATGTCTGATGTTCAAGTTGAAGCCTTTTCACATTTGACAGTTGTTTGCACCAACTGGTTTCTCTGCCGCTGCGCACTGAGATGTCACCAATGATTCCTCAACCAATGTTTCAAGTTCGAATGACCTTGGAAGTAGAGAAAATTCATTAGCATCACCTCCTACTGGGCAGCTTGGAACAAATAGGCAAATTGGAAGAAATTGCAGGTCCCTTTGGTACTCCATTTAAGGCTTCTAATTGATTGTTTTCTTCACATGATAGCTTAGTTGTTGGACTTAGAAGTCCCCGATGTTTTGATCTGTTGGATGTCCCTGATTTCCCCTTGTTACAGTTCCTTTGTGTCTGATATATGATGTTTTTCCAACTGATACTGCAGGAGAGATGAAGCTGGGAGGCTACCATATGATATTTCAGGGATTCCTTGTGGATGTTCTTGTCCATCACATGATGGCTGAACATGTTCTTATCTGTTGGCTTCCCATGATTTCATCTTTTGCTGTTCACTTGGGTTTGAAAGTCTATGTTCTTGCAGCAACAGAGCTGAAGCTATGGCATTATCATCTAAATGGTTTTGGCCTTGACATTTAACTTGTCTTCCCTACAACAGCTCATCCTCTCTCTCTTGGATTGTCAAATATGCATCCTTTTGTTTTGCTACACGTATTTTAGATGATTTTTTCCAATAAGTTAACACTATACGACTTGCTCGCTTCCCTCTTGCCAAATTTACATGTTCAGATTCAAAGATGGCAGCAGTATTTTCTGTTAGTTATGATTCTGGTAGCGTTTTCTCTATGCAACAAAGTGGCAAATGTGATGATTTCTCCAATGTTCCATCAAAACCTGGAGGCCTCTTTGGAGCTGAAATTTCGATTTGGTCACCTTCCATCTGTTCGTCATCCTCTCTAACAATGCATAATTGTTGTGTTTCTTTCCTTACCTCAGCTGCTATGTTTTGTTGTTTAAGCTCCTCAATTATGCAGTTTTGCTTCTTATGCACTTGATCTTTCTTCTGTAGCAGTCTTTCTTACGCAACTTTCGCCGCTTTACATGCCAATCTCAGTCCCGTTTCCTCCTTTTCTGCCTCCTCTTGCATTTTTTACCCAATTTAAGACTTGAATCTGCATCAGCAAGTAAATAATGTTGGCCATGAGTCAGAACAATATTGCCACATTTACAAAGTTCCCGAAGATGATAATTCAACAGAGTGAAGTGAGACCATGGCAAATCATCATATTCCTTTCTAATGAAATTAGATATTGACTCCATTGTAGAACCACCTTCCTCATTCAATTCTCGTAGAGCTCTCTCAATCATCTGCATCCATAGAATTACAAATTAATACACCCAAAACCAAATATAGAGCATAAGATCAAGAAAGAGGGTCAAAAGTAAGGAAAAAATACAGTTGCAATAACGAAATACCTGAGTATAATCACTTATTTCAAGATGTTCTTTCCTTATGAGTGAAATTAACATAATTCGACAGCTTCAGTACCAATGTTCTCTCTCTCTCTCTTTTAATCTCCATTAGTACTTTCTTTACCTTCATTTCTTACACCATTGATACCATAGAGGTCTTCCTTTGTTCAAAGTAAAATCCAATAAAAGCAGTCAAACTTTCAGACCTGCTATTTTTAATATTACAGTATCTTCTGCTTGTTTTACCATCGAAAGTATTTGTAGTTGGATAAAAGATTATGGACATTCATTTTTATATTATACATTTCATATACATTTAAATTTTTAAAATTCCTGAATTACTCATCGGATGAACTTTGTGCATCCCATTCTCAATGTGGTTAATGATCAGCGCAAATCAATGAGTATGAGAATGGGTCTTTTTCTTTTGCAATATTAATGGCTTTAAAATTCTATAATTTTAACATCTCTCACTAAATTTGTCAATTTGCAGAAAACCTACAACATATTTGCAATTAAGGAAATGCTTGGTATCAATTAGTATTAACACTTAAAAATTTGCTGCATAATCATAGCACCTTTGATTCTATTTCACAGATAATGAATCATAAAAATATATTTTATGAGCTGAAGGGACAAAACAAAATCGTTTAATCTAGCTTGAGGTTGGTTAGCTATTTGTGCTTACTACAATACTCTTCAATAGTGAGAGAGGTATGGAAAGAACCAATTTAAAGTAGCAACATAGTATTATCCAAGAAACAACAGAGAAACCATCTAAAAAAAACAACCTTTTTCAACATCAGAGTACCCATTTCCATTAAAGAACAACAAAATTCATCTCCCATGAGCATAAAAATTCATAATAAGCACATCCCAAGGCTCAGACACCAAGAAACAAGAAAAACTACTTTCACTGTCATAGCAAGTGTGTGTGAGAGTGAGCCTTGCACTCATTTTTAAACATGTTGATACTAAATTAACCAAATAACCAAACTAATTAGAATGTAATTAAGGAACATGGTGAGGTTGAGAGAATCAAATGCTTGAAAAGATAAATATCACAAAAGAAAAAAGGACAAAGAACTCGAGCTCAACCCCTTACTAATCAAGCCATCATTTTGAATCTTGTTAATTCTTAGTAATCGTTTTAGTTTAGAGAACCCCATAATTTAGATAATCAATAAGGAGATCCTCTTTATGCCACAATTTCCATATTTTGTGGGCCAAACTAATTGTCAGAACTACTTTATAAAAATGGAAAACATGTCATAAGCTCAGTCTTTCAGCATCTAGTTTTAATACAAGAATTTCACAAAGAGAGGCAATATTTAAACAATGATTACCCAAGCTCAATTCTTTTAACAAGAATCTCATCTTGAAAATTATGAGGCTAGTTTTTAATTAATAAAATAGAAAAGAATGCCCTATACATGTATAAACATATAAGTAATATGATTATGAGTGAAGTTGAACCTAAGTAGCAACTCATTAGAAAACACATATGGACGAAGAAGTACCAAGTTTTGGTTGGGCCTACAAATGAACCCTCAATATACAAACAAAGTCACTCGTACATCTACATGATAGTGCATAAAGAAATCAAATCTTTGAATAAGAGCATCATCCCAAGCATCACCAAGTAGCCAACTCATTAAAAAACACATATGAAACATAATAAAAAAAATTGAAAAAATAATAAAATGTAAATTAACTATCCAAGCATAAGGAAGGTGATCAGGAGTGTGTTTAACATAAAAGAATCGATTGAAACGATCACTAATGATACTGCTCTGGAACTCTGACAAGGGCTTGTTTGGAGAAGTGTTAGCAAGTTTGATCACAACTTCTTTGAACATGTCTATTTTGGCTTCTTCCATTTGAATTTGTAACTTTCTTTAAGGGAAAATTATGAATTCTTGTGGGTTTTGGTTTGGAGTTTGACTTCCAAGCGTGTGTAAGGCTATGATATCATGGGATGGCTCTTACACACAGTGACACCATATAAGATGTTCTATGGCATGGAATCGAAACAGAAAAAAGAGCATTTCAGGAGGAAAAGCAAAAAAATGTTTCAGACTTAATCCTTAAACGTTAGTACAAAATTTCAATGGTGAAGATGGAAGAGGCGGTGTGGTTAGGGGTTGATTGGTGGCAATGAGGTTGGAGAAGTAGAGTGAGAAGAAGCCCAGCACAAAACAAAATTCTTAGTCAAATATTTATGGGCCACATTCACATGCATTGCATTGTAAATTGTATTCCCTCTCTACATAAGCGATATATATATATATATATATATATATATATTTTGACTTGAAATAAAAATTAAGTAAAATATTTGATTTTAATTAATTTACTAAATTATCTTTAAATATATTAGGAGATTCATGAATTAGTGGAAAACAAATTACTACTTAGATTAAGATGGTGAGTGGTGTGAGAACTATGACTTAGTGATATATAAATCATTAAATTAAAGAGATTATTAATGAAACTTTGAATATAAAATATGTTTATTTTAGAAAAGTGAACATTCAATTCATGATGAAATGAATAATACTTTTTAAAAAGAAATTATACTTACTATTTTTAATAAGAAAAAATATTAAATAGAAGGTAACAAATTATAAACATGTCATAATTATCAGTAATTTTAAAATACTTTATAGAGTGAAAATTGATGGAGTGAATATTTAGAAAATATGAAAGTACTAAGAGGAAGGGTAATAAAAAAATGTTTTATAATGTATAGATCTATGTAAAAATAAAATGACATACTAATAGAGTTGAAGGATTAGTTTTGAAATTTCAGAATTAATGTGATAAAAAATATTTATAAATAATCAGTTTCATTTTAATAATTAATGTGAACAACAATTAACCTAAGTTTAGGTGTTTTACCTGAATTCTAATGCTTTCTTCTTAATAAAAAAGAAGTTAACACCGATGGCCTATTAGCTCAGTTGGTTAGAGCGTCGTGCTAATAACGCGAAGGTCGCAGGTTCGAGACCTGCATGGGCCAGATAAATGTTTTTCTATTAAATTTTTCCTTATTGTTATTTACTTGATTCCTTTTTCCAGAAAATCAGATCGAAAGCCCTAAGACCATTTCTTCCGTCCATCGAAAGCGTAGAGACGAAGAGAATCAGCAATGGCGTCCGCAGCCACAATCCGAAGAAACGGAGGCGGCCTTTTTGAGGGGCTCTATAGAGTTATTATGCGCCGGAATTCTGTTTATGTCACCTTCGTCATAGCTGGCGCTTTTCTCGGTGAACGGGTCTGTAATCTTTGCACGATTCATTGTTTCCTGTATATATTTTCATGTGTAGATGTACTTACATTAGATTGGCTTTGCTGAATTCGGATATGAAGACATGTAAAGAAAGAGACTTTAGTTTTTTTTTTTCTTCTTTTCTAGTTCTCTCATATGTGTGCTTGTTGCTGCGTATTAGTCGTTTGTGTTCTTGGGTTCAATTATTTAATTTTATTCGAATTGATGGGTGCCCATATCTCATATCTAGAGTCTACATTTGATTTATTTGACTTCAAAAGTGGAATCTTTGTTGAGACTGAATGAGTCAATTAAGTGATGATGGTATGGCGTTGCAGGCAGTGGATTATGGTGTTCGTAAACTCTGGGAGCAAAACAACATTGGGGTATGACTAGTTATTGCTTTTATTTATTTTTCTTGACCTTTTATTTATTTTGTTTTTAAAGCTTATTTAAAGTTCTTATGTGTGCAATTGTTTGTATTAATTATAATATGATTCTGGAGTACCATTTTGTGCTCTTTTTTGTGGTAGGATTGATTGCATTACTTTATTCTCATTCAGATAGAATCATTGAAGCTGGTAATAAAAGAAGAGGTGATTGGCTTAATATTGATGTTTTCTTCCATGATTAGATTTTCGAATGTACAAATGATTGACAGTTCTGATACATTTAATTTAATGTTGGCAATAAAACTCAGATTGCAAAATCAAATAAAGATTCTGCTTGATAGAGGCTAAGCATGATCAGACTTCTGAAGAGTGCAAAATCTTGTTTTTATTTGTAGAACTATTCAAATTCTTTGGACTTTCTTGCTTTAGTGTTTCTTTATTTACTTAGGGATTTTTGCTTTTCTGATACCCTGTAAGAGAACCTACAGGCAGTGTATCAATAGTATCTACAGGTAATGCATCAGTTTGTAAAGAACCTTGATTAAGCTTCAAGATATCCTTCTTCTATGCCGGGGAAGTATTAGGAGAAGTAGCTAGCTTGGCCTAGGTTCATTTATTAGCATTCAGAGGCTGAAACTTTTTGTAAGATGGGCATTACTAAATATTGGCGCAGGTGAGTTTCTTGGCTGGATACGTTAAGTTATTCAATTGCTCTAGTTGCTAAGGCCCTGTGATCTTTTTGAATGGAGATTCTGTATCACTATTACTATTATGTACATCTAGATGAGTGAACAGTGCCGCTCCATGGTCCCGCTAATGTCCATGGAACAACCCTCAAGGTTGAAAGATGGCAACTTGGGTATAATTTAAATAGATCCCATGTGTTAATTGGTTGTCTTTCTAGTTACACTGATCCACCACAATTTTTTTTCTTTGATCATAGTATTAACTTTTGATTGAATCATACTAATCGGTTAACATATCCATGTTATGTATCCTTAACATTTACTTTTTCCATAAATGTTGCATATATTGTGGGCAATGCTGGCTCTTTATACCTGTTAAACAAAAATGGATTGCATTTGTTTGTCTCTCCCCTCTTTGCTCAAGGCTTATGGGAAAGTAACTCCTAAATTTTGATAGATGAAGAGCATCTGTCCTGTAATTGGTGAGAGGATGTCTTGCTGGGGAATCAGATACCTGGTTTCAATTTCCACAGTAGGGAACTTTCACTGGTTGCAGACATGTTCTTGTTTATCCATTTATATTAATCAGATATGTCTATAGAAAAATGTGCAGTGCATATTTACATGAGGAGAAATGGTGTATATTTGTTTGGCAGATACTGAAACTCAATTTGTACAACTAATAGCTGTGGGACAATGTAGGAACTTATTCTGTAGTTTTACCGAATTTTAGTCCAAACTACCCTTGGCGTGAGAGAGAGAGATATGGGGGAAAGAGAGACTTTTTATTTGAGGTCCCCTATCACAAAAAGTTGAGATTAGTGATGAAAATAGAAATTTCTCTTTGAGGACTAGCAGCAGGCTTAATGGATATGTTGTCCTTTGTGAGGCACGTATGAACAAGCTTTAGCTTGGGAATCATTAAATTAATATTTTTTCCTAACCCAAGGAAAATTTTCCTTTAATATAGAAAAAATATTATAATGAAGAAAATAAAGACAATGAGGGTGGGGGGGGGGGGGAGAGAGAGAGAGGTTGAGAAACTATGCCAATGCATCTTTTTTATGTATGCAGAAATCTAGCAACGCCATGTCTTCCAAAACACCACTTGCTATTGACCTAAGAGATGAAAGGAAAAGAGGCATATATTGATAAAAAATTCCTCTTATTCCTTATTGTGCAATAATAAGGAATAAGAGGAATTCCTCTTATTCCTTATCATGCTCATTGATATTTAATTCTCTGTCTCTTACTCTGGCCAATGCCACAAGAATCTGCATGAACTGTAGAATTATGTTAGACACAACACTCCTAATTGATCATCTTGAAAGGAAATTCTCCCTGAACTATTTGTGTGGGACAGAGAAGGCAGATGTGCTGATTAGCTTCAATACTAGGCTTCCAAACAGATTATGAATCTGTTCTAATTTGGGTGTATTTCAAACTCATTAAATTGATATTTGTCTCACGACTTTGGATTGGTGTTTTTGAAATTGTATTCCTTGAGGCAATAATACATTAGAACTGTAAATTTTCTGTTCCTGGATGTTGTTGGCTTATTAAAAAACCTTTTCCTTTAAAGACCGATATTCTTTTTATGTTTTTCTTTGTTGTACCTGGAATTAAAATAACCCACCTGCACACCTACTTACATGGGCATGTAATGAGCTTTTGCCTTTTCATTTGATTTGTGTAATTAATATCTTTGCTTACCCTGTCTTTCCTACACTCCAGCAATTTACCATCCTTGACACTTCTTGCATTTCTAACTGTACTTTTGCACCTGGCATTGCAGAAGCGGTATGAGGATATTCCAGTTTTGGGTCAGAGGCAATCTGAATGAATCAGCAGCATCACTTCCTTTGTCCTGGTTTTGTTTTAGATTCAAATATTTTCCTGAAATTATCTAATAAGTACCAAAGCACCACTTTACACATCAATGCAGGTGGTTAGTCTGAGATAACTTTGAATTGCTTAAAGCACTTGAATCTGCCAATTTGTATTCCACCGTGCAGCGGGTCTATGTTTTTTATGGATTGGTTCTTTATTTTTATACTTTAGTTTCTTTGTGAAGATTTTATTTGCCAAAATGATTAAGGTTTACATGACTTCTTTAGAACTTTATCGGCCAAAGTGAAAGGGAAATAAAAGATGCTCAGATTTTCGGTCCCCTAGGAGGGGGCTTGGCCGTGTGGCCAAGGTGATGCTTGACTTTTGTCGCCATGGATGAATATATAAATCTTTTATGTTATTTATATTTATTTGTTAAAAAATTTCTCGGAATTTTTTCAAATGTAAAATATCTTTTGCATTTGGTTTCTTTCTTAAAAACCGTACTCAAAGATTCGTGTTAGAAGAAATATGTCTGGAGGTCATGGAATCAAAAGCCGAAGGACATAATGAAGATTTCTGGAGAATTGGATACAGTTATATATGTACATGGAGTTTTGTCTTTCACGTTGTTAAAAGGAAATACTGGTGAGAAATACTATAGGGCTATTACTAATAACGAAAAGGAAAACCCTGGAGAGATGTGCTCTTTGTTTCATGCATCATTGTGTAAATAAACCTTCTACACACGTTATAAAGAGTAATAATGGAGATAAAGGATCCTTTGTCTCAAAAGTCTCTTGATGGCCTAATTCTTCTCTAGAGGAGCTTCTAATTAATTGGAATCGAAAAAGAAATAGAGGTAATGCATCGCATGAGACAAAATAAAATACAAAGTGGTATTACACTAAGTCTTTTCAATATATATAGGAAAATTAGTCCAAATAATTTTGTATGTTTGAGATTTTAATTAAAGTCCAAAATTTTTAATATTGGTTTATAAAGAGTTACTATATATTTTAACATTGGTCCAACAAAATCTTTTTTATCGAAATTATATTGAATTCTGATAAAAAATGGCATGCGTTCATCGTATGATTACTAATCAAGGGTATATATGCAAAGCAGCATTCAAAGGTTTATTTTTTTATAATAAAATCAATCTTCTTCTTCCTCCTCCAACGTTGCCACCACTATCAAACTATCA
This sequence comes from Apocynum venetum, assembly GCA_019593545.1. NCBI lineage: Eukaryota > Viridiplantae > Streptophyta > Magnoliopsida > Gentianales > Apocynaceae > Apocynum > Apocynum venetum. Next base: position 1,403,733 of record SRSM01000327.1, on the reverse strand, counting down.
TTGTCCCGTTGTTGCCAGCAAAAGAGGTTTTCTGTTCATATCTTTGGAATCCGATGAGTCACCGTTGATTGAAATACACTACAATATTTCTTTTTTCGAGACGAATCTAACAATATCAATCAATGGTCAAAACTCTACTAGAAACAGTCTTGAAATGACCAAAATCTGATCGGAAATTACTATATTTCGAGATTGTTTCTGATAGAGTTTTGATCATTAGTTGGTATGGTTGGATTTGTTTAAGAGAGAGCAACGTTGTCATATATTCCGATTGGTGGTGATTTATTGAATTCCTATGATATGGTTGGAAAACTAATGGTTTGTCTGACAAAAGCAAAGCGATGATGGTTTTAAAGAAGATTGAGAACAATACTTAATTTTTTAAAATAAATAAACTTTTGAATAGTGATTTCCATATACACCCTTGATTAGTAATCATGTGATAATATTTTTTATCGAAATTCGGCATATCTCCAATAAAAAAGACTTTATTGGATCAATGTTAAAATATACGAAATTTTATACATCAATATTAAAATTTTCAGACTTTAAATGTTAAAATTTCAAACATACGATACATCTAAACTAATTTTCCATATGATATATAGGAGACAAAAAATAAAATAAAAAGTGCTACTACACTTTTTCTATCTTTTCAAAAAATATATATATATATATATAATTGCTAAATACTTCATATTTTTATTTGATGTTGTACTTCTCAAATTACTAATTTCGACCTAATTTATTCCCCCGCCTACTACTCTCTCAATCGAGCCATTATGAGGTGTTACTGTTAGGAATTTTTGTTCAGATTTCCGATTTCATCAACTCATTCACGATTATTCACGTTTTGTCATCGATTTTGTTAGTTTATATAATTTATCGATTTTGCATAGGGCAATCAATGGAGAAAAAATAGCTATATGAATGAGAAGGAATGTCGGTTTACACATGCATCAATTTAGCTGCCCTTATCAACTCCACCCCACTACTAATGTAAATATATCATTTGAATCTTTATCCATATTTTAAAATATTTTTATTTAAAGTATGACACTTCTAATTTTTCATTTTTAAAAAAATTATTTAAATTAATCTTATCATTGATAAATAGTCATTTTAGTCCCTTAAATATATTTTTTAATCAAAGTGGGATCTAAAGTTTATTTTTGACCATTATGGTTCCTTAACTTCTTCTTTCTTTCTTTTTTCCTACCAAATTCGTAAAAAAATGCCACTTGCAGAGGAAGTGATTTCATTTGAAGAACAAACTTGTCATTTTACAAAAAAAAAAAAGCAATGTATTAGATTACCAATTTAGTCTTGGAGCACGTGACATTTTAACTATATTTGTTTCTTTTATTTTTTATCGATTTTTTTAATTCCTTAACAATTTTTTATCAACTAAGTTGGCCTTTCCAACCAATTTTGCCCTTGAAAAAGTGGGTACGTGATTGCCACATGCTTTCTTACATTGGATTCCGACTGTTATTTGGTCAAAATGACTAATTTGGTTGATAAAAAAATTGTTGAAGGTCTAAAAAAGTCAATAAAAAATAAAAGGGACCAATATGGTAAAAAAAAATTAAACTTCAAGGAGTAAATTGGTGATCTAATACCCTACAAAGGAGAGTCACTTGCCTCGCACGTGACACTTTTTTATGTATTCTAATTGATTTTTCTTCAAATGACCTAGCATTCAGGAAAAGAAAAGTTAAGGAGTTAAAATGAATGGAAATAAACTTTAGACCCCACCTTTTGACAAATATATATATATATATATATATAATATATATAGCCCAAGAACTAAAATGAATATCTATCCAATAATAATAATAATAATAATAATAATAATAATAATAATAATAATAATAATAATAATACAGAATGTTATCTAAGATGATAGATTAAATATAGTAGAGGGTCTCAAATAACATTCCACTTCATGAATTCTTTTAGTTGTTATCTTATAAGCAATTGTGTAGTTCATGGTTGGTTGATTAGCACGAGATTTTAAGTCTCGCGTGTCTACCATTTCACCACCAAGGCATCTTGAAAGTGAATCGTATTCCATGAATATGATATCTATCTAGTGTGATGTATGGAATATATGATGTTTATGAAATTTTCATTTATCTCCATTTCTCTTTAGATTGTCAATTCTTCCTCATGCAAACCTCACAATAAATTGTGTTTAAATTGAAAATTGGTCAGAGTGGAAATAATAAGAGTATAAATTATTTGGACTGATTTTTCTTTTCTCAGATAGAAAGAAAAGAAAAGAGAGAGAGAGGGATGGGGGATACACCTGCTCACTAGATAAGAAGAGAATAATTGTTTTAAAAAACTACTATAATTTCAAAACATTTATATTTATTAAAAAACATGAGAATTATTTTCTTAAGCTTCTAATTGAAATGATCTTGACTCCTAAAAGCCTATTGCTATGTGTACATTATAATTTCCTAAAAATTTCAATTTTAGTCTCTAATTTATTTTTGTTCAATCGTTTTGATACTTAAATGACTATTTTTATATTTTTTTTCTTAACATACTTTTTATTATCTACTATGTCTAATTTATTTTTGATTATCTGTTTTGGCCTCTAGTGATTATTTTATCTTTTTTAGTCTCTAACATTATTTCATTAGTTAAGTTCAATGTGCTTTAAACACGGGAGTCAATTATTAAGAATAAAATCATTTTTTATGAAAGTTTAAAAAATATTTAAATGACAACATATGTTGTAATCTTTTGACATCAATAGAGTCTCAATCTTCAATATTGCTCAATTGAAACATATGTTTTTGTTTTTCTTTTAAGACATCTAATAAATTTTCAATTTTATTTTTAATTATTCATTTATGAGTTGTCCATGTATTTTAGTTTGAAAAAAAATCTACATCTCAAAAGGATCAATATATAAACTCAATGAACTATTAGTGACTAAAAAATATTTAAAAATTATTAAAGACTAAAAAGACAATTAAAAATACATTAAAGAAATAAACCAAAACAAAAATTGAAAATATATTACAAAAATAAAACTAATTAAATAGGAATCAAAATGACAAAATAAAAACATAGCATGGACTAAAATTATAATTATATATATAAAAGCATATCTAATGTTAATTTGTTGACATAACCAAAAGAGAATGTCAATGCACATAAGAAGAAGTATATTAAATGAATAGATAATAAAACTTAAAAAGTTCACTCATTCATAATCCCATTGGGTAATTGTAATGCCCATATGGAAAAACTTTTTTCCCATGATTTTCTAGTGCTTTTTATCCACCCTTTGTTGTTTACACTTTTTAAATGAGTAATTAGTGTGTTTGGTCATCAACGTTTTTGCATTTGGAAAATATAGTCCTTATTATTTAATTTTAACAAGTTTGGTCCTCAAGGTATTTATGCGTGGATAAATTGGTCCTTTTAGCTAGAATTTGACGTAATTCTGACAAAGCTTAGAATAAATCTCACAATTAGTCATGTGTGGAGAGGAAATATTGGAATACAACATTTATTTTCATAAATAATAATATAAAAAATTCTATTTATTTGATGATGATTACCTTAGAAATCCCCAACAATAACAATCAATTTTTAAATATTTTGTCGGATAGTAAAGCATGGTGCATGTAAGGGCATGAATCATGTCATGAGATATCACAAACCAACCTATAAAGTATTAGATCTCTGGTTTTTGTAATGCATAAAACAATTATGCTAATTGTTTCCCAATCCTTGTATTGGATGTATTCTTCGGAATATCTAGAGTATTTTCATGAATGAAAATTGTTATTAAGAACTAGGTTGTCCAAAGATAGAGAACATTAATTGAGGGGAAATTTTGTTAATAACCAAGCCATCTACTAAGTTTTTCAAAAACTCCACCAATAGTACTTTCCGTCCAAACAAATGACTGCAACTCACCAGATAGAGATGATTTGGCTTTGGATCTTTTATAGTCTTCAAAATTTGTCAAGTCTCTGTCATATCGAAGGCAAGGTATCACAAGGAAAAAGCACACTTGTTTCAAAAGGCACCCAAAGATACTTGAATATGAAGAATTTTCTTATCATCGATACCAATATCATTCACGATCAGAGATTGATCAAAATGGTCGATCAAGATAGGGAGCACAAATAAGTTGTTGAATCTGCAATGGACAAAATCACAAAAAACATTTAAGGTAAGTCCAAGAAGTTGACCATAGCCTCGGGTAAGTCCAGGATGTATCGCCTCTTTGGATATTATCTTCCTCTCTTAACTCGTGTGTAAAATATACTAATTTTGCCAATAGTTATATTTGGGATAAAGTTGAGAAACATCATCAAGCTTAGATTCTAATTTTTTTTAGAATGGGTTTTTTAAATAAAAAAAGGTTTTAGAAATAAATGTGTTATTCTAATATTGCCCATCTACACATGACTCATCTTTAGATTTATTCTAGGAACTGTCGGGAATATGTCCAATTATGACTAAAAATACCAAATTATCCACACATAAATACGCTAAAGAAGAAAATTAAAGAATAAGGACCACATTTGTCAAATGCAAAAGTATGGAGGACCAATCATGTCAATTGCTCTTATTTAACGTTTCAAAATCATGTTTTTTAAATGCATTACATGAATTCATAAACATAACACTCTTAATATTTGAAATACTCAAATCCAAAACATTCTATCCTCTATCACTATTTTCCCTTCAAGCAAAAAAGTATAGAGTTTGTCTAAGATTGGATTTCCAAATACAAAGCAAATCTAGCAATTGTCTATTTTTTATTTTTGAAGCACAAAAAATTGGGAAGATAATATCAAGAAGAAAAATGCTATGCACATGTGATTTGTAGAATTTCATCCTAAAATTAACAAGAAATTTCTTGTAGTTCTCTTGCTTCCTCAACTTTCTTCATTTCTTTTTTTTTTCCTTTTCTTTTCCTACTTGTTTCCTAATTGGCTAGAGTAGTGGTAGGAACTTCTAGTTGCTCTTTTCAAAAAGCCAAAATAGCATAAAGAACTTCCGATAAAAATTAGAGGCTGCTATTGTTTCCTACTCGACCAAGCAGTGTTGATTCCTTATCTTCTTTCTTTGCATTCTTTTTCGAGATATAATCGAGCCGAGTAGAACTGAGCTTAAAAATTTCAAACTTGAGTTCGACTGTTACTCGAATAGTGTTCAAGTTCGTTCGTTTAATATTCAAGCAAATATTAATGTTCGAGTTCGCTCAATTATTTGTTCGTAAAGTTCGAGTTCATTCGTATTCGACTCGTTTAATTTAACAAACAAAGTTTGACTTGTTCGATTAACTTGAGTTCGAACTGTTCGATTCAAATGCTTTTTTTCGAAAAAAATTTCATTATATGCACATGCCTACTTGATGGTCTGAACCACCTAAATATATAATGAAATAAAGAATAAAATCCATACCTAATAAGTCCAAACAATACAAAAATATTAAATTCCAACAAACACTTTTTTTACTATTTTTTATATTAATAGTTTTGCATTCACTATTGGACTAATAATTTGCTCAGACCCTTGGCAATTGTTGGATAAAAATAAATTCATGTAAAGGGTAATCAACATAAAAAACAAAGATCTCATAAAATAACAAATAAAAGTTCCTTAAAAACATCGTTATAGGAATTGATCAATTTCTTCACAACAGCTTCGTCATCACCATGCAAAATCAAAAGAACACATAGAGTTAATACATAAACATTATACAGAAAATCCTAACTTTTACATATAATATTCCATAGTTGATTTATACCCAAATACGTAAACACAAAATTACAACTTTTGGAGTTTCCCAATAGGCCAAAATTTTTGTAGTTAACAATCAATTTTAAAAAAATTTTAAACTTCAATACACATCAAGAAGCAATTAGATTATACACATGGACAATCCTTTTACACAGTTAATCAAATCTAACAAAAAAATAAAAATAATAAACACCAGAGCAACAAATACAAAATCTTCATTCAAACCTGGACATCCAGATTAAAACTATATAGACCCACAAAATATTTAATAAAACCCAGCTCAAACCTCAATGACAAAAGGAAAAAAAACTTACCAACAAAATTGAACAGATTTGAGCAGGGTCTACCAAACCCATATACAAAATTTGAGTATATAAATAAAAAAAAGTGTACATGATTTCTAATCAAACTAAGAAAGAAAGAAACGTAAGGAATTATAATGGAGTAAAGGTGTTAAAAGCAGAAGATAAATAGACCCTTAAAAGAACAAAATAAATAAAAATCTAAATAATGTTAAATACACCCTCACTTACAAGTGTTGACACGAAAGCTCTAATCTGGTTGGCGAGCAGCATTATTTACACTGGTGAGCTTGATGACGACAGTGAGAGAGGAAGAGAGTCGGAGAAGAAGAGAGTTGAAGGCTGATAGATCATATATTGATGTAAGTAGTGAAAGATATGTGGGCATTGCCAACAACAAATAGGTGCATGACCTAGGGCTAAGATAATTCAAGTGGGAGAGACGTGTTATGGGTAACCTTATTGCACAGTTTAGAGAGCACTTGTGTATGTGATACAAGTGAACGTGTACGAAAAAGTTGTCGTAAAGTTTTGTTATTCATTCCATCATTGACCCTATCTATGTTTCTATGAGAAGGAGAGGCGGCTAGTGGAAGTGGGCAACAAGAATAGAAATGAAAAAAGAGTGAAAAAAACCCTAAAAGCTGTGGTTAATTACTTAGATTTTTATTTATACTTATATAATATAAAAATATTATATTAAACTATATACAAAATAACATATTAAATTAATCTTAGCAAACACTCAATTATGTTCGTGAACATGTTCGTATTCGTTCAAGTAATAAACGAGTCTAGTTCGAGGTCAACTCGATTATTATACAAACGAGTTACACGAAAGAGCTTTTATTTGCGATCGTTCGGTTTGTTAACATTTCTATAATTCTTCTTTTCCCTCTGTTTGGCTTCTTGGTTGATGGCATCGTCTTGAACTTTCTCCATAACAATACTAAAACCTAGAATTGTTCTTTCTAGCTTCCCAGGTTGTAGAAGATCTCAAACAATCTCTTTCTGAGGTTAAACAAAACTCATTCATAGACCACACTAGGAGGTCAAGATAATCCACCCGTATTGGATTAATACATACATATTTTAAACATTGATTTTCTCATCACGTATTGCCGTATCACTCCAGAACCGACCATGGGCTTGTATTTGGAATGAGGAATTAAGATTATAAGGGGAATTGCTTGGCTGGTGAGGGAATACTTCGACTACTTAGGCCGAGCATGGGCACGAGAAGCTCTGCTATATGTGTTGTGAAAGAAGGAGAAATACGCAATTGTATTAGTCAATTTTAGGGAGGTTATGCTTGACTATGGTAGTTGAGCTCTTGATCCTGCCATGTGGCGATATAGGCCAAGAGAGTTTTAGTCGATAAGATATTTTTTTTCATTTTTTTGGAGCATTTGCAGACACATTTATTATCACCACTCAATTAGAGAAGTTAATGATTCATGCCTAATCTCGAAGTACCTCAATTGAAGTATATCTTCAATTTTTCCTATATTTCTTCATCAAACGCCTCATTCTTCTTCTTCTCTTTGTTTAATGAGTTTGCATCAATTTTAATTAATCTCGCATGTTTTGGTTGGGACTTGAAAGGATTGTAGTGAGAGGAGAGTGTATTTTGGGTTGAATGGTAATATGAGTATTTCAAATATTTATGATGACGTCGTTTATAAATTTGGGTGATGCTTTTAAGGAGTTTCTTTTTTTTTTATTTGAATTAGAAAAATGAAGCAATTTTCATGGCATCAAATCATCCAAACACCCATCTAAATTTCCGCCTAAAACAAACAAAAAATTTCTCTCTCCATCTTCTCTTTCACCCACCCACACACAAAACCAACTCTCATTATCCATCAGGAATATACTGATAAAATCAATGGCGGAACCGGAATCACTGGAATCGCTCCAACCGCCGCCCGCCGCCAAAATTGATGGCGGAACCGGCAGTAATTGTTTTGCAAAATCGCTCTTCGAACGGCGGCCGAAAATTAGGGTGACTTCGGAGTACGACAGCGATAGCTCCATATTCTTCCATAAGATCTCCTGTAAGTTACTTGATAGCTTACTTAAGTTCAAGCTTTCGTTTCAGAATGATGGTAAAGGAGAGATCTTGGAGCCTCAACTGGCTTTTACTTCCAAGTACTTGTCTCTTCACTATGATATAGAAGAGAATAACGCTCTTGCTAAAGCCTCTGTTGATGTTGGAACTGGGATACAATTGAAGGCTGCTCATGACTTTAAGGTACATATTGAGACATCTATGCATATGCGGATTTTTTCGAAATTCTGCTTTGGCATTTTTCCTTTCTTGTTTTTCCTCAAGTAGTTTCTGGAAATGTGGATTAATTGTGGCATTTCAGTTTTTAATTGTTCATAGTTTGGTTTTGGTATGTTGAAATTATTGATGTTGGATGTATTAATGTTACTGGAGTACCAAAATATGTTCTCAATTAGGGGCGGCTACTATCTGCACATCTATCTTTTTCAATTATTAGGTTCATTTGGCTTTTCCTTAATTTTGAATCTAGATATTGGATAGGGGTAAATTCTGCACTCGGTGGTGATTCAACATTTGTAAATTTTGGTTTTTTTGTGTTATTTCTCTTGGAATTTGGTAGAGAATCATCATGATTTGATTTAATATATTTAAAATATGCATGTAAATTTTTGTGTAAACAGTTGGTTTCTTTGTTTGACTAGCATGGGAAGTGAGATACAACTGTGAGACTTCCTCAGACTCTCTGTTCGTGGGGGAATGCATGAGTTTTCCTTTTCCATGTGCTTTTGCAACATTAGAAACTGATTTTCTCTACTCTGCTTTAGTGTTAATCCTTCTTTACCACATTTTTAACTCATTTTTAGGCCCAGCAAGGAGAAATGGCCGTGGTTGCAGATCTTTTCTCTCCAGCTGTGAAGCTTGAACTATCCTCTGCTGTTCCAACTGTTGGCATGGTGAGATTTCTCTCATGTATGGGAATTTGTGATGCTGTGTAATGCATGATTAGCCAGTTTGTATTTAAATTACTTTTGGATTAAAATATCGATAACATTCTCAAGCAATCAAACATTTTTCCTGGTTGTGACTTTCTTAACTGATATTGCCAATTCAACTGTTGATTTGCTTACTTAGCATATACTGAAACAGATTTCATTGTGTCATTAAATAAGCTGCCTGATATTCGGCAAATTTCTCGACTTAAATCTGCATTATTATATCTGAACTCTAAAATAATGGAATTATGGGATATATCTCACTCTGTGATTTGGTTGCTGCAGCCTAGACCTAGAGCATCAGTTAAATTTCCTTATGGTGAAATTTCAATTGAGGAGAAAGATGAAGACGAGGAAGAAGAATCAAAGAAAATATTCTGTGTAAATGGGATCCTCAAAAGTCATGTTTTAAATGGGGTTTGTACTGCTCAATACAAGGATGAAAATTTGAGTTTAAGGTACTTCTACAAGGTAGTTTCCTCTTGACATTCTGATTTTTTCTTTTCTTTATCTGTAAAAGTTACTGATTAGTATGATAATTAGAATTAACTGTATATCCGTGCTAACTTGTGATTTTTGGTTGATTTATATCTTCAATTCTTTTCCTTCTCGATTCTATGTTTTTAGGGAAGAATAACTAACAATGTGCTGAGTAATTGAATTTTTGCATTTGAGTTTATAATTATGAGAAATTATTTTTTTAGGATGAGCAAATGGCGTTCATTCCAAGCATTTCTTTGCCGTCAAATGAACTCTCATTTGCCTTTAAGCGTAGATTTGGCCCCTCGGACAAGTTGAGGTATCTTTTTCTCTCCCTCTCTCTAATCTCTATGTATATTTGTGTGTGTGTGTGTGTGTGTGTGTGCTTATATATGTATTTATTTATGTGAGTGTGTTCTGTATCTGCTACCTCCAAGGACACATGAATTTTTCTTTTTCTCAGATTTCTAAAACTTGTTTACTAAAAATTGCTTAATAAGAATTCTCTAAACCTTTTGTACTTGTTTACTCTAGGAAAAGGATAATGTGGTATTCAGGGATTTGGGCGGAGTGCTCATTATGAATTTGATGATGGTTATGTTTTATCTAAGTGTCTTTAAGTATGGTATATTGTAAGTGGGGTAACTAATGGAGAAGCACCAACAGTTAGGGCTTATTCTTTATGTGAACTCCATCGCTATAATATCGTTCTGAATATGAGAACACATAAACAGATCAAGGTCCCATTGTATTAATTTGGTGACACATTAATTGTACTATTTTTATTTTTATGGCTAGAATGGATAACGGATGATGAAACCTTGGATCACCATTAGTGAAATGCAAAGGTGCCGTGGAATCCATGGAAATTTCTGAGCTTGGAAATTTTTCAATAGATGCTTCTATTGGGTAGTTGATATATTGCGATTGCTACCCTCAGAATTCAGATCCTCTGGATGCAATCTAGTAGAATCTTTATTTAGGATCACAGCTTATAATGTATTACACGTGACCTTTTGAGTCCTGAGAACCTGTAATCTTAAGTTACTTGTTGGTCTCCTTGTAGCCAAAGTTACTAAAAGCAATTTACTGAATTTCAGGGTAGGGGTTTTTAGAATGAAGATCTTCCAGTTCCTTTCTCAACTCTGTTCTCCCCTTAGTCATTGTGTAAATTAGAAAGGCTTAGTGAGGAAAAAGAAAGAAAAAACTTCTCTGAACATTTCTAAGAGTTATGATGTATGATGCATGATGTTTGATGTAACATAAAGCATCTCATTGACCAAAGTGAAGTACTCCTTCCAATTTTCAAAATTGAATGTTTACTTTTCTATTATGGGATGTCAAATAATGAATGTTCACTTTCCAACAAGTTTTTCATCTTAAGTTCCAGGGATAACCTTCTTGATTTAAGGAATTCATTCCTCTAATAGGAGCCTCGCCACCATCCACATTAGTAATAAAGATAGTATGGATAATATAGTAACGTTCGAACATTGTTTTCATCCGTGGATAACCTTCTTGATTTAAGGAATTCATTCCTCTAATATATGAGCCTCGCCACCATCCACATTAGTAATAAGGATAGTATGGATATATAGTAACTTGCCTGTAGTCAAAGGCTAATCCTTAATTTTTGTTCCAAGTCAAAAAAAGACATTTAATTTGGGCCAAGGGAGTATATTGTCGCATATTTCTTTTGGTGCAGTATTTCTGCTATATAATGATTATTTGCGCCATGATTTGGTCTTGGATGGTGTGTATAATTGATTATGTTATTCTGTCGGCAGCTATTGGTATAATTTTGATTCAAACTACTGGAGCACAGTGTATAAACACACAGTTGGAAAGGACTACAAATTTAAAGCTGGTTATGATTCAGAGGTGCGGCTAGGATGGGCATCTCTATGGGTAAGTCTTTTGTATATCTTTGCTAGTTTCATTAACTCTGGCATTTGATTTTCTGTCCTAACCTCATTTGAAATTTCTTGGATTGGCTACATCTGTACGTCTTCTTCAATTTGTTGATACTGTTTATAACATTATGTCATATGGGTTCTGATGTCCCATTTTGTTCTAGTTCTCTAGCAGCTGACTGAGTTAAAACTATTTGGAAATGGGAGTGGGGAAGAAGAAATTGTTGGGACTTCTTCCATGCTGAACAGGTTATAAGTGATTGGAGAGGAGAAAGAATAAGACTTCTATTAAAGGTCACTTGACTGATTTTAGGCTTCAAATACTGGCTTTCTTTTGTTATGAGCGTGTTAAACAAAGTTTTGTAGGCTGTTGGCCTAGCTAAATGGGTCCCTTACTCACAGTCTTTGGATACTTTTAAGGCAGAGCAGAAGCTGCCACCCAAAGAAGAAGATAGGGGATGGGGCAGGGTAAAAAAATGAAAAAGGAGGAAAATACACCAAACTAAATAGAAATTATGAACAACAATATCTAAGTGGTGGGAAACTGATACTATATAATGACCCTAACTAGAAGGCTTTTTGATACACGATTCCACTTTTCAACTCAGTTGAATTGTGTGAAGAAGACAGCCTGGTGATAGTTTTGCTTTTGATAGTGAAATTTCTATCCGTCACATTTAATGTCTTTTCTCTCGGATATACATGAATGAAAGTAGTTGGTTGTATCGAGTACGTAGCTGTTGAATGGTGCCTCTGCTCAGAGCCTCAGAGGAGTCCACCATAAAACTGAAATGTTTTACCAATGCAATAAACTGAGATGCTTATCACTTGATAATGTGGTTACTTTTGTTTTTAGCTAAATTTGGTTTCCTAATCCCATGGTGTATAGGTTGGAGATGAAAATGGCAAAGCCAAAACAGCTCCCATGAAGACGAAAGTTCAGTTCATGCTCCAAGTGCCTCAAGATGACATCAAATCGTCTGCCTTGATGTTCCGCGTGAAAAAGAGGTGGGATATATGATATTGGGGTGAATTCATCGGTTTCCCTAAGAATGAATCTGGTTTCAAGTGATCACTTAGAATGTTATTCAACATCTCGTGATATAGCTGCTATCCCTCTTATCAACTTTATTACCTTACAGGTTTCTTCCTTTTAAGTTTTGGTTTCCAAATTTCTATTTGTAGTTTTAGCTAACTGTTTTGCTCTAGCCAACTGCTGTACTCTAGTATATGAGATTGGTAATTTGTACATGGCCATGGTTGCATTCTTTGATTGTTTTTTTAGTTAATATCGTTATACTTATATTTAAACTAAGCACAGAAATCTGGCACACTCTGAGGTCTCACTGGAATAGTAAAGTATTAAGATTGCTTTTACTCTCAAACTATAAAGTAAATGCCACTATCCATAATTTTCAATCAAGACATTTTAGTTTAATTCCTCTTTTAAAAGAATAACTCAACGTCTATAAAAGCTGGATTCGTTAGGAAGCTAATGGAATAAAATTGATGTGCATTAGAGAGTTGAAATTCATAAATTCATAAACGTTGTTCGAAATTTATAATTTGAGCAGGTAAAGGCCGCTTCTTCTAATAAATTAAGAAAATTTGCTAAAATTATAATTTCTCAAAACTTTTGCTAAAATCAGATTAAATGGTGGTATAATATGTTTATAAGGGTGCAATATATTATTCTTTAATAAAAGTATATTATGTTTTGAATTGACATGTATTTAAATTTTAGGGTACAAAAGTACCGATGACTCTTGAATCTTCTTGAAATTTGATGTTTTCTTTTTTATTCAAAGTAAAAGGGTTAAACTTGACTTTAGTTTCTAAAAATATGAGATCAATCAAGTCCTTAACAATAGACTTATTACAATTTAGTATCTAAAAATGCCAAATTTTTTTTTCTTAAATTAGTCCTTCCATCAATCTCCTTTAAAAAATTAACAATCAAAGCAAAAAAGGTCAAAGAATAATTTTAATTTAGTCTTTGAAAACATTTAAATTTTATAATTAAGTCCTCAATCATAGCTTTAATTCAATTTAATTCTTTACGTAATTACATGTCAAATTCCAATAGATTTTAATGAAAAACAAAATAGTAAAATTAGTTTTATTTTTTAATATATATATATATATATATATATATTTATCAAATATTTAATTGTTTCATTACACAAAACACTAGAAATAAAAATAATCTCAACTTCAAATTTTGAGATTCCGAAGTCTCAACTAATATGGAAATATATATTATTCAATTTGAATTTTACAACTAAAGAAATATTAATCAGAACTAACATTATCCTTATATGTCATGTTTTGAATTTTTGATGAATAATTTTGTAACTTCAATTGAATTTTGGGTAGTTGGAGGGGGCATAGTATGACTTCTCGATTAATTAATGAAAATATGGACATTATGGTCTTTGTTCAACTACAACAACAAAAATAGTAACTCCAAAAATATTCTATTGCGACTGAACGAGAACTAATGAGTCCACATAAATTTGGTCCATATCAAAATTTTCCATTAATTAAAGAGATTTGGTTTTGATATCACCCTAGCTACTTTGATACCATTGATTGCAACCATTGGTTCGATCGATTCCCATTGTGGAAGGAATGGATGGAAGGAGAAAGAAAAAATAAAATTATATAGTAAAGGAAAAAATACTATTTCATCCGTCTCACAAATATAGTCTATTATTTCATTTTTAATCGTTCAAAACAAATAGTCTACTTTCTATATAATCTCATATTTAATTTTTCATTTTTATTAACCACAAATTAATTTTATATTGAATTCATACCTTAAAATTAAAACATAAAGCAATTAACAAACAAGTATTTAGAACTAAACCATTAATATTCATCTACAAAGTTACTTGAAATTATTCTTTAAAGGAAAAACTATTAGTTTGTTTACTTTAAAATATTTTAACTAATTAAAAATTAGTAAGGGTATATATGAAAAAATGTATTATAAAATTTATATCTTAACTAAACTAACCGTCATTTCTTAATATATGTGGAAAAAAAAACTATATGAATATCTTTGTGCGACAGATGAAGTAAAAAAGATTTCCTAATATTTTTTCCTATAAAGAATTAAAAATGGAAAAATGAAAAGCTTGAGTTGACTAAAAATCTTCAAAAATGGTTACTATAAGTCATATAACTAGGTCATTGTGTTCAATGATCAGAAATAAAAGAAGGGTGAAAATTTGGTTGTTTCATTGCTCCAAGAGCAAAATAAATTCAAACAATTGAGAATTGTAAAGTATGAACTAAAATCTAAATGTATAAGGGACATCACATTTTTTATCCACAATGTCATACGTTAATCTAAAATATTAGAGTATTGCTCATCTTTTATAGTACAATCATCACAATATATATATTAAAACAATATGAGAAATTGGAAAGAGTATGATAATTTTTGTAGTAATTCCATTTAATTTTAATCTGAAACACTACTCCTATTAACTTACTCTTTATATTTTGAGTTTTATAGATAAATATAAGTTTGAATATTCCATTATATATATATACACATGCACAACACAAATCAAGTAATTAATCTAACTATAAAGTTTTAATATTTTTTGAAAGTACATAATTTTTTTTTTTGTATAATCTCTCATCATAATTTATATCTTAGTATTAGATATGTGGTCTAAATGAATTCAATCTGAATCTTCTATAACACTTTCTATGCCATTTTATATAATATTTTTATTCTAAAGTGGTGGTTTAGAGTAACCTACTCTTCTCAACATATAAGCAAATTTAAAACTATTTATGATTATTTGTTTTAATATTATCCTTAAATAACTCTATCTCATTATTATTATTATTATCTTGTGTGATTGAGTGCGTTCACTATTTCAACTTATTTTTTAAAGCAAGACTAATTCAAATTCAATCAAATTGTACACATATAGTTTAATTCTTATGTGAAAGAAAAGTTAACTCACATCATAAAGTAATTAGTAGAACTTACTCATGGGTCTCGTTTTGGTATTAGCAATTCATTTACTAATTATCCTAAATTAGTGAGTTCTCTTCTCTTCTCTTAAAACACAATGCACATGTTGTATTCTTTGGTTTACTAGGTAGTTTGATTGAGAACTATCTAGATGAGTAGATAACTTAGACTCATGAAATTCACTATTTTTAGAATTTCTAATTATTATATAACAATTTAAAACAGCTAGTTATTATATAACAATTTAAAACGGCATAAATTTTAAAATAAAGTAATAACACATTTTATTTTATTTAACAAATTTTAAAATAATATATTAAGGAATATTATTATTATCTGTGATTGAATATTCCTATTTTCATTTCAAATGTCTAAATTGAATATATATTTTCTTAAAATAAATATATACTCTTTTTGATAAATAAAAAAAATATACTTTTCATCTAAAATTTAAAATTAATTAATATTAATTTAATATATTTATATATTACTAATTTATATATTTTTACCACGTCAATATTGAAAATAATGTGGTACTTTATGGCAAACAATTCTTAATTACTCATTCCGTCTGAAATTGAATATCACATTACTATTTTAGTTTGTTCGAAATTGAATGTCCAACTTTTCTTAATAAACATATTTTTTATCAAAAGTTTCATTAATAACCTCTTAATTTAAGTAATTTATATTATACTAACTTATGTTCCCTATCACTCACTACTTTAATTTAAGATATTTGTATTCTACTAACTTATAAGTCTCACAATATATTATATTAATATCAATGATAATATGGTAAGTTAATTAAACTCAATAACATTCTTTAATTTTTTACCAAAGTCAAAAGTTCAATTCCGGACGGATGGATTATAAAATTAAAAGCAAAAGTTGAGCAAAATGTCAAAAACCCACAACCGAAGGACTTTTCCAGTCAATTTATGTTAATAGGAGAAGTGAAAACTAAAAGATATAGAAAAAGATCTAAGCAAAAGAAACAAAAAAGGCACAACCCTTTTCCTCAAATTCCTACCCCTATCTATCCCCTCATTCTCTCTCCCCCTGTGAAACCAGAGTCAAAAGGGCTCTCACAAGAGAAGAAAGAAAAAGGGGCAGCAAAGTATAGCAAAGGAAAAGGCTGCCACCACAATTTGTGTACAACCTCAGCTATCAATTCCAATTCAATCAAGTCCCAGAAAAGTTGGAAGAGAGAGCTGTTTGTTGATTATTTTTCTGGGTTTTTTTTTTGGGAGTAATAAATATCATTTCTGGAACAAGAAAAACAAAAGGAACTGAGAGAGATGACAACGCCTTCATTGAGGCTGTTGCTGCTGCCCCTTACTCATTGTCGTGCCTCTGCATTTTCCCCTTTGGATTCCTTCAAAGCCCCTCACTTTGCCCATTCAGATAGCCCCTTTTCTGCATTTCATCCTCTCTCGTCTGCGTCCCATGAGAAACGATGTGTTTTTGTCCGCAAACAGAAGGTATACAATTTCCCTTCCTTTTCTACGTTTTCATTTCCTTTCGTGTTAATTGATGGGCTCTTGAATGTGGGTACATGTGCACTTTTGTTGCTTTTTGAGGCAAACAATTTGGGGAATTGAACTTCAGTTTGTTTTTTTTCCCCTTTAATGTTAGTTAGGATGGGGGTTGGCGGGGAAAGGTTCAGTCTTTGTAGGATTTAGCAGTAGGTTTGTTTATGATATTTACTCCATTTGCTGTTCCAATCTACTTTATTTGAACTTATGCATCTGGATTTTGTCTTTATGGCGTTCTCTTTGTTTTAGGATTTAGTCTATTATTTTAATAATTTCATAAATCAGCATGTGGATGTTAATAGGTACTTTGGTTCAGTTTAAATGCTGATTTTGAACTCATGCAATTTTGTAAACTCTTACATTCACAAGTTGCATTCAACTAGAAATTTAGGGGATTTGAAAAATTGATAAGTAGCATATAGGTGGAAGTTTTTCGGAGAGTGAAGAGGGACACAGACACAATTGTTATGGTAAACAAATTGCATGTCTCCATCCTTTTTGCTTGTGTTCCTTTTGGTCTATCACAAGCCATCGGATGTTTTTCATCTCCATGATTTAGAGGTCATGTATGCTGTAGTTATGTGTCTCAAGTGTGAATGATTTCTATTACTACTTTTTTGTCAGAAAGTACATTCAAAATTTTTATGTTGATCATTAGAAAATCTTATTAACATTTATGTTTTCTTTTTGATTTTCATTAGCCTTTTTGTTTAATATTCCTTGATGTATGATTATCTCTAATTATCTCTAAAAGGATTAGAAGTTGACTGAGAGGAAGATTGATTAGTATTAAGAAAAGTATGTAGACATATAGAAAAGCATCCAGAATTTGGACGAGATATTTTTCTATAATATTCTATTTTCACTCTTGAAGTCAGAAAAAAGAAACTTCGAATTGTTTAGTGTGCTGCATTGTCTTCAGGTACTTATTCTAACTTATTTTTTATGATGCTTGTTGAATGCGGAAGAAAACAATGTGCTGTTAAACTGTTATCTCTGTTCATCCATTGTGTGAGTAGGAAAAGCAAGCATATGTTGATCAGTCTTGTAGTTTAGCTTCTTTGAGTGACTTATTCCTCTTTACTGAGCTCTTTGACGAAGTTTGGGGGGAGTAATATGGTCACTCATCCAATGATGAAACATCAGGAAGTTTGATGTCTTCTGCAGTCATGAGTCTGGAAGGTCTTTCCTCCTGTCTTTTGAACTATTAGGAACAAATAAGTTCTAACATTTCTTAAGAACCTTGTTGTCTTGTGTTAGTTTCACATGTAAATGTTGTGTAGATTTCCTTTTTGTATACTCTATGAAGCTTGGACACTCTTTAGAGGCTTGACCCACATGCATATGTGTTTAAAATGTTTGTCTATGACGTTGAGAATTAAAAGTATGAATTTGGACTCATGCTGGGCATGGTGGAAAGTTATGTGTCATAGAGAGAGTGTACATTCCGTTATGGAGTTAAAACAGAAGATGCACACGACTATGTTATAAATTTAACAGAGTATGAGCTAGTTATGGTAAATTAATTGATTTCTAGGAGAAAGAAAGAGTAGCAGTGAAAATCTTATAAAAATTATGACGGTGTCTTACTGTATAAAAGTTTTCCGTCATCAGAAAATGTGATTATTTGGATGAAATGGATGCATAGGCCATGCTATGCAGGGATACTTTTGCACATTAAATATGTAAAGATGCTATACTATTGTCCAAGTATAGAAGGCTGTACTATCATCCATGTATAGAATGCATCAAGGAAGACCCTAAATTTGTGTTCTTTTTTTTTTCCTCAAAATTTATGTCGTTAGGTATCATAGTTATTAAACCAAAATATATATGTACAATAAACATTGCTATTATATATTCCTATCGAGTGGTTTACATGTATCATTATTGAGAATATTCACTATTCTACATGGTTGATCGTGTTTGTACACGATTCCTCAGAAAATACACAACATGAAAGGCAGTGTCTGTTAATTTTAGTTTCCTTATTAGAACACATGTTAGCAGAGGGTTATTTTTTATTGCTGTCTTTTTCCTTGTTTGAGGAAAGGAATTGGAATGTGGGAACAACGGTGGAAACAAAACTAAAGCTTTCAATTATGTTGGAACTATCTTCACATTTCTTTTTGCTGATTTGGTAAACAAGTACATTTCATGCCTCCCTTCAATTAATTCTTAGATTGTCCACCAATAAATGATAGGGCAGTGATTTTCGCACTCTTGATTCCCTTTTTAATAACCCAAAAGGCAACGATACTTGTAGTAATAACACCCTAATCTTATGTAAATAAAACTTGCAAATCTAATAAGAATCTAATATTAGTTTTACGTTCTGATCTCAAAATACAGGTTTAACGTCATGCCTTTTTACCTATTATCCCCTGTTACTTTTAGTTTATTTATTTTATTATTATTTTTGTTTCCTTGGGGAGGGGGTTTGTTGATGTGGATCCTGATATGGCTGTCTCTCTCCAATGTTTCTGCATAAGTATGGGTTGGATTCTATTGCAGTGAACTTCAGAGAAGATTTTATCCGTGATGGCAAACTTAATCAATTACTGATTGAAAGTGTGGTCAAATGATTAGCTGTAGCTGTTTGTTCAAACTGATTTTACAAAATGAATGAATTGTGTAAAATTATTCACCTTCTTGCAAATATCATTGCTATTAACTTCATCACTTCTTTAGCCACTTTCCTTTATCTGATACTTTTTAATGATAAAAATGTAATTGCTTTTCTTACAAATTCAACCATGGCATTATCATCTACTTTCATGCATCATTTGGTTTTCACTAATGATTTACTACCAGGGGCCTCTGTTTTCTATGTGCTGATATAGTGGCTTTGTGGATATGAGAAAATACATCAAACCTTTAATAGTCAGAGGGACGAGGATGATAAGCGGATAGAGATGTATGGCTCTGATGAAGAAGTAAAAACTCAAATTCCAACCCAAGCCCAATCTCTGGTAGAAGGTTCAGGAGCAGTTCTGGTTTCTGAATACAAATCCGTCCCTGATGTAGATTATTTACAGGTTTGCCATTATTTAACATGCAAAATCATAATGTCAATTGGTTCAGTGTGAGTGGTTCAAGGGTCTTCAGGTGAACAGTACTTCATTCTTTACTTTTGAGCACTTTTAAAGGGACACCTGCACAATTTGAATTCTAATGCATGAAATATTTCAGGTTCTATTAACAAAATTATTGAAAAGGAGTCTTACTTAGATTTTTTTTTCTGGGGGGGTGGGTGATTGGAAAAAAAAAAGAAGTTTTAGAATTTGTCAATTATAATTGTAAATCAGTAGTTTAATTATTTCATAGACCTGATTTGATATGATAGATGTTTCAGATTAATGGGATGTCAAGTGTGTGCATATATGCTAGGTAGAATTTCAAATTTATTGTCCCAAGAACATATGCTTGTAAGTCTCTAGGCTTAAGATGGAAACTCATGGAAGGCTCTTTAAGTGAGTATCTTCCTTTAGGAGGTAGCAGCTACTGAGAAGGGAAAATAGATTACCGATTGCAGCTAAATTTCACTTTCAAAATATTAATTCTTTAATGCTTCAGGAGTTTATTAAGTCATCAGTATCTTCCATTGGAAAGCATTTAATTTGGGCTGATATAATGTCTGGATAGTTGGCAGTTAATAATTATTCAATCCATTTGTCAGGAGTTACTAGCGATTCAACAACAAGGGCCAAGGGCAATTGGATTTTTTGGGACTCGAAATATGGGATTCATGCATCAAGAGCTCATCGAGATTCTAAGCTACGCATTAGTTATAACGGTATCCGACTCTAATCTTGATATTCATGAAAACTAATGGTTGATCGGTTGTTTATTATTATTGACCCCTATTGCTTCTCTTTTCCTATGACCTTTCGGCACTATAACTATTTTGTTTTTATAATAATTCCAGAAAAATCATATATTTACATCTGGAGCATCAGGAACTAATGCTGCTGTCATCAGAGGTGCTCTTCGTGCAGAGAAACCAGAATTACTCACTGTGATATTGCCTCAGAGTTTGAGAAAGCAGCCTCCAGAGAGTCAGGAATTACTGGCTAAAGTAAGAGATATATTTCTGATTACCTCGTTATTTTGCCTGACAGGTAGCGGATTATAAATCTAGGACTGTAAATCAAATGTTTGTCAAAATACAAAACTCATGTTGTGTTTAACATTTCCACAGCCTTGAGCAACTTGAATGCGGAAGCAACAATTTGACATTTCTTATACCTTGTTGGTGTCCAGGAACTTGCAGCAATTACCTTCTTTACTGAAACAAAAATGATTGAATTTGGCACTAATCTCAAATGAGAGAATGAAAACTTTTTAAAGATCCAATTCTTGTTAGTCTTTTAAGGTCAGGTTGATTGCTTTATCTATGCTTAGATGTTGTGCTTTGATGAATTTATTATTATTTAAGTCTTTTCTGTACAGTCGCTGCACCCTCCAGTGGGTGGTTTCAGTAAAGTTTACTAATTTTCAATTATCCTCGTACTACTCCCTTTACATTGATTAAGTTGATAGTTTTGTCTAGAGTTAAATAATTTTTCCACGCCGAGTTGTTGTACTTTATTCTTCTTGGATTTGCAGGTACAAAATGTGATAGAGAAGCCCCATAATGATCATCTTCCGCTGATAGAAGCCAGCAGGTAAAGCAAGGAATTTATAATATTCAAACTTCTTTTTAGAATATCCCCACCCAAAAAAAATGCGCACACACAGACATAGTATCATTTGCTTTTCATTATTATGCCAAGACCTCTGCTGCCATCCTCTAGAAAAGAAAGAGAGAATTGATTTGGGGAAACTATAATAAGTAATATTCACTATTTTAATCTTGAATATGTTGAAATATTTTTGTAACCTGTCTTCAAGAATACCTTGGCGGCTTGAGCAGTCTAAATGGGAAATCTTGCCTGTTTGAAAGCTTGTTGATTGTTATAATGTTTAGCTAGTTTGTGTGGCCTCAATATTAATCAAGAGCTTGTTGAGTTCAATTTTCACTCTTCTTGGCCACAGTGACCTTTGCCTTTTATGAATGCCCAAAATTATGCTGTAACCCAAATTTTTCCAATTGAAGTAACTGAAAATAGATTTGTTGTTGAACCTGTCTGACCAATGTTTTTAAATTGTTGTTGATTCACCTTTCCTAAAATTTTGCTCTCTAGACAAGACAGTCTATTTAGTTGAACTTTGAGGAAGAGACTCCTCAAAATAATTGAATAATAGTTAATCTCAACAAAGAAAACAGCTTTACATTTTAGGACTTGCTTGCATTGGTTTTAAACTAGCTGTATAATAGTGTCAAATTTGGCTTTTGGAGTTTGTTTTTGAGATTTGATCTATTTGATATTAGGCTGACCAGTCTAGGATACTCATTTTATATTTTGCTTGTAATGATGAATGCAGGCTATGCAACATGGACATCATTTCGCATGTGCAGCAAGTTATCTGTTTTGCCTTTCATGATAGCAGATTACTTATGGAAACATGTCAAGAAGCCAAGAATATGAGGAAGATAGTCACCCTTTTTTACTTGGACTGACTCGGATGGAATTCCATTCATTTCTGTCCATGAGTTATTTACTGTTTTTCATTTGAAGATTAGAAGGTGTAGACATGATATTTGTCTCTGCAAAAGGAAAATGCTACAGAGGTATATGGCCATTTTTATGGTTTGTTTAGATGGAGTGATATTTGAAAGCTTTTGTTGGTTATTCTATAGCAAGCTGAGTCTGCAAATTTGTATTAGATCTGCAAACATTGAATATCAGCCAGTATTCTTCTTCTGCCCCTGCACTCCTGTAAACAGTGTGCAGGACACATTGATGTACATATTTCCCCTCTTTCTCAATATGAGACATTTTAGTCAATTAACAAGTAAAATGATGAGTACAATTCAAATGCAAAATTTCACCAGAAAATACTGTAGACAGATTAAATTTGATAATCATATTTTCATTGCAAATTGCATAATATTCTAATTGAGTACAATTTCTTAAGAAATGTATCCTCGGACAGGTAGAGAAGCTTCAATCTATACAAATTCTAATACATATACCAAAGTTTCTATTAAATTTTGATCTACATGATCCTTTGATCAAGCAGCATAAACATGTACCTCATATAAGCAAAGAATAATACTCGTTCATGCCCTGCACCCCTTTTTTGGCTACGAAAAACTGGGGTAGTAAATTAAGAAGCACTATCATAGATCGAGTAGTAAAATAGGACGAATGCTGCTACAAACTGAGTAGTAAACTAGGAATCACTACTACAAACCGAGTAGTAAACTAGGATGGACGCTACTACAAACCGAGTAGTAAACTAGGAAAAGTGGCATGAGTGCGTTTGACGCTCCATCTCATTTTGAGAGCTTTTTGTGCATCTCTTATTAATTTTTTACTTTTCCTATTTACTTAAACCCGAATTTAGGCCTAGCAATCCTATCCTATTTACTTAAACCCGAATTTAGGCCTAGATCTTCCTATTTACTTAAACTCAAATTTAGGCCCAGCTATCCTAATTATCCTATTTCACCTAAATTTAAACTCGAATTTAGACTAGTCTTCCCCCTAATTTAGACATAGCTCAAAAAGGGGTGTGCTTATATTTCAGTACATAATCTATACTCCATCACAAAAGAAAATATAAATCAAATATATATATATATGTTTTCACAGAAAAATAAAGAAGCTCTCTCTACCTTGACCAAGACTTTGCATTTCAGCGAATAATTGTGATGGTTCTCATAGTTCTACCCTGAGGACGAGAACTGGTGCCTCTTGCTGGGTTTTTCTTAGGCTGAACTTTCTTCAATATTGGAGTTGTGGAGAACATCCCTTCCCTGCAAATCCACTGCTTCGAGGTTGATCTCTGCCCCATGTGTGTTCCATTAATACTGGATGAATTGACATATTTTAAGATGAATGGATGACTCAGAAGCATCCCAGCCGTCCATCTCCTAGTATGATCTCTGTCCAAACATCTCCTCAAAAAATCTTTACATTCTTCAGATATTGTTTCTGGAATACTCGGACACTTATGTTGAATCTGATGGAATAATTCCTCCCTAAACGTATACCTCCACAAAGGCCTTCCGGTAATCATCTCCACGACAACACAACCGATTGCCCATATATCACCTGCTTTCGAGTTAAGCCCATAGATGACTGATTCGGGAGGGGAATATAAGGCTGTACCATGAACAGCGAGTTCCTTGCAATCTCCAGTCTCAACCTTCACCTTCTTCGCAGCTGGCTCTTCCGCCTCCTCACGTACCATTACTTCTGACAACCCGAAATCTGCAATTTTCAGTATACTAATCCCAGATGGTTGCGGAAAAACCAATATGTTCTGAGGCTTGATATCGCAATGGACAATGTCCTTGCCGTGTATGCTTTCCATCCCCTTCAACAGCATGAATGTATAGGATGCCACCAGTGATTCTATCATATATCCGTTGTAATTCTGTATTATTTTCTCGAAGCTTCCACCCGGTGCGTACTCCATCAAAAGGTTGAAGATTTTCTTTCCATCTTCCATGCTTATGTCTGTCCCGAAACCTTGAATGACATACGGACAATCTTGAAGTTCTTGAAGTAATACCGCTTCCATCTGTAATTCGTAAGCAGACAGCATATCACCGGTGCTTTTCACCGCTACCGTTGAAGAAGCGGCCGAGGAACTGTCAACGGGCGAAGCCAAATAAACCGTACCAAAACTTCCGGCACCCAGGACGGTGCCCTTTTTCCAACGACCAGAAGACATGTCCATGTCTTTGAAAGCGCCGCTGCCACTGGATTGAAAGACCGCCATTGCTGCTACTAAGGCTCGCCAAAGGTTGCTGCTGGAAGAATCACCTATGCACCAGCAATGGAAATTTGGAGGAATTGTAACGGAAAAAAAAAAAAAATGGGAAAGAATAGAGAGAAACAGGAGGAGGGTTTTGGTTGGGAGAAAGAAAGAAACGTTGGCGGGAATATGGAGGAAACAGCGAAAATAAAAATATTATATATTTATAGGGGTAAATATATTCTTTTAAATTCTAAATTTTATAACTTAATATCTTATGAATTGGATGCTGAAATTTGATTTTGTACATAAATTAATAAGATCTTGAAAATTTATTAATTTATTATAATATTCTTATTATTAATGTGATTAATAATGTGATCACATATGTTAATTAGTGAGATATTTTTAAAATTATAAATATTATTAGTAAAATTTTGAATGAAAAATATGTTTATTTTAAAGAAAGTGAAAATTCAATTTTGAAAATTTTAAAATTAAATATTATTATTATCATTATTAAGAAAATCACTTTTGATAAAAACTTTAAAACTTTCATTGGTTTATTTATTTTCCAACTAAGGGATAATATATAAATATATGCTCTTCCATCTCAATTCTTCATATTTATTTTTTTAGGTGTCTTGTTTCAATTTTTCAGTTTTAAATTTTAATAGACACTTTTATAATTTACCCTTATTTATAATTTTTGAATGATTTATTAATTTTTCTTGAAAATAGATTTCTTGGTAACACATTAGTTATTAATAAGGACAATTTAGAAACTTTAATTTCATTTTATCAATCTTAATAATTTTTTTAATTTTAGTGCAATTCCAAATTCAAAAGTTTGTGTAACATTTGCAGTCATTAGATAAGACAAAAAACATGACTTAAAAATAAATGTATCGTTCCAATAAAAATATATTTTAAAATAATTTTTTTATTTTTCAAATTTTTATCACATTTACTAATTTTTAATTTTCTATTAACTCTGCATATGAGTTTCATATTTTCATATAAATAATAAAATTTTCTATTACTTTTTAATTAAATATATAATTTCAAACAATTTATTAATTATATTTTATACTTTTATCAATAATGTTAAAAGTATAAAATATCATATCAAACTTTCAATTCTCAAACATATTTCTTTATCTAAACACAAAAAAAAAAATTACTCTCATTTTAAACAAAAAAAAAGAAATTTTAAAATTCCAATCCATATCGATCCGAAACTTCCAAGTGAGTGATGATATTGTTCAGCATCTAGGAATTGCCTGTTTGTATAACTATGATAAAGCATGCTTACATTTCATTATTAGAAAAAATGTCCTAACCCAGACATAGTATACTGAGGCACTTTTAATATATATATATATATATATATATACACACACTGAGCCATTATTCAGCATTTTAAAATATGCATAAATTATTTTACATTCTAAAAGTTTGTCCATAAAAAAAACATAATTTATCTATTCTATTCCAATTATCCAGTTTCTAATTTTAATAGATACTTTTACAATTTTACTTTTATTTATAATTTTTTAATAAATTGTTCATTTTTCTTGAAAATACATTTTTTGTAACACATTAAGTATTAATGAGTGTTATTTAAGAAGTTTAATTATATTTTATCAATTCTAATCATTTTTAAAATTCTCATGCAAGTTTAAAATGTATAATTGAAATAGAACAAATGGAGTATTAAATAAACTTTCTTTTGTATAATAATTAATATAATTTGATTAAGTTGCAGATGTAAACATAATTCATCCCTCTCATTCAAATAGTAAGCTTTGGATTTGCACTAAAATTTAAAAATGATTGAAATTGATAAAATGCAATTAAATTTCATAAATTACTCTTATATAATAACTAGTGTATTACCAAATAAATTATTTACAAGAAAAGTGAACAATTTATTGAAAAAGTATAAAATTGTATATTAAAATTAGAAACTGAACAAATGAAATAAAACACTTAAAAAAACATAAATAATTGAAATGAGATAAAAAAAAATTACATAATTAACATCATATCTAAATGTCATAAAACCTATACTATACCCTATTTAGATTAAAAGAGATTGACATTTCCTTGGTAAGAGACTTTGGCTCACTTGAGTGTTTTGAAAAGTTTAAAAGAGGTTTTAATTCTCACTTTTAATTCTAAACACTGATTAGAAAGTTTTTATTATCATAATATTTATAATACTTCTTTATTTTTAAAAATTGAATGTCCACATTTGTAATAAATAATGCTGAGATAATCCATATTTAATAAATACAATATCTTCATTCACGAATTCTTCGACTACTTATTTTCTTTTATTCAAAAATAAATCGATTAGTGTAAAAAAAACTTATTTGTATTTTTTTAATTTCTCGTTAACTTAATAATAAAAAAAACTCGAATAAAAGTTTTGATTTGTTTGTAACTAGATTCAAATATTCATGAACAATAAATTTAATGTAACAATTATATTTTAAATATTAAATAATAAAATATTATATATATTATAAATGATTTTTACATTTATTTTAATTTAAACTTAAGCTAATCAAATTATTCAAATTTTGACATGTAAAATTTAAAAAGTAGAATGGAATCACATTCAATTTTTTCATGAGATTTAAATTTTATAAAATGATAATCGAACCAACTAGAATAATGTTTAAACATTAAATGAACTAGTTCAAAATTAAAAAATTCATTTGATATTATATAGTGCTTGGCTTAATATGGATATGCCATTTTTATAAAAGAAATAAAAGAACATAAAAATTCTTCTTGTGTAGTTTTTTATTTGGGAAAATGGCAGAAAAAGAAAGGCTCGGAGAAGACCACGTTATCTGAGAGACCAGAGAATCACAGAGAGCCAATGAGAACACGTATGGGGATCTTCGTTGAGAAGAAGAGGGCCCTTTTACATGCCGATAGTGACCTCCAAGTAGTTTTCCGACCTCTCACTTCCCCATAATTTGTAAATAGTAAATACCAAATTCTGGCGGCTTTACTTCTTGCACGAATGATATATGATATACTAAATATACTTCACAAAAATCTTGGGCCCTAGCCTCAGATTTATTCCCACCCCCGGCTTCCAATTTCAAATCAAGAACTCCCTTCTCCTCCGGCGGAAGAACTGAGTAGAAAACCAGCAGTTTTTGTTCTTCTTCAGCCGCCGGAGGGTGGGTTTTGGATTAAGACTGTGCAATTCTTGATAAACTTGCTTTTTGATTTTTGCTTCAATGGCTGTTGGGGTATAGCTGTTCTGAGTTTCTGAGCCAAGTGCATTCTGGGCTCCAAGTAAATCTCATGTTGAGTATGGAAACTTCTTGCATTTTCTGCGGTGGTATCTCGACCTTGGCCTTGAAGTCACTAAAACGGCCTAGTCTCGTTCGTTGGCGCCGGAATCAGCCTATCTTGTTGAATACTCGTTCTTCTAATTTTGGTTCCGTTTATCTGTTTGATGGGAATAAGGATCGAAATGGGTTCCTTTATTATTCTCTTCCTCGTAGCAGCGTAATTTGCAGCGGCGGAACGAGTGTCGGTGCTGCTAATACTAAGAGAAGGAGCCGGCGGCGGAAAAGCAGGGTAGATGATGGTGCTACTGGAGATAAAAGTCTTCTTGTTGCTTCCGAAACTCCAAATGTTGAGTCATCTACATCCCCGGACAAAGGCAAGGTTAGGATGCAAGGGCAACGGAAACAGCCGGAATCAGGGTCACCGGCTAACGTGCGTGCTCTTTATCAGAATGGTGATCCGCTCGGACGGAGGGATTTGGGTAAGTTGATAGTAAAATGGATATGCCAAGGAATGAAAGCTCTGGCTTCGGATTTTGCTGCGGCAGAGATGCAAGAGGAATTCGCAGAGCTCCGACAACGAATGGGACCAGGGTTGACCTTCGTGATTCAGGCTCAACCTTACCTCAATGCCGTGCCGATGCCTCTTGGGCTTGAAGCTATCTGTCTCAAGGTCTGCACCCATTATCCCACCTTATTTGATAATTTCCAGAGGGAGCTCAGGGACGTGCTTCTGGATCTGCAACAGAAAGGTTTGGTTCAGAATTGGCGCGAAACTGAATCATGGAAGCTGCTAAAAGAACTAGCCAATTCAGGTTCTCAATGGTTTGTTGTTTTTACCAATTTCTATTGGATGTTTGGACTAATGAGGGAAGATATTTGCTTGTTTGCTGCTTGATTATTGACATTTGATGTGCATTTGCAGCTCAGCATAGAGCTATTGCTAGGAAGAATCCCCAACCAGTGTCCACGCGGACCACGCCTGGGCTTCTGGGATCGAACAGTGAGAAGGTGAAAGCCATCCAAGCCAGGATAGACGACTTCACCAAGAGGATGTCAGATCTTCTTCTTATTGAAAGGGATGCTGAATTGGAATTTACTCAGGAGGAGTTGAATGCTGTTCCTACACCAGATGAGAAATCTGATTCTCCAAGACCAATTGAGTTTTTGGTTAGCCATGCCCAAGCTGAGCAAGAACTCTGTGATACTATCTGCAATCTGACTGCAGTTAGCACATCTACAGGTTACATCACTTTCGTTTATAGTGGAAATTACACCTTTTTTTCTTGCTGATAGAAGACAGAATCATTTATGATCTTTAGTTTATTATGCTTTTCTTACATATTGCGTTTGCAAACAGGACTTGGCGGAATGCATTTGGTATTGTTCAAAGTGGAGGGAAACCACAGATTACCCCCTACCACCCTGTCCCATGGGGACATGGTTTGCGTGCGGACATGTGACAGTAGGGGTGCTGGTGCCACTTCCTGCATGCAAGGATTTGTAAATAACCTGGGAGAAGATGGATGTAGCATCAGTGTGGCATTGGAATCCCGTTATGGTGATCCAACATTCTCTAAGCTTTTTGGCAAGAATGTTCGTATTGATCGTATTCATGGATTGGCTGATGCAGTCACATATGAGGTACTTCTTATATCCATTTGTTGAATTATAGTAAAAGCTGTTGCTATTTTAATAAAGGAGATTCGTGCAATTACATAAAACTCAGGTGGTTGATAGTTCTCCAATGCTTGAAATCTCAGTAATGCTATTGATACTCCTGCATTTGTTGATTGATCTCAAATACCAAGGGGTTTGTATTGAGTTATGCTTGGTTGGTTACCTATTGGAATGATAAAATTAAACTAAATTTTCCTCTCAACTTTTATCTTAGTATAATGTATTGGACGGTTGCACTGGTAAGGGGCAGAAATAGAAAAGCCAAGCTTGACACCAGATATTAAGATGACTAATCATGCTGACATTCACATCTACTGCTTTCTTTCCTGTTTATCCTTCTTATAGAGAAATTGTGAAGCCCTGATGATGCTTCAGAAGAAAGGCTTGCAGAAAAGAAACCCTTCAATAGCTGTTGTGACTACACTTTTTGGAGATAAAGAAGATGTTGCATGGCTAGAAAAAAAGCATCTGGTAGACTGGAGTGAAGTGGAACTGAATGGCTTTATAGACAGTAATTCCTATGATGCCTCCCAGCAACGAGCAATTGCATTAGGTCTTAACAAGAAGCGACCTATACTGATAATACAAGGTCCTCCAGGCACTGGGAAGACAGGTTTGTTGAAGGAATTGATTTCACTTGCTGTTAAACAAGGTGAAAGGGTTCTTGTAACAGCACCTACAAATGCAGCTGTTGACAATATGGTTGAAAAATTGTCGGACAGTGGAGTCAGGATTGTCCGTGTTGGCAATCCAGCACGTATATCCCCTGTAGTGGCTTCAAAATCTTTGGTTGAGATTGTCAATGCTAAACTTGCAGATTTTCAAGCCGAGTTAGAGAGAAAGAAGTCAGATTTAAGAAGGGACCTGAAACATTGTCTGAGAGATGATTCTTTAGCAGCAGGCATTCGTCAGCTTCTCAAACAATTGAGCAAAACAATGAAAAAGAAGGAAAAGGAAACTGTGAGAGAGATTTTATCGGAAGCTCAAGTTGTTCTTTCCACAAATACCGGGGCAGCTGATCCTTTGATTAGAAGGTTGGGCATGTTTGATTTGGTTGTTATAGATGAAGCAGCGCAAGCAATTGAACCTTCTTGCTGGATTCCAATTCTGCAAGGAAGACGCTGCATTCTTGCTGGGGATGAGTGCCAGCTTGCTCCAGTTATTCTATCTAGAAAAGCTGCCGAAGGGGGTCTCGGAATCTCTCTCCTGGAGCGAGCGATGACTTTGCACGAAGGGGTTCTTGCAACCAAGTTAACAGTTCAGTATAGGATGAATGATGCCATAGCAAGATGGGCTTCGAAGGAAATGTATGGTGGATTATTGGAGTCCTCTTCCAGTATCAGCCGTCATCTTCTTATAGATTCTCCATTTGTCCTGGTATTCAAGATTTGTTGATATTTAAAATTCTTAATATGTTTGAACTGAACTACATGCAGCAAATGACAAGCTTTATTACTAAGCAATAAAACTTAGGAGAAAAAAGAAGCAAACAAAACCAACCTAGATAGGCATTGGATTCAGCTTAGAAATAATTTCTATTTTCACTTTTTTTGATGGATTTTAGTTTACCATATTGATGCCGATGATACCATATCAGGATTTATGAATTGCTAACTAATGCCTTGATGGATTATTTTCTTTTCAAAGTTCAAATCTGGAAAGTCTTTTTTTTTTCCTGAAATACCTTCAAAGTAATTAGCCAGTCATTTTGAAGAAAAAGATCATTGGTACCTCCCTAGATTACTTTATCTAACAAAAATAATCAAGAATATCTGTTACTTCATCTTACAGAAATGACAAAGACTATATTTATCTCCCACTCAATTGCTTTTGCCATTTATATGCAAAAATCTGTCTGTGATCTGTCTCATCTTTCTTATTTTGTGTCAATGCATATGTAGGATTGGAATTGGGGTGTGGTTTAAGTTTGTCATTATCATTGTCTAATTATGTACTTTCAATGCCTCACCTCCAAAAACGTAGTTCTATAATGGTATCAACTGTGCACTTTTAACCATTGTCTTTAGCCTGAAACTGAAAATGGCTTATAAAAGTTCCACTTTCACCAAGAAAGATTAAGGAGTGCTATTATTGCTTAGCATGATCCTTTTCAAGAAGTTACTAGGTTATATCAAATATTTGTTTCTGGAGTAACTTTAGGACTTTCAGAACTCTGAACCACATTCTTTCTTTTTATATATATATATACTTTTTGTCTGATAATAGACCAAATTTTTGGTGAGTCTGGATGCAGAGTGACTTGGCTTGCTATTGTTTCTTTTGAAAAAAATAGTTTCTTAACAGACCAATTGGAAAGTATAATATTTGAATTCGTGAGACTTTGTTATTATATAACATGATGCAACAGCAGGCTTTTCCTTGGCACAGATCGTGAATTTATATCCATTTTTCACTGAAGATGTTGTCTCACATTTGGAATTGGAACTTAGTAAAATGTGTTTTCAAACTATAAAATGTACTGCTGCATGTTAAATTTTTTCTATTTGTTGCAGCCGACGTGGATAACTCAATGCCCTTTGCTTTTGCTTGACACAAGAATGCCATATGGAAGTTTATCTGTTGGATGTGAAGAGCACTTGGACCCTGCAGGCACAGGCTCCTTTTACAATGAAGGGGAGGCAGACATTGTTGTGCAACACGTCTCTTG
This sequence comes from Apocynum venetum, assembly GCA_019593545.1. NCBI lineage: Eukaryota > Viridiplantae > Streptophyta > Magnoliopsida > Gentianales > Apocynaceae > Apocynum > Apocynum venetum. Next base: position 1,371,239 of record SRSM01000327.1, on the reverse strand, counting down.
TTTGATTAATGCTGGTAGTTGTCTTTCACTTTCATTCTATTAAACTGAATTTCCTTAAATTCGTTTATGTATCAAGGATTTGCCATTCTTCTCACAACCTTAAACCAGACTGCTGAAGCTGTAAAAGAGACGGCCTTTTGAGTGAGAATGTCTAATTGGGCTGAAAATATATACCAAAAGAACTTAAAGAAGAAATTCTAGGAATGCTTGTAGAGTTCATTAGAGAAGTGAGACAACCTTCTTATTCTTTCTTAAGTTTTGTTGCTTTTAATACCCAAAGAAATTCCAATATCACATTTTCCTGCTGGACTTTACTCTTTTGAATTTAGAAAGGGTATTGATAGTTTACGGGCTCAAAAGAATAACAAAGTTATTGCTCTCACCCTTTGACACTCATTTAATTGGCTTCCAAACTGATTCTTACTCTCCTGAACTTGTATTGTACTTGGCATTTTTGTTTATATTTCACAATCCTGAGAACGTCAAACATTTCCATTTTTTTTTTTTAAAAAAGAGACCTTATTTTATAAGTGAGCAATACTCGACGTATTTCAAGATTATGCACACAAGGTTACTGTAATGGATGATAAACAATTTAACCTCCTTCAATCATATATGAAAACCTTAGAATCCTTCTGAGGCTTGCTTTAGGATTTGAGACTCTAATAATTAGTAAGATTAATTTAAATTTTGATACCTGGGGGATTTCTTGCAATAGGTTCAAAGCTCTACTTAGTATGGATCCTATGACTTGCATACATGACTTCTCAGACTTACTTTTGGAATAGTTTTGATGATATATTTTGGTTTTTAACTCAAAACATTGGATATAAAATGAGAATCTAGGTCTGAAATACCTTAAACAAAAGTAGTTAAAATTTATTTACCTTAATGAATTTAGGAAATAAGAAACAATTATTATTACTATTATTGTTAGAAAGAGGTCTACATGTGTATAGCAATCTTTGTATATCTAAGAGTTGAAGATACTCGAAAAAGGACAAGGATTTGAATTGAAGAGTTTGGAGTCTTTGTTTAACTATAAAGGGAGCAAATATCTTAGAGCTAATTTAGGAAGAGATCACGAAGAATTCTTACTTTTGATTATATGGTAAAAATATCTCATCTTTGAAGCATGCTACACCGGAGGGATCCCATAACTTCCTCTCAGTTTCTACTTTATGACACATATTAGATTAGCAGATAGAAAATTTTGGTATGCATGAGTGCCTCACGGTACCCCTTATACAAAAACATGGTCAAGAAGAGTGTTAAGTATGATAAGAAAGGAAAGGTTATACATAAATTTGGCAGTTCTCCGGCAACAATAAAAGGGTATAAGTAAAAATAGAAGAAAATCATTCTTTTCCCATATTGGAAAAAGCTTCTATGGGTTGGATTCAAAATCTTAGACTGCAAATCTTTTTTCTTACACCTTGCCCTAAATATTTAAGTGTACATCTTTGTTTTGAGATAGCTGCAGTGTCAACCTCTTACTACAATTTCTTACCTAATCCTAGAATCTACTAAGACTGTGTTACTAAAACTAAAACAGCCGTCTTCTTTTCTGTCCCTGATATTTGATTTTAATATTGAAAGCATTTTTCAAATTATTTTTCTTCAAAGAGTAGATGATCTAGTGTAAGTCAGCTGTATATAGAAGTCACTGCCACTCTATTTTAAAGAGTATAGTCTTACTTGATTATGCACAATTTTGGGAACAACAATTGACAAAACCAATTTCACAAAACAAAGGAGATTCCTTTTTCTTTTTTTTGGGGGGGGGGGGGTAGGGGCGGTGTTAATATAATGGGAATTTTAATAGATAATTAACTGCAAAATTGCAGAGTTTTGTCATATGTTCCAAAACGAACATTTATAATGCTCAACCAACGAAGGCATTCAATTTAACCTTGTAATGCAGGTGTTAGTCCTACAGCCATTGCTGTTCAATCTCCTTATGTTGCTCAAGTGCAACTACTGAGGGACAGATTTGATGAGTTCCCAGAGGCAGAAGGTGTTGAGGTTGCAACTATTGACAGCTTTCAAGGGAGGGAAGCAGATGCTGTGATTATCTCTATGGTAGCCACTAATGTTTATTTTATTACCCTGACTTATTTGTTTTTGCCAGTAGAGCTATTTGAGTACACCATTGTTGTGTTATCTGATGACTGGGAACAATTGATCTTTTCTTCATGGGTTAGGTACGCTCAAACAACTTCGGTGCTGTTGGGTTTTTAGGGGATAGCCGGCGAATGAATGTTGCCATAACAAGAGCATGCAAACATGTGGCAGTTGTGTGTGATAGCTCAACGATATGCCACAATCCTTTTTTGGCCAGATTGCTGCGTCATATCAGATATTTTGGTAGAGTGAAGCATGTGGAGCCTGGGAGTTTCTGGGGATCTGACCTGAACACAAATCCTATATTGCCTTCAATCAACTAAATATTGAATGATCAAGAAGAGATACTTGTCAGCTATTCAACAAGAGATTGGTTTTATTCAGCAGGATGCTGCTTAATTCTTGTGCATAAGCTACATATACTAAAATTATTGTTTCTCTGTACATAATAGAAGAGGTACATTTTGATTTTGGGTTGTAGATTATATTTCTTATCTGCAGGACAACCATGAAACTCCTATCAGCTATCATTATTTCACAGCTAAATCACGAGAGATTTTAGTTGAAATTGTTTTTAGCCAGCTTCTCAAAATGATGACAGAGATATGGTGTCAATGGGTATGTTCTTGTCTTCAGATTCTACAAGATTTGTTTACTTAATTTTTTGTGATTGAAGGTTTTCATCACCAAATGCATCTATGGACAGAAAAGAAGACCAATCCGTTACAGATGAAAATATTGGAATGCATTTCTTTGATGAAATTCAGCATTTTTCTGTCTCCTCCTTGATACTTTATTTCCCATCTAAAAAGTTGGCTGGGAACTTTAGTGTAATCCAAATTATTGATTACTGATTTTTCATTGCTATTTTGTTGCTTTAGGGCAACTGAATCTGTGAGTTCTCTGTGTGCATCTCTGTTCTTCCTGATCAATATTCTATATATTCAACAGAACAAACACAAAAATGATACAAAGGTGTTTCGTGTACTAATTTTGCATCTCCTACCTATGCCCTCTGTAGAAGAAAATCACATTTAGACAAAACAGTTTGCCTACTAGCTCAATATACTTCAAATAGAAAACTTATGACTAGAAAGAATTCAAAATTATTGGACTCTGTACTGAAAAGTGAGAATGTAGCTCAAGCTCTAAGACTACTGTGAGTATTTACACCATTATCTCCTGTAGTCAGCCATGGGAAAGCTTACCTTCTTGCAACATTTTTGGGAGGCTTCAAGGACCACGAAGACTTCGATGCTCATCAATTACCTCAGAGGTTGCACCTCCTTGCCGATGGGTAGGTCGTTGGTAAGCACTTCCATGCTGTGAACTGCCATGGTGGGAACTTCCGTGCTGTGAACTTCCCTGGTGAGAACTTCCATGCTGTGAACTTCCCTGGTGTTTCCTACTAGTGCTTTTTGAGTCAAGGTGAACTGCAGTGGGAGAGAAGCGCTGATGAATATGTATTTGGTGGCTTTGTGTCACAAGTGAGCAACTTCCTCTTACATTCACCAACAAAATGACTTCCTTATCCCTTGTGTCCTCAGACCACCAGCTCTGTGGAATCCCATCAACAAACTCTTCTAAGGTATGGAACTCTTGATGATGTATTGAGATATCTGCAACTTGATCAGGTTTTATGAGGCCTGCTGCTGGTGTGACCTAATGTTCAAGTTTGAAGAATTATACTCTTATCAAACAGAAAAACATATCTTTCTATCAGTGAACAAATATGATCAAAATAAACAAGTTCTGATGTGAACATTCAGAACTAATATGCACATCAATATCCAAGTTAAAAGCAGTAATATCATAGGAATGGTAGTTTCTTAAAGATTTCCGAAAGCCTTGGCAGTTGAAAGAGTGTCAATTTAAGTCCTGAAATAGATGTTGATTAACTTGTGGCTAGTTGTAAGGTAGTGATAAGATGTTCTACAGAATCATGGTATAAGGTCAGACACTGTCTTCCACGGTAGTTCTGAAAGGGTACAGTAAGACTTAGGAAAGCATCATGGAGAGATTGAGTTCATATTATAAGCATTGAGAACATAAACTGATAATAAATATTCCATAGGTGGTATACCATTAGGGTTCCGTGGTTTGGACCATCTACCATGAATCATTCTTTAATAGCTGCACCTGTCTAATGGAATGAACATAAGTGCAATTACTTTTTGAGAATGTGAGCATGGCATGCCTTGGCGCCATTCATCTAACATAGATGTTTAGGTGAAGATACTTGATCTTAATCCACAAATTTTCTATGTAGTAGCAAGCCTAGCACAGAGGTTTCTGATTTACCTCAAGCCAACGTGGAAAACCACAGGATCCTCTGGGACGATATTCAGATGGTTGTTCATCTTCTTTGATTGTGGATTGACCTTGACAAACAATTTGGAAGAAAGCTTTGTCCATCCTGCTTTTGTTAGTGATTTTCAAATTGAATGTGTCTTGGTTTTGAAGCACTATCCTATTATGGCTAACCAAGATTTCCGGAACACAACACAGATCTTCTAAGGAAGCTCTAATCTCTTCATTGGATTGTAAAATCTTCCCTAGTTCTTCTCTTCGTACTGATCTATCTACAAGGGCAATTTCAACATCGAACTTGCACCTTACTGGTTTATGATCACTTTCTATTACATCCATGCAAGCATCATACCTGATATATTTAGAAATTTTAATCAATTTTAAGTTAGATAGGCAGAAAGGGAAGCAAGTTTCTGGAAAAACCTACTGTAAAATGGAAGCAACTACTGGACACTCTAAATTGCACTCTTCGGTTGGAGCTCCCCGATTGTCTCTATACAGTACTCTATCACACCATGCTGGGATTCGTTTCTTTTCTCCAGAGTCATATCCTGAAAATAAATAGACATAATATCTTATGTTTTTCCGAACAGTCCTATTAGGCAAAAACTAGCAGTATAGATTGCAGTAACTATGAACATGCCTAATGAAAGAGAGAATACCTCCTAAACCTGCTTTTCCTCTTTCAAATTTGTAGGTTGGAGGAAATCTTATGAGGGCCTCTCGCATTCCCTGGAAAACTTTTCCGGCTTTCATTTCGGCTCTCAACTGATCTCTTTCACGAAGCCAATCAAAACTCCTTTGGGAGACAAAATCTCTTGCTTCATCATAAGATATCCCAAAAAGGCGATAATTAAAATCACCAGAGAAAACGACCATATCAGCGTCAGCAAGATCAGGCTTTCCTTCATCATGGTTAATTCCACTCTGTTATAGCAAAAGTACCAGGGTGGGGTGGGGGGGGGGGAAGGAAAAAAGTCAATGCCTTCTCATTTGGACAGATTGAAAAAGATGGAAGAGAAAAGATTATCCTAGCTTATTAGAACTACAGTGTGCATACATTTGGACCACGAAGTGATTGAGCGGCAGATGAGACACCAGCTGCAACAGAGAGGATCCATGGAAATCCAGAAGCATAAAGTAGCCAAAATAAATATGTGGAGAAGACAAGAGAACAACATAAAAACAGGTATCGCAGCATACCAGCAGCATTGTTTAGCAGATTAGAAGACCGAGTGAAAGTCATTGTGCGGAATATATGATCAAAATCAGCATTGCGACGGTTGACTGCTTCTAAATGTGCAGCAAAGTGACAGTTTGCGAAGCACATTATCCGATCAAATACTCTCAATCTCAAGCCTACACCTCCCTGCATAGAGGAAGGAAAAGCTGGAATCATAACATGTCATTTAAATTTAGAGAAAAATTCTTGCATGTGCATTTGAAGCCATTTTGAAACTCATAGCTCATCCAATACAAAAATTTTTAGGATCAAATTGCTGCTGTCTCTATGCAGATAATCCTAAAAATTGTAATATACTCACTCTGGTCTGAAAATCATGCATTTCTATTTTTCCAGGTGAAACATCATAGGAAAGAGATGCATGTGTTGCATAATTCTCTCTAAACATTCATCTATAATTTTCTGAACATTGTTGCAGTTTTTTGTTCCAAACGGACATGTTAGTTTTTCTTATCTGTTTGTATATGACAAGAAAGCATGGGAGCAAAGAATGTGAAATGCATCGAACTCCAGTAACAGCTTACCAAGACTGCAGACAGTGAAACACCATCTGAGGATATTAATAAGAAATAGTGTGCCATTTCCTTCTTTATTTGCATCGGGTAATTTCTAGAAGAAAGCTTTCTTCTGGTATTGAAGTTTGATCTAGCATATTATAATTAATAAAAGGATCTTAAGAAATATGTTTATTTACTTCAGTGATGAATGATGAACTGATTCAAACCCGAGGGGGGGGGGGGTGGTGGTGCAAATATGATTTCCTTACCTTATTACCAATGGCACGACCAAAACCACATGCGACTGCAGCCACATCAAGATCCCCAATATGTGCTCTAAGTGTCTTCCTCACCCTTCAAAGAGGAATATAAACAAACATAAAGTTGATGAAAGGATTAAAAATAGGTAGGGAAGAGGGGATGATAACTTAATCAGAAAAAGAAGCCGTATAAAATGATTCAAGAAGGCTGAGAGGCTTTTTGTCCTAAATATAAATGGAATATGATAGCTAAAGGACCTTGAGCAAGTAACTACCAGATAGCTATGAGCAACCCTGCCAGCTGCCGTGATCCCACACGCTCAAAAGTGGATCCTTCATCCAAAATCTTTCCGATACTATCCTGCCACCATTGCCCTATAGCACTTCCTTCAAGCCCTACCTACAAAGAATTAGCAGTGACTGTAAAACACCATAAACAACTTTACATCAGTAAAAGACAAAGAAAAGACAAGTTTTCACCAAGTCTGGATTTCTTTTAATTGTTTTTCTCGTCTCTTAAATGGCATCAGATGGTTGAATGTTACAGCTTTGTTCTAACAATTCTTCCTATTCAAAGGCAAGCTTTATCTAGCTCTCTACTTGTACAGACAAAACTGCTAAAGGAAACATGCTGAATTATGATACAGTAGATGATGGCTTTTGCCTTTTTCTATTTTCTAATAAAAAACAGGTGTCATATTTGAACCTAAGTAAAACTGAGGGTTGTAGATTTAGGCCTATGAATTATCAAGTTTGAAAACAAAATGACCTGATTGGTTTCAGCATGATCAAGAAGAAAGAGATTCTGGCTTTTGTATCTTGTAATATCCAAAAAATCAGCAATTGATTTTGGACCATGGTAATGAATTCCTTGATTAATCATTTTTACATATCCAGTCGTTGATTTTCTGTTTTCAAGGGAAAGTAAATTAGATATGTTAAATATATAAAGAAACAAATCTTACTAATCATGAAATTATTATCCACAAATTATTTTCTGTATTTGACATTAAATCATCAAAAGCCTTAAAAGGAAAAAATTTCTCTTCATCTTTAAATTTTTTTAACCTATGAGCCAAGTTTCTCCATGAAAAATCAAGGATCCACTAAGATTGATAATTTACACGTACACCGTGGTTGGCTTACTCATTTGCTCAGGGCATGAGTTTTCTCTGCTGAGCCTCTACTTCTTCACCTAGAGGTCTTGAGAGCAAGAGAAATTGTAGAACTAAAAGTGATTTCTGATATACATTTTTAAAAATTTGATATGATTATTCCTCCAAAACCGTAATCATAGTAATCTTAGCTGCCACAACTCAAAAATAGAAAATCCTGAAACTCATAAATTTGTTGACAGGCGAAAGAGATTAGAGTAACAGATCTTAGTGTGCATCTATGGTGAAACAACATATGTCAGTAACAATTAGACTGCATATTTATGGTGAAGAATCATGTGTCAGTACCAATTAGACTGCAGATTCAGTTAGAAACTTAAAAATACAAAAACTTATATATTTTTGATAGCTCCTGTGAAAATGTTTTCCAATTACTCTCTGCAAGAATGCAAAAGATTTTGCATGGTTAGCGTGTTCTGCAGATATTAAAAATGTTCAATTAAGAACTCACAGTTTCTTTTGCTGCAGACATTGCAAGAAAACCAGCGCCCATTTCCACTTCTTGCAATCCAACAACCACAATGCCAACATCTGATATTGCACAACCCAGCCATGATGCAAGTGACTCCTGAGAGACCCTTCCTTGACCAACATTCCATGTACCAATTAATATTCTAACATTTTCTCTTCTAGTATACATAAGTTCTTTCTCAGCTAACATTTGTCTCACAATGTTGTCAGTAGGTCCTGGAGAGGCTATGCTCCATCCACGTATGCCACCATGATTTGCCAAGCTAAATATAGAATCTTTCGCTACTACCAACTTAATAATGGGGCCATTGTGAGCCACCCAACCGGTAATAAGATTCCCCTCAAGGTCAAAAAGTTGGACCATACCACTGATATAGCCAACCCAAATACGTGAGCCATAAGAGCAAAAACACAAAACAGCACAAGGATGGTGAAGGAAATCTTGCAAGCGGTTTCCATTTCCATCCCACTGCACAATTAGGCCATTTGAACATCCACTCCAGATAACTCCATCTGCAGCAAGGACTAAAGCTTCTGTTTTCTTATTATCTTCAACAAATGCCCCTGCTCCTTTCGTTGCAACTCGTCGAACAGCATCTGCAGCTCCCATAATTGCATTACGTGACCGCTGCAAAAATCCTTGAGATTTTTCCTTCTTTGATTTGGACACAAACTTGACATTCATCTCATCTTCAACTGCTTGGTCTTGTACAGAAGACATGTCAACTCGATTCTCAATCTGGCCTTCGATATTGAATACTTTAATTAGTTCTCTTGTACGAGCATCCCTATAGATTTGAAACATCATGATAATTAGGCTAATAAATTTGGATAATTATTACTTAATTTTGAGAGTTCTAAATTTCAGAATGATTGTAGTTTATCACTCTGCAGATGAAGTAAAGAAAACGTACCACAATGAAAATGATAAAGAGGCAGCTGCCCATACTTTGGCTCTAACAGTATCTGATAACAAATATTTAACATCTGATGATGAGATATTACAAACGCCATTTACAGTAACTTGGCTTCTAAGGTCAATTGCTGACCTCTCGACTAGTAAAGCTGCCATGCGTCTTTCTTCCTGAGATAGAGGTAGAGATTTTTCAACAGATTCCCATGGCCAGACCTTTATATAACCGCCTTCAGAACCAGACCATATATCACCTGGATCCAAGCTTGATAAAGTTAAATTTTGGACGGATATAGCTGATAGTAGTGTTTGCAGAAGATGATAAATGTATAAATTTAACATGTTATCAAATCCTGGTGGTCCCATATCCAAAATCTCATTCCAGACCATTGAATGCATAAATTATACCCTATCTCTCAACTTAAACTGTTAGATGGGGTGAAACTTTAATTAAAGATATCAACCATATTTCTATGGATCAATCTAGCTTCCAAAGATACGTGGATGTGATCATTGTCTCCTTAAGTCATGGGGAATCCGAGTCATAAACAAGAAAAAGGATAGACAAATAATGGTAGAAAACTCTAACCAGATTTAGACAAGATAACTACAAAATACTTACTAAACTATCGATTCATGGAAACTTATTTCTTACCATATGAAGAAATCACCATACAGAGAACGGGGCCACGGTGAGCCTGCCAAGAAAGGCTTTCCTTAAAAAGAGTATCCTCTGAATGAGGCTGGTCCATCTTCCAAGATCTAATCTTTCCATCCTTGTGCCCACTCCAAACCAGCTTACTCCCAGGATCAACCATCAGACAGAGGGCTGGTGAAGTACTCACTGACTCATAAAATGGGGCTGCATCTCCATCCCCTCTCCTTGCCCTTCCCTCTGTTCCATGTCCTGGCTTATATGCATCTGAAAGGTTCCATACTCTAACTCCAGATTCCTGCCCTGCCCACAATTCTGTCTCTGTGCCAGCAATTGATCTTAGAAATTTCCCAACCTGTAATATACACACATTATTGGTGGAGAAGTGTCAAAAGGGGGGAAAATTGACAAATTGAAACATACACACATTCGCACACTTACACAGGGCCACATTAGCTTATCATAAAAAACTTCCAATTTTTATTCTATTAGATCACAATCTAAAATTAGGAAATATAGCACGTCAATGCCCACAATCATAATTCACAAATTGAAATGCTAAAGATAAACAGAATCATGAAATCAATTAATTTGCATTTAATTGGGGGGGGGGGTACCTGAGTTTCTCTGAGGGGATGAGGCCTAAGCTCAAGGTAAGGAGGGCGAGTGGGATGAACAGCAGCACGAGTAGGAACCTTAAAAATCCCAACACCACCTCCAGTGCCTGCAAATTCCGGCAATGGTTGCTGCTGCTGCTGTCTAAACTCCTCATTCCCGCCATCCCCTGTTGTCATCCCATCATATCTTTGACTAAATTGCTGACAAAATTCTCCCCCATTCCCACCCCCTCCTGCAGGTGTGGAATAGGGATGGAAGCCCTCATCATCATCGGAAGAATTTTCAATGTAATAGCCATAGTTGTTGCTACTTGAAACGCTGATGATATTCTTGGAGGAATCATCCAAGCTGTGTTTACGTATCTGGTGGTGGCGTTTCTTGATGTGGGTTCCTGTGTTGGAACGCAGTTGTTGGCTGTAGGAATGCGCTTTCCGGGGAGCTGGGATGTCGGCTAAGCCTGCCAAGGCATTTCTCTCGTCGTCTTCAAGTGGTTGATCATCCATTAATTTGTGGGAATATCTCTTTTCTGAATTTCTTGTTTTGTTGGGCAAGAGAAAGAAATAATGCTGATGATTCAGATTGAAAAAATGAAGAATCTTTTGTTTCTGTGGATTGGTTCAAAGAAGAGAGAGAGGGGGAAAGAAGAAGTCAAAATGAGGGATGCGATGAGAAGGGGAGCATGGAAGTGGAAGAGGGTTGGGGGATGCATGGGAGTGCGCAGAGCCAGGCGAGAGACTCTGGGATTCTACGGACAACAATGCTCTTTTTCTTTTTCTTTTTCAATTTCTTTTTTTTTCCTAAACATTTTGCCCACATTCATTAGGGACTAAGGGCCTGTTTAATGAAAACAATATTTTAAATTTTTATTTTTGGTTAAAGTCATATTATCACTGTAATAATTGAAAAAATGTGTTAATTAAATTTCTTAATTATTTTAGACTTTGTCGTTTAAATTTTAGTTTTATCAAATAACTATTTCTCTCTATCAAAAAAAATATATATATATATATATATATTAACAACAAAGATTACATGGTATTTTGAATACCAATCTTACACAAGTAAAGATTAGAAACTTATTCTATCTCGAGTAGTTAGATAATTTGTTGAAACATTATTCGTTCTGCCAATAAAAACAAAACCAAAATGAATTAAAGGAAATTAGTAAATTTACTTTTTTAATTTTGATAACATATTTTTTATTTTAAATTTTATAGTACTAGTACTTTTTTTACCTTTTTCAACTTTGGTAACATATTTTCTATTTTTAATTTTACACTATTATTACTTTTTTGTTTTTTCATATTTGATCAGATCTTTTTTATGTAAACATTATGCAAAGTCGATGGCTCACATTTTTATGAAGGTATATATGTCATTTTCATGAGTATAAGCCTACAACAAACTTTAATATGAAGAAAAAAAGGAGGAAGGAAGGAGGAGAAAAAGAAAAAAGAAATGGGTGAAATTAACAAATTATCATGGGTCGAGAACAAACTTCAATTTGAAGAAGAAAAAGAGGAAGGAATGAGGAGAAAGGGAAAAAGGAAAAAGAAATGGGTGGGATTAACAAATGATCATGAGTTTACAACAAACTTTAATTTGAAGAAGAAAAAAAGGAAAGAATGAGGAGAAAAGGGAAAAAGAAATTGGTAGAATTAACAAATTATCAAATTTGTTTATGAAAATGACATATACACTCTCATAAAAATGTGAGCTACCGTGTTTGCATAATGTTGACAAAAAAAAAAAGTTGACTGATCAAACATGAAAAAATAAAAAAAGTACTAATATTATAAAATTCAAAATGAAAGATATGTTACCAAAGTTAAAAAAGGTAAAAAAATATCATTACTTTAAAATTCAAAATAGAAAATATATTATCAAAGTTGAGAAAGTACGACGCCCCTGAATTTGACAATTATTCTGAATTAAAAAGTGCAGGGAGTTCTCTTCTCTCATGACTCTCAAATAGGACCAATTTCAAAATAATCTATAGAGGCATTTTAATGATAGCCCAAAATATGACTATTTTCCCAAAATTGCCCATATATCTCTTACTGGCATTTGTAATGTTTTAATCTTAGCTACTCCCTTGGTTCTAAAATAAGTTATACTATATTAGTTAAGGACGTAAAAGGAAAGAAGCACATGTGGGGTAGTCCTAGCTTCCCCTCCATGTTAATTTTTCAAACCCTTTCGCTTCCCTTACCTCTCTTATCCCCTTCCCTTTTACTAACTAAACAGTCTAAACTAAGCCTTAATTGTAATAACTTCAGCTTAACTTTGATAAGATAATTAATTTTAATTATAAACACAAGACATTAGCAAAAGAAGCAACCAACATTAACGTTATATTTTACTCTTATATTTCAGAAAAATCCAATTTGAAGCTGAGCTAATTAAATCTGCAGATGCTCCACCACAGTTTTCTTAAATTAGTCTCTCCTACTTTGTCATCTGAGTAACCATCAATAAATGATTGCTTCTTGCTAAAGTGGCAACTCGCATCATATTTCTGTAAGCAAAGCACATATAATTAATATCAATCAGTTTTCAAACACAGTTCTGTTCTTTTATCAATCATGTTTTTTGCTGATATCCAAGGCTTAATACTGCCTTTCAAAGTTAATATTTACTCCTTTTGGCTTAATACTCTTTATTCCTAGTGAGACAAAAGGGTTGAATTTTACTTGGTACATAATTTCTTATATATTTATTACCTGATGTTGAGGTTCTCCACTGCTCTATTTAAAGTTCAACTCAATTCTGAATTTAGAGATGATTTTGACCAGTCACCAAGAATAAGCTCATTATGTAGAAAAGAGGATTCACAAGCCATTAGGCAATTGAACAATCAGCACCCTGAACTGAAATAAAGATCTAATAATAATAAAAAAAATCAAGTGCGATTGAAGGTCTCCACCCAGGTATATCTACTGAAACAACAATGACCATAAAGATGACAACTGGAATGACCTTTTCCACCTTCCCAGCACCTCCCTACCCTGCAATACAAAGAGGAAGAGAATAGAAAAGGAAAATGCAGCAGTTAGTATAGGCTTGAATTGGCTTGAAACAATGGATCATTTCTTAAACTGATATATAATTAGACTTCATCAGAACATCCAAAGGATAATATTCCCAATGTCAAACAGAATGGAAATGTTTGCTGTTTGGCCTAATTTTAGAAGTAACACCTAAAACTTTGCAGCTCTAATTCTGAAATGATAATATATCAGTGATTTAATTTCAATGAGAAAAATACAACGGCTTTTGATTTGTACTCCAGAAGTACCTCAAGTCATCGTTGAGAGAAACAAATCCTATTTAGTAGTAACTATTTAATTTTCTTCCTCTTGCCATGGAAGGTGATTTGAAAACCTTACCTTGCGGGGTGCAATGGCTAGTTCATTTTCAAAAACAATTACTGCCAGTTATGCACATAAACACCTATAGGAAAGCTGAACGTTGTAGCTCAATTTGGAATTTCATAGAATGAGACCAAATAAAAGATTGACTAGAATAAAGAAAGAGATGTACTCTGGAACTGTTACTTTCTATGGAGGGCCCCCTTCATGATCACTTGTCTGCATAAAGAGATGAAAATTCTCATGAGAAACTCCAGACAGCATAGGAGACAAGACCAAATGATCTTGCAGTTGGCGATTTGTTTTTAGTGAACTGCTCCTTCAGTTATAAATTAAATGTTTATTTTTAATTTGATTAAAAATTAATTTACTAAATTATCCTTAACATTAATATAATAAATCGTGAACCATGAATTAGTGAGATGCAATTAATATGATAACGGGTAGGATCATGAATTATTTACAATTTTTAGTGGAATCTTGTTGATAGGGTTATTTTGAAGAAGACCATGATGTAAACCCACAAACTAGTTCTGCATTTAGGATTAATTTCAGACCAATGTTTACAAATTAAAAGTTCGATTCAAGTCTTTTACTCCCTTTCTGTCCAAAAATATAAATTGTTGAATGATTTTTTATTGTCTCAAAATATAAGTGGTTTTATAAAATTTTATGAATATTTCACCATTGACTTCTAATATTACCCTTATTTATTTTCATTATTCCTCTCATCTCTTTCTTATTTCCAAAACAAAGTCTTTATACTTTATTATTCTCAAACAAATTTTCTTTTCTTTCTTTTTTCACACTGAATAAGAAATTATATTTAATGTAATTGAATAAGTAAATAAAAATCTCATTATTTCTATTATACCCCAGTGTTTACTTCACATTAAAAAAGTTATTTACTACTTCACACTGTTTGACCAAAGGCATAATAGAAAAGGAAATAAATAAATAAACTATCAAAATAGTAGTGGACTATAATTTGGGGAAAAAATAAAGAGTTTAATCTTTATAAGACAGAGGGCGTGTATAAAATTCCAGAGACCATGCATTTTTAAATAGTAAACTAAATACACCATTTTAAGTACTAGTTAACTTAAATAGCATCTTAAAAGTTAACAATACTTTAATTATTTTTAGTAAGTAGAATCCACTTTAAATCAAATCAACCATTTAAAATACGCAAATTCAAAATCTAATTCATATAGGTTCTTTGTTTTTATTTCTAACTTAAAATAATTTTTGCACTCTAAAACTCAATCCCACTAACATCTACTTTAACAAATTTAATTCATATAGTTTCATTGTTTTTATTTCTGACAGTGTTAACAAGTTTTTTTAAAAAACAAAATCAGCGGAATAATAATAATAATAATAATAATGGCTATGAATTAAAGTCTGCCAAGAAATCACAAATACAGAGAATTACTGTTGTCAATCTTCAAGCACAGCTGCCTCCCTCATTCTTCTCCAAAATCATAACTCTGCCAAAAGAAAAAATATAAAATAGAAATATATTATGCCATACACCAAATTTGGCTGACTTCAAAGCAGAAAATAACAAAAAAAGTTCAAAATTAGCAGAAATTGTGACAACTAATAGAAAGCAAAACTGACATAAGATTGCAGGAAATGAAAGTAAATATATATATATATATATATATATAGGACTATTGCAAGTAAATATATACATACCATACTCAATGTCAACTGAAGGCACGTGGCGCACTTTGTGCAAATCTGCACCTTCTGCACCATTCACTATGCGTATCCTGTCGTTGAACTCCTTAGGCATGTTAAAAATCTCTAACTTTTTCAGTGCTTTGAGGAATTTCATTCCAGTTGGAATCATTTCCAGTTCAAAACATGCCGTAATGAAAACAGAGGAAAGATTAGGCATGGCTCCATCCTGAATTATCCACCTCTTTAGGTTTGGCAAAGAAGAAAGCTCAAGTTCCTTCAGATTTGGAAAGCCAGTAGAGCTGCAAATCAATTCCTCCCCAACAAAACTCCGACTGCTAAGTGTAAGGTGTTTTAATTTGGGAAGCTTCTCTAGTGTTGGCATTGGATCTTCCTCAATGTAATTATCAAACAAATCCAACCCAACTAAATCAGATGAGGCCAACATACCAGATGATTCATATTTGGGTAATTCGTTTATACGAACATTCCAAATACCCAACTCTTGAATAGCGCGGCACGAGAAAAGCTTATCTAATAGAATGGGTCCGTCAATAAAATCACAGCCTTTCCTAACACTCAGTCTTGTATCTCGCATACTACGGCAATTGCTCTGAAAAAAATCAATGATCAAAGAGAGACTCTCATTGTCAAATATAGGCACCTCAAAAACACTCAGATTAATCAATTTTGAGAGACGCTCGATTTTTGGGTATGGGTGATGGAAAATCAAGGTCTCCAGTCTACTCGGGAAATCCAATCTCAACCTACTCGCACTTTGTTGTACTATCAAAACCAAGTGAACTAATCTTTTCAATTTCCAAAAGACATTTGGTATCTTAACGGCTGATGAATGACTTTTTAAATGAAAAGTCTGCAAGTAGGTCAGCATACCTACAGATGATGGCACCTCATCTAATTCGCAGTATTCAAAACTTAGACACCTCAAGTGTATCAGTTTCTTGATGACTTTGTGGAGCAATTTTCCCTTGGGAAAAATGAGACCTTCAAATGTAACTACTTTGAGGAATCGCAAATTTCCCAAATCATCCGACACTTCATAACAAATTGGGTCATATGTCTTAAAATTCCTTAGAGAAAATGTTCGTGTACCTTTGTTGGCTCCTCGGAGAATCTCGTTATAATTGAGATTACCACCGACCTCAGATCCATAGATAACTAATCTATACGCACTACCTCCCAGAGAATTGAGATCATGTTTTGGTAACTGCTTGCTGTCCCGAAGGTCCATCACCTTGAGAAAGTCCTCTTCTTCGCATTTCCTTAAACATAGATCACGTATCAGATCATGAAGGCGACACGATTTAATTTCCTCATTCAATTGCACATTCTGAACAAGAGACCTGCTTTCCAATACAGTTATATACCTTTCTGCAACATCCATTAATGACTCATTGCCTCTTCGATCCTTTGATAAAATAAAGCCTTCAGCTATCCACTTCCAGTACAAATCTCGTAGTTTTATTTCTGCATCTTCTGGATAGTAAGCCAAATAAAGAAGACATGGTTTCAATTGACAAGGTAGGTCATCGTAGCTCAAGGTTAAAATCTGCATCACTCGGTAGTTGTCCTCGACTCCATCACCACACCTCAAATAGGAATCAATGTTTTTGTTCACCATCTCCCATGCTTCAAAAGTTTGTTTCTTCCTTAAAATTCCTCCAATTACTGAGATTGCTAGTGGTAGATATCCACACTTACGAACCATTTCCTTTCCTAACTTTTCTTGCTTAGCTTCAAGAATAGAATCTGAAAAACATTTGCGTTCATAAATACATGTATCCACAAAAGTACATAATTGACTAATATTTAAATTTTTGTTCCTCAATTAGCATTCAGCATAGATCCATTTTAAAATATTTGAACATATCTGCATTCGTCCTTAATGTAGAGGAGTTAAACATTAAAACATGTTTATGCCTCCAATGAACATATATGTAAGTAAAGGGCATATTGAGTATAAGTAATATACATCCTATTCTAGTGGCAAAAGCTTTTTTAAAAAGTAATATCAATAATTGAGGCATACCTCTGGCATTTGTACTATTCAATGCCTTTATCTTTAGCAGCTGCCACCCTTCCTCTTCACTGAAAAGGTTCGGCTTGTGGAAAATTCCTATCTCAGCAACTTCTTGTATACGAGAGGTAAGGAGAACTCTGCAGTCAACAGAAGTAGTTGGAAAGGCATGACTGAGGACATCCCAATCTTTTGTTTTCCAAATATCATCGAGGACAACCAAGCATTTTTTCTCCTTTTGAAATTCATGAAGCTCTCGAACCAATTCCTCGTATTCCATTCCTTTAACACCATTCTTGTCTCTTTTTGGATCAAGTTGTCTTAAAATTTCTTTCAGCACATTGTCTGTGTCAAATTGTTGGGACAGAGCAACCCAAGCAAAGCATTCAAATCGATTTCGAACAACCTTGTCTTTGAAGACTTGTTTAGCGAGGGTAGTCTTTCCTAGGCCGCCCATACCACATATTGAAATGATTGGGTGAGCTATATCCCTGTCGGTCATGAGTGACACTAATTTGTCAATATCATTCTTCATCCCAACAAAATGTTCATCGATTTCATGAGCAAAAGTTTTTCTTAGCAAATTCGTGTTTGCTTCATTTGAACTTTGAAGTGATATTATGCCATAAGTTTGCAAACTTGCAGTGATATTAGCAATTTCCGATTTGATCTGTCCAATCTCTGACCCTAACTTGTGAAGATTTACCCATTCATTCAACATGCAAGCAGAACTTTTGAGTGCACTTTTTATTCCTTTGCCCTTCCTAGATTCAACTTTAACAGTAAATGTCTCAAGCACATCTTCTGTTCTGTAAGCAAGCTTCCTTATACTCTTTATCCAATTACGAACTCTTTCATCCTCATGCGATATCCTATCTGCATCTTTTAGGAAACCTTGCATTCTCTCTAATTCTGATTGAAGCTCTTGAACTTGATTTCTTACTCCGGATAAAAATTTAACTTCTTCACGTAACAAATCACGAAGCATTTCCACTGTCGTAGAGACAATAGCTTCAGCCATCTTTCTTCCTTGAAATCAGCTGTTGAGAATGAGAGTTGCAGTTAATTGAAACATAATATTCCAAATTTATTTATATCTAAATAAATGAGAAATTAAAATAGCCCAAGTATTGAAAAATAATAAATTATTAATGAGCAAAAGAATACACAGGTGGTAGTGGTAAACAAGAATAGCTTTGCATGATTACACACTTCCGTATGTGCATCTAAACTAAGCTAAATTAAACTTGGTCAAAGCTGGACACACAAAAGAATAAAGAGATCATGGAAGTGGAATTTTAGATGCCCCTTTTAGACATGTTTTCTAGAAAATATTAAAGAGAAGAAGAACCTATTACCTATCAAGACAGGATTAGTGAATTTATAAGAAATCAAAACACATAGACAGGAAATATATAGCCAAACAAACAAAAAACCCACCTCAAGATCTGTGTCAAAATCTCAAATGTTCAGCCAAAAATAACAGAAATGAAATCCCTGCATTTAAGAACTTTCATGAACAAACCCATTAGCGTAATCTCATAAAACAAGGTAAAGAAAAGCAAGAAATTAACTATGATAAAATAGAAAGAGAGAAACTGAGTAGAGGATAACATACTAGAGAAAGCCGAAGCAGGGGTGTCTCCCAGAAGAAAAATGTGACGTTGTCAACTTCTTGTAGTGCTATTTGTACTAATATGCTAACTACAAGAAGTAAATGCTGCAGTCGGAGTTTCTTCTTTTTTAAACTCCAGGATTCTGCAAGAAGAGAAGAAATCTGAGAAAGCTTTTTGTTCTATAGAGTTGTGAATTAATATCGTTCCTTCTTTTTAAAGACTTAAAGTACACAAAAGAATATCTTTCCGAGAACTTCACGCTGCATTTCTTGGAAAGAAGGGATTGGAATTGTCAAACCGTGTTTGTACTATGTAAGTGGCTATTATAAAAAATAGTTCCTCTCATTTTCCATGTCTCTGTTGCCTATTTGTCTTGACATTCTTTTTCTTTCTTTCTTTAGTGGGCCTTGGAATTTTTTGTGTGAAGAAAGGAAAGTTTCCGGATACTTTTCTCTCATTTTCCTTGTCTGGTTACCCATATAAAAATAGTAGGATATACATTCTATCATTTTCATAAAGAATATTTTGCATTTCATTTCCATCACTTTGTTAATTTATAAATCTTTTTATATTTTTGTTCTAAATAATTTGATAATAGTAATATAATTTTTATATATACATATATAAAAAATTATAACAAGTGAATTAAACCTATCTAAATTATTCTTTTAATATTGATCGTGTTTGTGCTTGCACTCTACTTTTATTCACTTAATATATGTAAATTATTTTCTTTTTTTAAAAAAAATTACATATGAGTATCCAACTCCAACTTAAACTCTTAAAGTACTTGAGAAAAACATAGAAAATAATTATCTTTATCTTTAAAATTTATCTCGAAATAAAAATTATTTTTTAAAAATTAAATATACTTATTATTTTAAACTTTACCACTCTTTTATAACTTATCAAAAATATACCAGCTACTCTAACACAGAAATTCTATTACAAGCCTCTTCAATTACTAAACCTTAGCGTTAACATTTGGAACCATGATATGAAATGTGAGTTGATAAAGCATAAATTCAATATCTAAAATTAGAAAGAAATGTGCAGTATGCCACTCGTCTGAGAGAAGATCCTCCTATCTATATTATCTCATTAGACAACCATACCCAAACCATACCCTTTCTCATAGAAAGTGCATATATACTTACCAAAATGACTTCTTCTTTGAACAATAAACTGGGAAAATAAATAAACGAATAATAATAAAAGGTCAAATCTTACTTAATATCCATCTAGAAGCCTGGTAAGAGCTCGTGAATTGAGATAAAAAAAATTTAATAAAAAATTGTATATTTCCTATCATTTAGATCCCTTTAGAAATATAAAGATAAGAATCAACAAAATATCTCTTTAATTGAAGAGTATGATTCATATAATACATTACTTCATCTGAATCCAATGGAATTCGAAATGAAAATCTTTTTATTTTCATTTGAAATAGTCCAAAACATGTTAGGAAACGATTGATAAAATTCGATTTTGATTCCCCAACTCAATTAGTAATACTCATAGAGTTAGGGGTGTTAATTATCGAATTGAACTAAAATTCTAAAAATGATTTGGTATTTCAATTTTTCGGTTTATTCGATTCACTTAACTTAAATTTTTCAAAACTATAGTTCGATTTTCTGTTTGAATTTCAGAAATTTCGATAAAATTGGTAAATCGAATTTTAAAAAATAAATTATTTAAATTAATGTTTAATCAAATTTATTTACTTAAAAAATTAATTAATTATTTATTTTTTCCTATTTGAAGTGTTTTTGTTATCGACAAGATGATTAGGTATTGTAAAAGAAGCTCATCATCTGTTGATATATTATGATTTATTTTCAATTTCTTCTCATGAAAAATGTAAAGAAAATAAGATAATATGATTTAATTGTTTAAAAGATAAATTTTCTTTCTTTTGCCTATTATTTGCGCGTGTCAGTGTATTTGACATCATTATTTCATTTCATCATATTTCTTTAAGCTCAATGAAATTTTAAAAAATAAAAATAAAAATTTCAGTTTAAAATCAAAACAAACCGTAATATAGATAATACGATTTGATTCAATTTATTTAGATAAAAAATTAAACTAAAATTGTAAAATTCAAACAGAAAAATGGAATGCACACCACTTCTACCCCACATTACGAGTGAAAGAAAAAATGTAAAGATTATCATTAAAGCAGTCCAAAGAAGACTTACTATATCCACGTTATTTGTGTCGCCACACGCTTCTCTCTTTTTCCCATGTATTGTTGCCTATTTGTCTTGACATTATTTTTCTTTCTCTAGTGGACCTCCGAATTTTTTCATGAAAAAAGGGATGTTTCCGGATACATACTGCAACAGTACGAATCTGCACATGATTATTTATTATCCAAATATTTTACTATTTTTTAATAATATTACACTTATTTATTATATGAAGAAATATAAATATTTTTATAATTGTCTCACTCATGTCTTATTATGGCCTTATTAAATCCTTGGAGAATTTTGAACTTTTTAATCCTCAGTTGTTGTCA
Source organism: Apocynum venetum (assembly GCA_019593545.1). Lineage (NCBI taxonomy): Eukaryota > Viridiplantae > Streptophyta > Magnoliopsida > Gentianales > Apocynaceae > Apocynum > Apocynum venetum. The sequence continues at coordinate 1,349,735 of SRSM01000327.1, read as the reverse complement.
TGTCGCTTTACATCACTCAACATTGGGACATAATTGGCATCCTTTTGTTTGTTTTACATCTTTTTCCTCGGAGTCTTTTTTTATTGAGTCTTCTTGTGAGTCAACAATGTACCAATCTTTATCTTTTACATTGTCTTCTTCTTTGCCAATAATTTCGAACCAACTACCCATCTTTTTCTTCTCTTTTTTCCTCCAAAAGAAAAAAGAAAGAAACTACACATCTTATTGACTGATTTGATCTAACGTCAGTCTGAGCCACAAAAGTCATCATCAATGTTCCACCTGTCCCCATATGCAAAAGTTTCCGTCTCCACTATTTCAAAATTTACATAATAAAAAATAATTAATGCATTAAATAAATAAAATATATTAATAAAATTTTAAAAATATTACAGCAACTAATTTCATCAAATGCATGTACCATTACATATCATCAAATGTTTTTACAAAGTTAAGTATAAGATCATTTAAAGTAAAATTCTCTAAATTATAATATTGTTTTTCATTTTTAAATTTATTTAATAATTTTAAAAATTCTTATTGTTCATTTACGCAACAAAGCATCTCAACGGTTATATCAAGGGTTAGTCGAATGTCTTCCAATGATTATTTAATTCATCTCTAATGTCTCTAATGAGAGTGATATTATCTTCCAAAACATTTTAGGCATATGTTCCATAAAATATCAAACAGAAGAAGAACAACGAATTCTTCTAAGAAACAAAACACATACACAGGAAATGTATAGCCAAAACAAACAAGAAACGACCGCAAGATCTGTGTCAAAACCTCAAATGTTTAGCCAAAAATGTCAGAAATGAAAATCCCAGCATTTAGAAACTTCCAAGAAAAACACATTAGCATAATCTCGTAAAACAAGGTACAGAAATGCAATAATTTAACTATGAAAAGAATGGAAACAGAGTAACTTATTACAAGATAACATACTAGTGAAAGCTTCAATCTCCAGAGCTGCCTCCCAGAAGAAAGATGACATTTGTTCTTCTCTCTGGGAAAATAAGTATGAAAAAAATGTGACGTCGTCAAATTCTTGTAGAATTTGTACCAATAAGCTAACTCCAAGAAGTAAATGTTGCAGTCAGATCGTCACCCATTTTGAACTCCAGAAATCTGCAATAAGAGTTTGTTCGATAGTGGTGAGAATTAGGCCACAAAATATTTTTGTTCTTTTGAGGGTTTAAAGTATACAAAAGAATCCTTTTTATGAGAACTTCACTACAGGAAAATCATATTTTTTAAATTCAATTTGTTGACAGATATTTCCGTTGGAATTTGAGATTGGGAATTGTCAAAAATAGTTTTTCTCCCCCAAAACTTAAAAGGGAGTTTATTTTACCAATAACTAAAGTAGTATTAAATAATTACTGAATTGACGTATATGAATGGAATAGAAAATATTAAATTAATAAAATTATTTGTGAAATTTTAAATAAAATATATTTTTAATTTTAAAAATAAAATTTTAGTGTATAAATTTATTTTCTTCGTCTGAAATTAAATATGCATATTTCACTTCATCAAGATAAGTTTTCGATCTTAACAAAATTATTTCATTATCCTTATTAGTGTAATAAGTGTTGAGATTATTTGAATTAGTGGAATATATTTAAAAAAAAATTAAGATGTAATTCATGAGAATTTATATAATAAATATATTTAATTTTTTAAAAATAAGTATTTAACTTTAAACATTTCAAAATAAAAATATGAAAAGGAGTAAGTATTAAGTAAAATTTAATTTTCAAAGTTAATGCTGATAAACAAGGACTAAGTCTAAGCCAAACTTGCCAAATATCCCATTATTTCATCCGACAATTTTGGCACAACAAATATCCTATCCTTATATTTGTTGTTGGATCTTGTACAACCACACATTAAGGTGCTTTTTTTTTTCTTCACATTTTTGTAAGTACAAACAGCTCAACTTGTGTTGGTTATTTGAAGGAATGGGTGCCAGTCGAGTTGAAATGGATTCTGAGTGAAACTTGCTCCAACAAAAAATGAAAATATCTAGTTGTATTGGGGATGGAGACGGATATATAGTTGAAATTACAAGTTTTAAGGTGTTGTTATATTCAATGGGTACCCACCTGTACTCACACTCAGTTTTGTACATATATATATTTTTTTTATTTAGTTTTTATTAATTACTTATATTTAATGAGATTTAAGTGTGTTTGTGTATGTATATATGTTACAAATTTTTTATTTTGAAGAATAAATTATAAAAAAGTACACATTAAAATGGAAAAAAACACTACATTAAAAAAACTAAACCATTACACAATATATTCATAAACTTCATAAAACCTAATTGATACATAAAGTTAAAAAGTACTCATAAAACTTCAAAGGAGATAGCAATCTAGTTCACAATTTTAGGTTTAAATCAACTTTAAACGGGATTATGTTTTGTATATTCCTATTCACGTTTCAATTGATTAAAGGTATCTCATGATCAAATTGCGGGACAAAAGTTTTCAATCTATCTATCAGATTCTCTATTGAGATTGTTACAACAAGAATACTTCGTCAAATAGGAGATAACAGTCTATATTCAACGGCTAAATCAAGAAATAATAGTAAATCATCAAAGAAATTACCCACATTCAAAATACCAATTAGTTTAGTGTGTAATTTGATGTTGGACCAAGAATTGATATTAAATAATTGTTCCAACATATCATAACATTTCGGTAAAACCATGAATGCATCAGCACATTGCATCATGATAGTCATTCGTTGATGTATAGAGTTTGTATTTCAAACCCAATTATCTTGCCATAAGCAGTACTAAGTGAGAGCATTCATATTATGAGATGCTTGAGCAACTAATCCTATTAATCCAGAGTTTCCTCATCAACAAACGAGACAAATATTGCAAGTGACTAATATTCTTACCAATTCCAATGCGGCAGACACATATGAAACTTGGTTTCCAACTGTCACACTTCCAAAAATGCCGATTTTTTTACTCTTTATTCCCAACTTCTTTTGATTTTTTTTGTTCGTTGAAAAGATGAAGGGTCACAAGTTTTCACACATTTGGATGATATGCCTTCAATAAGTATAGATTAAATGTAAAAAAAGAAATGATAATGATAGAGATCTTGATGGTTGTAATAAGAAGAAAAAAAAAATTTCCCACTAACAAAGTCTACTATATATATATAGAGAAACATATATATACATATCACATCTATCTCTATTTTCAAATAAGTTGAATTATAATATATTTTTCAAATAAGTTGAATTATAATATTCTATCAAAACAATTTCCTATTTGTCCTCTACCTCTATTTTCAAATCCGTTGTATTATAATATTCCATCAAAACTTTTTTATATTGTCATCTATCTCTATTTTCAAATAAGTTGAATTATAATATTCTATCAAAACATTTTCCTATTTGTCATCTACCTCTATTTTCAAATCAGTTAGATTATAATATTCCATCAAAACTTTTTTTCTATTTGTCCTCCACCTCTATTTTCAAATTCGGAATATTATAATATCTCATCAAAACTTTTTCCTATTTGTCCTTTACCTCTATTTTCAAATTAGTTGGATTATAATATTCTATCAAAACAATTTCCTATTTGTCCTCTACCTTAATTTTCAAATCCGAGATATTATAATATCCCATCAAAACTTTTTTATATTTGTCATCTACCTCTATTTTCAAATCCGTTGTATTATAATATTCCATCAAAACTTTTTCCTATTTGTCTTCTACCTCTATTTTCAAACTCGGGATATTATAATATCCCATCAAAAAAAATTATATTTGTCCTCTACCTCAATTTTTAAATCTGGGATATTATAATATCCCATCAAAACTTTTTTATATTTGTCATCTACCTCTATTTTCAAATCCGTTGGATTATAATATTCCATCAAAACTTTTTCCTATTTGTCTTCTACCTCTATTTTCAAACTCGGAATATTATAATATCCCATCAAAAAAAATTCCTATTTGTCCTCTACCTCTATTTTCAAATTAGTTGGATTACAACATTCTATCAAAAAAATTTCCTATTTGTCCTCTACCTCAATTTTCAAATCCAGGATATTATAATATTCCATCAAAACTTTTTTATATTTGTCATCTACCTCTATTTTCAAATTCGTTGGATTATAATATTCCATCAAATCTTTTTCCTATTTGTCTTCTATCTCTATTTTCAAACTCAGGATATTATAATATCCCATAAAAAAAATTCATATTTGTCCTCTACCTCTATCTTCAAATTAGTTGGATTATAACATTCTATCAAAAAAAATTTCTATTTGTCCTCTACCTCAATTTTCAAATCCGGGATATTATAATATCCCATCAAAACTTTTTTATATTTGTCATCTAACTCTATTTTCAAATCCGTTGGATTATAATATTCCATCAAAACTTTTTCATATTTGTCTTTTACCTCTATTTTCAAACTCGGGATTTTATAATATCCCATCAAAAAAATTCCTATTTGTCCTCTACCTCTATTTTCAAATCTGGCATATTATAATATCCCATCAAAACTTTTTAATATTATTAAATTAACTCATCTCTACAATTATTTTCTTCTATAAATAACCTTGCTTTTCATTTCTTCATCTTCTTCATTCTCAAATCACCTAGAAATAATATAAGTCTCTACTTTCTCTTTATCTTATTTCTTCTTCTTACTTTCTTTACAAAATGGGTAATTAATTGACACTTCAAAATTATTATAGTTTACTCTCCATTAATGCATTGGAAAAAATATATCACATGAGAATGGAGAGATTGTGATTTCTAATGTCGAAAGGAATGTCCAAGGACATTAGACCGTTAATTGAAGCCAAGGTATGATTAAGTGGTGAACATTTACCTATTTTTCCCAAAAGTCTACCTAGGTTGGGTAAAAGTAGTTTTGCCAAGAAAATGAGAGGTAAGATATCATAAGTATGTTATACATGTGCTAGATGGAAGTGCAATACAAAATATCGTTCATTTGATTATTTATCTAGAAATCGGGAAGACAAATAACCAAATGTCATCGAATGTCTTGAGAATGAATCATTGGATGACATTCGATTGAGCCTTGAGAAGCATCATCGTGGAAGTATGCAACGGGAACTTTTGAAATTGTGGAATAAATTCAAAGATGAAGAACAACATTATAATCTAGAGAATTTTACTTTAAATGATCATATATGCTATTTTATACAAAAACATGATGAGGAAAAAATTAAATATGTAATATGAATATATTTCATGGAGTTTGTTGATGTAATATTTAATGTATTGATTATAAATGTATTTATGTAAATTTTGTATTTATTAATGTACTGGTTTTTTTAATATTAATATTTTTTAGTGGATGGTGACGAGTATGGTGGCATACCCACGAAGATTTGATGGGTTTACCCATTAAGGTTTATATGGGTATGGGAAAGAGGATGAGTATATTATTTTCAACCGGGAATTGGACAGGAGATACGATATCCAGACCCTTTTGTCCACATTGCCATTCCTTCACTTTGAAATGGTTAACGGACCTTTAAAATGATATTGAATTGGACTTCTTCTAATTTCTTCTTATGTTCTATAAATGACAATTAGTTATTGTATTTGGGTAAAAATAAATTATTTAGTATTATACTTCTTTTCTCTCACACAATAGATAATAGCATAAAATAGTTAAATCTAATTATTATATTATTTAACACATAATCATCATCTAGATTGATTACGGCATTTATTTTTTTAGTCATCACATCAGCATAAATGCATAGTTTTTTTTATCAAAAAAGAAAAGAAAAAAAAAAGAAGAAGAAAAGGCATTCATGCATAGTAGAGGTGTCAAAATGGATATCTAAATCCATTTGAATAAATTTAAATCCAAATCATTTATGATCCATTTATAAATAGTTTAAATGGTTTGAATCTAAATAGTTTATGAATATTAATGCACACCCATTTATCCATATTTTGATTTTTTTAGAGGTCATTCTTTGTAATTGTATTCAATTAAATTTCTTAATGTAATTTTTATTATTTAAACTCGTGCTCAATTCATTTTTTAAATATTTAATTATATATGTATTAGAAACATGTAAAAATGATAATTGATAACTACTCTATCAACTGATTTTTTTTATAAAAAAAATTAATGTCAAAATGAATTGAAAAATGGTCTCATGTCAATAGATTGCATAAAATGGGTAAAATTGTGAGTTTTAAAGCTAACTTAGAAAATTTATGTACAAAAATAAAAAGTTGTGAGCTTTAAAAGTTGAATTAGTAAAGAAATAAAGTAAAATAAAAAATAAAATTGTAATAATAATTATTATTATATAAGAAACTTAGTTTGATATGAAATTGAAAATTTTCGTACAAATTGTTCGTTTTAAAATTATATAAAAACTTAATTATTGAGTCATTTGTATTTGAATAATAGTGTTGTTTGTTCATCATCGAACTTTTTGAATAGATGAAATATAACCAAGATGTATTTTTGTCCAATGTTGAATTGATCATTAAAAGAAAATTAGGTAAGAAATTTGAATACATTCAGAGAAAATCATCACGAAGAAGTTAAGATTGAAGATTTCATTTTCCATATGAAATTTTTTCTTTTTCTTTTTCCATTTTTTTGGGGAAAAGTCTACATGAAATTAATAATACATAATAAAATTTTTGCTCAAAAACCACTTGTGAATTTCTGATTGTTCTAGAGAGAGAAAGATAGTTTTTTTTTCTCCAAACATGGAAACAAATTTATAGAGTTTAAGTGAAATTTAAAGTATATATTGGATTAAAGTGTAATTAATTAAATTTGATTAATGGACATTGACCGAATTAAACTTTTTAAAATTGATGTTTTTTGGATTTCATAAATATCTATTAAAATTCATTAGGATAAATTATATGAGTGAATCAAATTCATTTAATATTAGATAATTTTAAATGAACGGTGGATTTGCATCTACTTAGCCACCTCAAATGCAGAGTTAAAAGAAATAATGTTGCAAAGTGCAAGATTTATCTAAGGCTGCGAGAGCAAGCTCTATAGTGAACTTCATCATTGACCCAGAATAAGATACAATGGATTTTGGGCTCAACTTCTCATTCGAAATGTTGGACTAAGTTATTGGGCCATATCTTTTCTTTTCTTTTTTAAATAGGCCATTTCTAATTTGGTTTTTATATTACGGTGTTGGTTTATGTATAAAAAAATGTTTTATAAATTAATATTTAATAAATTAATAATTAACCACCACGAAGAATACAAAACTACATCAAATTCCTTGGAGGAAAACTCTTGCTAGCTATTGTCTTTTTATCATAAGTACTATTTATTGTGTTAAAAATGGAATGGTTATTAATTATGATGTTAGGGTTACGATGATTTATTTGACAAAATGCACACCCATACACCCATGCAATTAGAAAAACATTTGCACACTATTTTTATCATATTTTATTATAATTATATATAGCAATCAACTTTTCATTTTGGATGAATTTTGTTTGTGTTGTGTTTAAATTTTAAAATATAACAATAATTAAGAAGATGAAAATATTTTAGCACGAAATGAAGGGTAATAACAAAAGTTGTATCCATTTTTTAAAAATTTTTCCATCTCTTGTTGCAAAGACCCTTGTCGTGTCTATTTTTAGTTTCAATAAAAATATTGTACTCTATGTTCGGAATTGAATGCACAAAAAATTGACGGAATTTAAAAATTAATAAAAGCTTTTAAATTTAAAAAAGTTGTCGTATTATACTTATATATTATAGTGCAATAAGTGTTGAAATCATTTGAATTAATGAGATATAAATCTCTTAAAGTAAGGAGGTTGTTAGTAAAACTTTATACGATAAATATGTTTATTTTTAAGAACTTTACATTCAATTTTTGACATATTGTGAAAATTTAATTTCAAACGGAGTTAATATTTGAAATGAAAATCATTTGCATAAATTAAGTTGTGTAAAATATGGCAACTAGAAAGCTACTTAATGGGTTTGATTTCTTGAATCCTTAATTGAAAATGAGCCATTCATCTTGTGTAGTCTGTCTTATAAATACTACTATAAAATTGCTTAGGCCAAAAGGAGTATGTAATATATACTTTCCATCATTAAAAAAAAAAAGCATTTATGTTTTTTTAAAAAAATCATTATGCTGTGACTTCAAAATTGAAAACATTTATAATCTAATTCCTTCTGCTTGCAATCCATTTACATTACATGTTGATCTTAGTGAGTTTCCCTACAAGCATTTCTGGTATTCTGCATTTCTTATTTGAAGAATTATTGCTTTTCTAGTCAGTGCAATATGCATTTAATTCCTCCTTCCTTCCCCAGCAACCACAGCAAAAAGAAGCATTAACAACTACATCAAAATGGCCAAGCAACTTTAGATAAGTAGATCAAGGAATTCGCTCTAAGGTGGCTGCAACTTGGGTCAGACAGTAAACTAATATGCATTGAATTATTTATTTATAATTTCTATAATTAGATAAACTCAACATACATTGGTATTATTTTATTTTACAATTAGTTTAATTTATTCTTTGGTCAGAATCAGATCCTCTTGTGAAGACATATTTCTCAATCCAATTTATTCTTTTGGACGAATATTCTTTTATGAGGACATACCATTTTTTTTCTTTTATTTGGACCAACTCATATATATCATTAAACTCTTTTTTAGAAGATCAACTAAACATTATATATTTTATATATATTTTATACTACCTCTGTCTGAATTGAATGTCCACATTTTTATTTTTATTTTTCTGGAATTGAATGTCCACTTTCTTTAAATAAACATATTTTTTATAAAGTTTTATTAATAACCTCATTAATTTAAAATATTTATATTTCACTAACTCATGCGTCTTACGCTAATGTTGGTAAGTAAATTAAAGTCAATGAACTTTCTTAATTTTTAAACAAAGTTAAAATTAAACATATAATTCCGAACGAAGACAGTAATAAAGTTTTAAGTGCTAAATTTGAACGAAAAAAAATCACCTGCACAATCTAAATTTCTGAAAAATTCAGGTCTGCCCAAAAGGCAAATTAAAGATGTCAATCTTCAATCAATGTTGTCTCTCTAAGAGTCTTCTCATGAACCATTCGAACTGTTGGGTGATATCTCCCCTGACAAGAAAAAATGTAAAACAGAAGATATCTCCCCTGCACATTCTTCACAATTCACCATGCGTATCCTGTTGTTGAACTCTTTAGAAATTCCACGAGTCTCTAATATCCTATTGGAATCATTTCCAATTTATAACATATTGCAATGATAACAGTTGAAAGAATTTAGGCATGGCACCATCATGTATTCTCCAGTTTTTTAGGTTTGGCAAACTACAGAGGGGTGAGTATCTTAAGATTTGGAAAGCCAGAAGAGCTGCAAATCAATTCCTCCCCATTAAAACTCGAGTGGCCAAGAAGAGTTGTTTTAATTTGGGAAGCTTCTCTAGTGTTGGCATTGATCTTCCTCGATGAAATTATGAAACCAAGTCAACTCAACTAAATTAGAAGAGGCCAACATACTGGATTCATTCCCAATTGCCAATTGTTTAACTACATGGCACAAGAAAAGCTTATGTAATTGTTAGGATAAAACGACTAACACATCAGAGAGATTAATAACAGCGAAAGCAACAAGAAACACCAGGATTTAACGTGGTTCGGAATATCCTAATCCACGGTGCTCAGTTGGAGCACACCCTCACTATAATCAGTATATTACACCCTCAGTACAAAGTACAAAAGCGCTCAAGCAGTACAAAGGAACGGATTAATCCGTGATACAGAGAGCAAGAAACCAAGGGTTTCAGAGAGAAACAGAGATAAGTACATGAGAGGATAGAAACACATAGAGAGGCCGGAAAAACCTTTCTTCGGCTGGCTAGGTTTCAGAATGAAGAAAAGAACAATATATACTTAGGACATCCGGGTGTGGATTGGTTTTGCCCGATCCACATGGTTGACCCGCGAGCCAAAACTGGGTATGATCCGATCCGGTTCCTTTCTTCAGCCCAGACCAGAAGTAAACAAAGTAGAAGCCCAATTAACAATAATAACAAACACAAGATTATTGTTCAGACAATATAGGCTCATCATTGGGTGTATGCCATTCTTGATTTTGAGGGCAGAATCCAACAGTAATAGAATAGGTCTGTCCGCTGTGCCCATAAAATCACAGCCTCCACTGATTCTGAGTGTTACATCTTGTACACTACGCCAATTGCTCTCGATACAGTTAATGATGACAGAGAGACTCTCATTATCATCCACAGAAAACACAGGAACCTTCAGATTAGTCAATTTTGAGAGACCTTTGATACTTGGCAAGTATGGGAAATAGCAAATCAGTGTTCTAGTCCATTTGAGAAATCTAATCTCAACTCACTCGGTGTACCACGACAAATTCGACCAATCAAAACAAAGTGAACTTATCTTTTTAATTTCCATAAGACATTTGATATCTTAACTTCACCTAAAGAAAGAAAGACAACTTAAATGAAAAGTTACCTACAGATGATGGGAGTTCATCCAATTTGCACTCTTCAAAACTTAGATAGGTGTACTAGTTTCTTGATGACTTTGTGAAGCACTTTGATGTCAGAAATATCGAGCCCTTCAAATGCAACCAATCTGAGGAATCAAAAATTTCCTAAATCTTTTGACACTCCACAAGGAATTCGGGGATATTTCTTAAAATGCCTTAGAGAAAACGCTCGTGTACCGTTGTTGGCTTCTTGGAGAATCTGGTCATAGACATTACCATCAACCTTAGATCCATAGATAACTAATCTGTGCGCATTACCTCCAAGAGAATTGAGATCATATTTTGGTTGTTTGCTCTCCCGAAGGTCCATGACCTGGAGAAAGTCCTCTTTTTTGCATTTCCTTAAACATAGATCACGTATAAGATCATGAAGGCGGCACGATTTAGGGATACTACTAATTTCCTCATTCAATTGCACTTGAACGAGAGACCTGCTTGCTTGCCAAAACATTTAGATACCTGTCTACTACTTCTATTAATGATTCATTGCATCTTTGATCCTTTGTTGAAATCATGCCTTTAGCTATCCACATCCAGTACAAATCCCTTAGATTTATCTTTGCATCTTCTGGATAGTGAGCCAAATAAAGAAGACATGGTTTCAATTGATAAGGTAGGTCGCTCAAAGTTAAAATTTGCATCACAAGATTGTCCTCGACTCCTTCATCACACCTCAAATATGAATCAATGTTTTTGTTCACCATCTCCCATCCTTCTAAAGTTTCCTTCTCCCTTAAAATCCCTCTGATTACTGAGATTGCTAGAGGTAGATATCCACACTTACAAACCATTTCCTTTCCTAAGTTTTCTTGCTCAGCTTCAAGCTTAGAATCTGGAAAACATTTGTGTTCATACATGCATGTATCCACAAAAGTATAGGATTGGGATTACTATTTTAAACTTTTGTTCCTCAATTAGCCTTCAACATAGATCCATTTAAAATATTTAAGCATATCTACATTTGTCATTAATGAAGAGATGTTAAACATGTTTATGCCTCCAATGAACATATAACTGAAGACATATTAAGTGTAAGTGTGTGTACAATATATGCATGTAGAGACAGAAATAAAGTCTAAAGGAAATGAGCTCAGCAGTGTTTCGTACACAAAAAGATTTAAAAGATGAAAATCTAGTAGTGAGTTTTATCCAAGAATTTGAAATATACATCCTATTCTGGTGGCAATATAGTTTTTCAAAATTAATATCAATAATTGAGGCATGCCTCTAGCATTTTTACTATTCAGTGCCTTTTTCTTTAGCAGCTGCCACCCTTCCTCTTCACTGAAAAGTTTCAGTTTGTGAGGAATTCCTATCTCAACAACTCCTTGTATACGAGTGGTAAGAAGAACTTAATTTGCAGTCAACTGAAGTAATCGGAAAGGCACGACTAAGGACATCCCAGTCTTCTATTTTCCAAATATCATCCAGGACAACCAAGCATTTTTTCTTCCTTTGAAATTCATGAAGCTCTTGAACCAATTCCACATATTTCATTCTTTCAATGTCATTCCTGTCTCTTCTTGGATCTAATTGTCTTAAAATTTCTTTCAGCACATTTTTCTGGGTCAAATTGTTGGGATAAAGCAACCCAACCAAAGGATTCAAAATGGTTTTGAAAAACCTTGTCATGTAAAATTTGTTTAGCAAGGATTGCCATTCCTAAACCGCCCATGCCATAAACTGAAATGATCTTGTGACCTTCCTCTATGTCAGTTACAAGCTCTTTCATCCTCATACGATCTCCTATCTGCATCCTTTAGGAAACATTTCATTCTCTCTAATTCAGTTTGAATCTCTTGAACTTGATTTCTTACTCCCGAAAGTTGAGCTTCAACCTTCTTTCGTCTTTGAATCTGCTGTTTAGAATGAAAGTTGGGATTAATTGAACCATATATTCCAAATTTGTTTAGATATAAACTAATGAGAAAGTAAAATAGTCCGATTGAAACAAAATGAATTATTAATGACCAAAAGAAGACACAGATGTTTTAGGTAACCAAGAACAGATTTATGTGATTACACTTCCATATTTGCATCTAAACTAAGCTATATTGAACTTGGTCAAAGCTGAACACATTAATGAGGTCATGGAAATGGGAAAAACCAAGATTAAAGGTTGCAAAGCTAGATATCAGAAAACTTTGATAGCCAGAATATATGAAGAAATTAAATCAAGAGCTGGAACAAAAGCTGAGAACAAACTTTAACAGAGAACCAGAAAGATCAGCCACAAAGAATTGTAGTCAAGGCTAGGAAAACTGGATTCACCTCTGTGCTCTTTTTAACTTCTGTTAATTTTATCTGCAGTATACCAAGAAATGAAAGAAGAGGAATTTAGATGCCCATTTTAGACATGTTTTCCAGAAAATATTAAAGAGAAGAAGAACCTATCAAGACAACATTAACGCATTCTTTTAAGAAACAAAATACATAGACAGGAAAAGTATAGCCAAAAACAAACAGAAACCTCAAATGTTCAGCCAAAAACGACAGAAATGAAAATCCCTGCATTTAATAAATAAAATAATTTATTAATTTATGTGAAATTGATCTAAGGCCGAAATGAGTATTTGGTTACTTTAATTAAGAGTTCAAAATGAAATTCACAGCCAAATATCCAACAAATCTCACGTATGAATATCCACCAAATGACAAATATATGCATGGACTCATCTGATTTTGATGGAAATCGTGATGAACAACAGTTGATCAATCCATCACGTAATTAACCACCGGGAAGAATACAAAACTACATCAAATTCATTGCAGGGAAACTCTTGCTAGCTATTGTCTTTTTATCATAAATATTGGGTTAAGAATCAAATGGTTATTAATTACTTTCTTTTATTCCAATCGTCTACTTTAAAATTGCACCAGAATTGAGAAGACTATTAAAAATAATAATTATGTAATTAAATTTTCTAAATTTTCATAATTTAAATGAAAAATGTATATAGATGTTAATTCTCCTAAAAAAATACATTGTCTAATAAATGGTTGACAATCCATTCAAATCCATCATTAATAATAAGGATATAATTATAAAAATACGTACTAAAATTAGAAAGTGAACAATTGGAATAAGATATCCAAATAAAAAAAATGAACAATTGAAATGGGAGAGAGAGAATAAGTTGTTCTGAGTTAGGATGATTTATTTCACATACTGCTGACACATACACCCATGCAATTAGAAAAACTTTTGAACAATATTTTCATCATATTTTATTATAATTGTGGTGTCAACCTTTCATTTTGTATGAAAATTTTGTGTTGTATTTAAATTTAAATTTAATTATCAAAATAAAAAAGTTGCGTTTAAATTTAAAAATATAAAAATAATTAAGAAGATCAAAATATTTTAGCACCATCACGAAATGAAAGGGGATAACAAAAGTTGTATCCAATTTTTTTCCTGATACATAATATTGCCAGTCTAAAATTATTTCTAGTTTTTTCTTTTTTTCCCCCTTGACTTTTGTTGCAAAGTAGTCCTCCTTGTGTCTATTTTTAGTTTTAATAAAATATTGTACTCACAATGTGGAAATTGGAATTGAATGTACTTATATAAATTTAAAAATTAATGAAAGATTTAAAGACATTACCATATTATACTTATTATTAGTACAATAAGTGTTAAAACAACTTGACCTAATGAAATGTAAATAATTTAAATTAAGAAGTTTGTTAGTGAAACTTTATAAGATAAATATATTAATTTATTAAAAAAATGACATTCAATTTTGAATATTCCAAAATGAAAAATGTGAAAATTTAATTTCAAACAGAGTTAATATTTGAAATGAAAATCATTTGCATAAATTATGTTGTGTAAAATATGACGACTAGAAATTTTTTTTTTAAAATACACTAAATTGTGTACAAAATGACTCCAATTCAAAACCTTTAGAACCATAACATTTAGAATAATAGGTGACTTTACAAAATAAATATCACTTTACCAATTAAATTACATTTACTTATTATATTATCAACTGGAAAGCTACTTATTCTTGAATCCTTAATTGAAAATGAGCCATTCGTCTTGTGTAGTCTGTCTTATAAATACTACTATAAAATTTCTTTAGCCAAAAGGAGATTTTACAAATTTGTAAAATATGCTTTCCATCATTAAAAAAAAAAACATTGATGATTTTTGATAAAATCTATATGTTGTGGCTCTTGTGCTCTCAATCAATCCATTTCCATTGCATGAGTTTCCCTAAAAGCATTTCTACATTTCTTATTTGAAGAATTTTTACTTTTCTAGCCAGTTTCTCCCTTCCCCCATCCACCATCCTCCCCTTCTAAAAAGTAGATAAATTAAAAGGTCCACTACAAACAAGGAATTCCTCTAACGTGACGGCTATTTGGATCAAGTGAGAGTGTAAACTAATATTCATTGAGTGTGTTATTATTTTTAATAAATTGGATAAACTCAATATGCATTTGTATTTGTTTTATTTTACAATTAATTGAATTTATTCTTTGGCCGGATCCTCTTGTGAAGATATATTTTTCAATCCAAATTTATTGTTTTGAAAGACTTTTTTTTTATGAGGACCTACTTTTTTATTTGGACCAACCCATACCTATCATTAAATTCATTTTTAGAAGATCAACTAAACATTATCTTTCCATTTTGAAAAGTTGATTACCAGAAAAAAGTACAAAAATTTCCCTCAAAAAAGTGTCAAAATCCTCATAATTTGTAGAACTCTCCCAAAATTTTTAGAGAAATGGCATATGTCTTATCAGGTGGGCACTTGGACAGAGCAAAAATTAAAGAATTTATAGTCTTATCAAACTTGCCAGCAGCCATGGCTGCCATCCCCTTTTTAATATATTACCAATGTGCTTTAGTCTTAAATACAACTGTGATTAGAGATGAAGTTTGTCATTTGTGTTGGATTTTAGAATATGAGACGAATTGTTTTTTTATATTCCACATAAAGCAATACAAAATGCAAAGTATATATAATATATATAGATGCTTGATAATCTACTGACCCTAACAACTATAATAATGGACTCTAGTCCGAAAGATAAAGTATTTAATATCTCTTACAAATATATACATATCTACAAGATTTCCTTTATTTCTCATCTTTAATATGGGAAACAATAGTAAAAAGACTTGTTCGATTTTCTTTCTCTTTTTCAATTTTCATCCTCCAAAAATTGATATTGATATCTCCAAGTCCAAAATATCTTCTGCTGCTTTAGGAGACATTTTTGTTTTGTTCTTTCTTTCTTTTTTCCTTTTTTTTTTTTTTAAACATAGAAGACATTTTTGTTGAATGAAGTTTTTCTTCTATTAAAAAAAATCCAAAATATCTCAACTATATATATATATATAATAAAAAATCCCAGCAGAATTCCTCAAAAAAAAAAAAAAGGAAAAAAAAAATTCCCAGCTGAAAACC
This sequence comes from Apocynum venetum, assembly GCA_019593545.1. Lineage (NCBI taxonomy): Eukaryota > Viridiplantae > Streptophyta > Magnoliopsida > Gentianales > Apocynaceae > Apocynum > Apocynum venetum. The sequence continues at coordinate 1,333,714 of SRSM01000327.1, read as the reverse complement.
CAAACCCAAAATCTTGTATCCGTGTAGCTACAAAACCTTATCATCGTTTCTCCCTCCATAGTCTGTTCCCATCATCTCATTTCCTCTCCTCTCCTCTTCTCTTCTCTTCGTCGGAATCCTTATCCTTCAGCAAAACCCTGTTAAACCCTTTTCTCAAACCCTACTTTATCCAAACCCTTTTCTTCTCTGCCTCCTGTTCATTGCTTTTGTGTTTTCTAAGCGGAGGATTCAAGAAACCGCCATGGAAGCCAAGGATGCTGTGTCTACTCCTGTTTCAGGTTCTTCCCCTATCACCACTTCTCCTTATAATGTCTCTGAAACTGAAAATGTCGTTGAAATCAATGGTAATTTGAATACTGGTGTGAGAATTAATCGTAGTGCTAGAAATGGTATTGTTAGTGGTAGTTATGGTAATCTTTCTGATGATGATGAGGGGTTTTTGAGTGGTGAGGAGGAGTTTGAGGTGTCATCCGAGTGGCCAATTCTGGCAGACAAGGATGAAAAGGCCTCTAGGGAAGTTAATTCTGATGACCCTTCTTTTGGTGCTTCAGAAATATCACAGCCTGCCGTGCAAAAAGATGCAGTGTTCGAGGTATTGGGAGAGGATGATGTCGAAAAAATGAATGGAACTGCAGTCTTGGAAGGTGAGAAGGCTGTTGGTGAAGGTCCTGTGGAGTTGATGGGGAAATCTTCTGTAGTTGGGGATTCGGGGGGCGATAATTCTGTTGTTGAGGAAGGTGCTTCTGTTACTGATTATAAGGCAGCTTTACTTGAGGGATTGGAGGGGAATCCTAAAGTCCCTGCCTCTGTTGAATATCCATGCATCACTGTTGAGGATAAGGAGGTAGTGGATGCAAACCTGGATAAGCATGTTGGTTTGTTGGCTGGAGGGAAGGAGGTGGAAGAGGGTAGAGCGAAGGACGAGGGAGCTGGAGGCAATGAATTGATTGACACTTCAACGGAGATTAAAGAAGTTGCAGCGTTGGGTGAAGGGACTTCAGTTTTAGGTAATGATGCTGGCCTCATAAATGTGCCAGTTCAATCTGAGACGGTTGAAGCAGATGGGGAAAAACTTATCCTCGAAGGTGATTTGGTTGTTGGAGCAGTCAATGTTGATGTGGTGGCACCAGGGGTTGCTGTTATTGGGGAGACAGCAGAAGAAGAGGTTGCTGAAGTCAAAGAAGGGGAGCTTGCAGTTACTGATGGCGAGACCATGGTTACTCCCACTGATCCTAACTTCGCTGTTGAAGGTGATACAGTTGTGGAAGCCATCGATGTTGATGTGGTGGCACCAGGGGTTGTTGTTATTGGGGAGGCAGGAGAAAATAAGCTTGCAGAAGTCAAAGAAGGGGAACTTGCAATTACCGATGCTGAGACCTCAGTTACTACCAATGATTCAAAATTTGCTGTTCTAGAAGACAGTTTTAAGGTGAGCAATGCTGAAGTTGATGAACCAAGCTCTGAACCTCCACCTGACTACAATGTCGAAAAAGCAGAACAACTACCTACTGAGGCTGAGAATGGTGAAAAGTTATATATTGGAGGTTCTGTTGATACTTCTGGCATTGTAAATGAACCTGAACATGCGGACACCGAAAACTTAGGAATGATACGAAAGTCTGAAGTTGAAAAACCGGCTGCTTCTGAGACCAAAGAAAATGGAACTGCAATCAAGATTGAGGATAATGAAGAAATGCTAGATGCAGATGGTATTGTTAGTGTGGAGGGCAATGGATTGGCAGATGGCAGATCTGTTGAGTCTCATTCACGTGAGCATGATCAAAGCACATCCATACATGAGCCTCAGGAAATTGTAAAACATCAAGCTAACCATGAAATGGAGGAAGAAGCTGATGTTGATGGCTCAATTACAGATGAAGAGACTGATGGTATGGTCTTTGGAAGCTCTGAAGCTGCTAAACAATTCATTGAGGAATTGGAACGTGCGTCAGGAGCAGAGAGTTCTCATGATAATTCACAGAGAATTGATGGGCAAATCGCCACTGACTCAGATGAGGAAGTGGACACTGATGATGAAGGAGAAGGAAAAGAGTTGTTTGATTCTGCTGCCTTAGCAGCACTCCTGAAAGCTGCAACTGGTGCTGAAGCTGAGGGTAACAGCATAAGAATAAGCTCTCATGATGGATCTAGGCTTTTCTCAGTTGAGAGGCCTGCTGGTTTGGGATCATCACTTCGTTCACTCAGGCCTGCTCCCCAGCCAAACCGTCCCAACATTTTTGGTCCTACCTCTCTTTCAAACAGTGAAGATGCTGGCAATAACTTGAGTGATGAAGAGAGAAAGAAACTGGAGAAGTTACAGCAGATTAGAGTGACGTTTTTGAGGCTTGTTCACAGACTAGGCCTTTCTCCAGATGAATCAGTGGCAGCACAAGTTCTCCATCGCCTTGCTCTTGTCGCAGGAAGGCAAAGTGGTCAAGTGTTTAGCATTGATACTGCCAAGAGGACAGTTTTGCAGCTTGAAGCAGAGGAGAAAGATGATTTGGATTTTTCTGTAAACATCCTGGTTCTTGGAAAATGTGGAGTGGGAAAAAGTGCTACTATAAATTCTATTTTTGGGGAACAGAAGACTCTGATTGATGCATTTCAACCGGCCACTAATACCGTGAAAGAAATTGTTGGATGTGTTGATGGAGTAAAGATTAGGGTTTTCGATACACCTGGTCTGAAATGTTCTGTGATGGAGCAGGCTTTCAACCGGAGTATCTTGTCTTCTGTGAAGAAATTCACCAAGAAAAATCCACCAGATATCGTCCTTTTTGTGGATCGGTTAGATAGCCAATCTAGGGATCTCAATGATCTGCCACTAATGAAGACTATCACAAGTTCTCTTGGCCCCTCTGTTTGGAGAAGTGCCATAGTGACACTCACTCATGCTGGTTGTGCACCCCCAGATGGGCCTTCTGGCACCGCTTTGGGTTATGAGGTCTTTGTTACTCAAAGATCTCATGTGGTTCAGCAGTTGATTGGACATGCCGTAGGTGATCTTCGCATGATGAGTCCAAGTCTGATGAATCCGGTTTCTCTTGTTGAAAACCATCCTTCATGTCGAAGGAACAGAGAAGGCAACAGGGTGCTGCCCAATGGCCAGACTTGGAGGCCTCAGCTATTATTGTTGTGCTACTCAATGAAAATCCTCTCAGAGGCAAATTCCCTATCGAAGCCCCAAGATCCATTTGACCACCGTAAGCTCTTTGGATTCCGAGTTCGCTCGCCACCTCTTCCCTACATGCTGTCTTCCATGTTGCAGTCTCGTACACACCCAAAACTTTCCACTGAGCAGGGTGGGGACAATGGTGATTCTGATATTGACTTGGATGACTTCTCAGACATTGACCAAGATGAAGAAGATGAGTATGATCAACTTCCTCCATTTAAGCCTCTTAGGAAGGCTCAAGTTGCAAAGCTCAGCAGGGAGCAGAGGAAGGCATATTTTGAAGAGTATGACTATCGAGTAAAACTCCTTCAGAAGAAGCAGTGGAAGGAAGAGTTGAGAAGAATGAAAGAGATGAAAAACAAGGGGAAGGATGCCAGTGTTGATTATGGTTACACAGAGGAAGAGGCTGATTCAGGAGCTGCAGCTCCTGTGGCAGTTCCACTACCTGACATGGCTCTGCCTCCTTCTTTTGATAGTGATAATCCTGCCTACAGATATCGATTCTTGGAGCCAACTTCTCAGTTTCTTGCCCGGCCAGTTCTGGATACCCATGGCTGGGATCATGATTGCGGGTATGATGGTGTGAATGTTGAACACAGTCTCGCCATTGCCAATCATTTTCCAGCAGCTGTGACGGTTCAAATCACAAAGGACAAGAAAGATTTCAGCATCAGTTTGGATTCTTCTGTTTCGGCCAAGCATGGAGAGAACGGATCAAGCATGGCAGGATTTGATATCCAAAGCATTGGAAAACAGCTTGCATATGTTGTCCGAGGTGAAACCAAATTCAAAAATTTGAAGAAGAACAAGACTGCTGGAGGGATATCTGTGACATTCTTGGGTGAGAATGTGGTCCCAGGAGTCAAATTTGAGGATCAGATTACTCTTGGCAAACAGTATGTTTTGGTTGGCAGTGCAGGGGCTGTTCGGTCTCAGAATGACACAGCTTATGGAGCCAACTTTGAACTGCAGCGAATGGATCAAGATTTTCCAATTGGTCAGGTTCAATCCACTTTCAGCATGTCAGTGATCAAATGGAGAGGTGATTTAGCACTCGGTTTTAACGGTCTAACTCAGTTCTCTGTTGGACGTGGCTCGAAAGTTTCTATCCGAGCCGGACTGAACAATAAGCTTAGTGGGCAGATCAATGTTAGGACAAGCAGTTCAGAGCATCTTTCTCTTGCACTTGCTGCTATTCTCCCAACTGCAATCTCCATCTACAAGAAACTCTGGCCTAGTGTTGGAGACAAGTACTCGATGTACTAATTTTGCATTTCACAAAACAGGGTCTTTGCAGAATTTTATTATTAATTGGTATTATTGTTTTTTCACTCTTGTTCAGCACTAGTTATGTCATTCGATCTCTAGAACAGCTTCTGGTATTATGTTAGCATAAAATTGTTTTGGCGCGAGGAAATGTATTGGAAATGAGATGGAACTAAGAGGGCAGGGCACAATTTCATTTTTCCTTTCCTATTTTAATGAGATGCAACTTTGATTTTTCATGAATGCCCAGTATTCATTTTCATCTGCCTTTGATTATCTGCTTTTTGGGTTATATAGGTTCATTGTGGTACTCAGAACTAAGGAGGGAAAAAAGGACTTGAGATACCAGGATCTTGTCTAAATTCTTAAACTGTATTTTAATTTTCATTATATTATATGATGGAATTAATCAATTTGTATATTAATATGAGGGGTTATACTGGTAAAGGAAAAAGCCCATATTACTAAACTTTCAACTTTGTTTTCCACTTTTATTTCCTAAGCATTTTAAAGCATACAAGATTTGAAAGAAAACAATATTAATGAGCGCCTTGAAGAAGATTATTTTACAAACTTGCCAAAAAGGTAAGTAGTTAAATTGAATACCATGGGAGTTTATCCTCTTAATTACGGAAAATTAAGGAAATCTAATTAATAAACAAGAAAATTCTACAATGTAATGTTGGTTATGTAAGTCTAATTAATAAATAAGAAAAATCTACAATGTAAGTCAGTGATTTGCTAAACTCAAGTTCAAATTCATTATTCCAATTTAAATTCAATTCGAGCTAATAAGTAAAGTATGCAATTCAAACTTAAATTACTTCAAATTTCATTATTTGAGTACTTAGATTTTTATTTAGAGATTATGGATCATCGAAAGAGAACAATCAAATTATTTCTAAAAGGGAAAAAATAGATTTTTTTAATGAAATTTGAATTTGCGTATGAAAATATTTATTGTGTCGGAATGGATGTAATGAGGTGTCATCATATATAAACAAATTGATTAAATTTCATTTTATTGTGTCACGTGAAATAATTTTTATGACAATTGGCTGTACAATAATTAATTATACATGTATGATTATTTTTAAATTGTGAACAGATATAATGCTACGTTAAAACATTCTTTTATATATATATATATATATATAAAATTAAACAAACTATAGCTAAATTATATTTCAAAAAAATTATAGCTAAAATAAAAAATAGAAAAGCTTAATTTTGGAATCATATTGATGAATAAAAGCAAAAGAAAATAAAAATAAAAATAAAAAGAGATTACCTTTACTTTATAATCTATAATATCGCGTCTCTCCTCCTAAAGTAAAAAAAGAAAAAAAAGAAAAAAAAAAAGAGGAACCTATATAAGGTAGAAGCAGAGTAGCAGAAAGGAAGGAAGCGAAAAGCAATGGGGATTATAAAGGAAGGCAAAATCTCTGGTAAATTGCCCAGTAATGACGCTTTTGCAGTTCACTATCCAGCTTATCCTTCTTCCATGGAACGAGCAATTGAAACTCTTGGGGGTACCCAAGCTATTGCCAAGGTTTCCCAAGCCACAGCTTTGTGAATATTACACTTTCTTTTTCATTTTTTTTCCTTTTAAGGTGTAAAAATTTGATCTTTTTGTATTTTCAGTGTCGTTTTCAATGATTAAGAGCTGTCGCGTACTTAATTCAGCTTCGTGTTTTGGATTACTGTATAACAGTGCCAATCAGTTTGCACGAACGTAGGTCTTTGTATTCGTGCAAATTTGACTCGAAATGGGAGGTTGTTTAACTGCTTGAAGGATGTTTATCGAATGCATTAATGAGCTTTTCATGATTTTCAGTTGATCTTTTGTAAAATGAACGTTTTGTACATTCTGTTGATTTGAAATTCTTTAGCATTGGAGCTCAGTCTATCTCCTGTTGGCTTTTTACATGATTACTCGAAGGTACTTGTAATATGTGTTGCTGTGTTTTTAGGAATATTTATGTCACGGATTTGTTGGGGAAAAGATTTATCTTTTTTGCTTGTGTGCTGGGTTTGGGTTTATGTTAGAGGAGCTTCCACCAATTATTAGGATTTGTTCTCCAATGATATAATTTGTGGGAGCAAGAGTTGAAGCAGAATAAATGTTTGAGATTTGTCCTGTTTACTTTTTTTTATGGAGTATGCAAGTTTGTAGTTTGGGATTGCGAAATTGTTCTCATGTACATTAATGGATTTGTCATTTACAATTTCTTTGTCCTTTATTTCAAAGTGATAAATTTTAATTACCCTTCTTTATCTTTAATTAATCAAGTGGAAAAATGATTCAAATATATGAATTCCAAATATAAAAGGACTGAGAGCTTCTACTTTTGCCAATGGCCTCCTAATTATATTCGTCATGTCATTTTCAGGCTCGCAGTTCCCAGTCAGGAAAGTTGGAGCTCCATTTCCGCCCTGAAGATCCGTATTCACATCCTGCCTTTGGAGAACTTCAGGCTTGCAGTAAATTTTTGTTGAGAATAACAAAGAGTAGAATAAAGAATGCACAAGATGCTAACAGGGTGCTGGAAAATTCTTTAGTGAACACTGATACTATTCAGCAGCAGGATGTATGCCCAGAATTAAGAAACACTGCACAACTGGTTACTCAGCCTGAAAATCAAGCGGTTGCTGGTTCAACACAGGCTGAAGACCAGGTCCCTGATGATAAAGAACGTCTTTCTGCTGATATTGTTGCTCATGTACCTGAAGCTTATTATTTTAATGGTAGAAAATGTGGCTTGTCGTTGTTGTGACATCTTCTCTACTTTTGAATTTTATTACCTAAAATTTTTCTCCAGGCATTAATCTTCAAGTTTTTTGGCACTTTCTATATTCAAATTTTTTCTTCACTCCGTGTGTGTGTGTGTGTTTAATAGGAATGGCAGACTACCAACATGTCCTTGCTGTTCATGCTGATGTTTCCAGGCGAAAGAAGAGAAATTGGGCTGAATTTGGTTAGAATTTCTTTAGGTTTGAAAGTTTAAACAGTATAACAAGGATTGATGCATTTATCTTAGTATCTTGTTACCTTGCAGAGAAGGGTGGTCTTATGGATGTTGATCAGGATGATTTGATGATTCTATTGCCACCGCTATTCTCTCTGAAGGATATGCCGGAAAGACTAGTGTAAGTTGTCAACTCTTCTGCTTTCATTAGTCTATATCAACATAAGGCCATTTTGTCTATATTAGTAGATTATACATGTCAACGTGTTACTGATTAGATTAATTGCGAAAAATAAAAATGAAAATTTTGTTACTAAAGAAGTAACCTCACTTCATAGCCAACTTTTGCCTTGGAAACTTCAATCTTACACATATTCTGGAGAATTTATCAGATGACTCGTTGTCTAAATGATGACATATTAAAAAGGACATCTAGTATCTTTCAAATAGCTATCGTTCTAAAGAAAGGGTATATTTTATTGGTTCCATGTTGAACCCTGGATAATCTAGAGATGTAATCTAAGTAACTAGTAAGACAAACTCAAATATATCCTCAGATATTAATACGAGAATTAAAAAATCTATGACAAATGAAACTAGAAGCTTGTACCTCCCTTTTTATATTAAAACTGAATGAGTGACACTAATGTTTCCTTTAAGGTCATGATTTTCTTCTTTTTCCTATTTTCATTCATTGGTTCTACACTTAAATCTAGAGCTGTGACTTTTAGAAGAGGATCTTAAAGTAATTGTTGAACAGTATGTAGCTGTACTGCATAGACTCCACTCTCCAATTAATAACTTGTCTCAGCAAAACTTACTATCATCTTTGGAGAAGTTTGTAAGGAATATAAAGCTGCAAATAATCTAGCCATCTTCTGATTTCATCAAATCATCTTTCCTCATGTCAGATATGATGTTGCTCTTCTTGCAAATAACTGGTCCACCGACAAATAAAATTAAGAAATGTAGGATCTTAGTTGCAGTATGTATGGGTTCTTATGGATGTCACATAATGTATGAATTACTCAAAAAATTCAGGCAAATATTTTTGAATCTGATAGATAGCATTTTCAGTGACTAACATATCAACTAAGGTAATCATTCTAACATGCATTTCTAGCACACCACTCACTTTAGACAAAATTATACGCTTTGCTTATTATTTATTTATTTATTTTGAAAATAATACTTTTTTTTTTCTCAATTCACCACAAATATGAAATTATTTGCCCATCTAAATATCTAAAGACTCATATGCTTGGATAGTATTTTTTCTCTTTGCAGTTGAGCTATTGGTTTCAAGCTATTTTCAGTTATGAATAAAATTTTATAGCTGTTCACTTTAGCACTGTTCCCTGCAGGTTGAAACCACCAAAGGCTAACATCTTGAAAAGGAACCAAGAGAAAGTTGCCCAACACCGTTGGGAGGTACTTTTATTTGTTGTGGCATTTTGTTCCTAGATTTTGATTGTGCTATTCCACCATTATTGGAAAAAAAAAGGGGGAATATGCTTTCTAGCAACATAAACTTGACTATTAGAAGATCTTGATTCCAGCTTTTTTACCCCCGTCCCATTGGTCTTCTCAGACAAATATTTTTGTTCAAACATTTTTTCTCTTTCCAATCCTTCCAAAAACTACTTTTTTTTCTAAAAATTCATTTCCAACACAAAATTAATATGCATTTAGAATTACACACATTCAAATTTAATATGCATTCTTAAAAAATTTTAATTTAGATTTGATATACCCTCCTCCGTCCAAAAAATAAGTCTTTTGATTAAGAATTCCTAGGCGAAAGGAATTTTTTTTTCTCCTTAAAAATGCCCCTATTTATTGTTTCGTTGTTTTCTTGAAATTTTATTTACTAGTCTTTTCTATTTAATTATTACTCTTTTATCTATAGGAATAATATTAGAGAGAAAGAAGTAATAAAAGATTCATAAAAAGTCGTAAAATGACATATTTTGAAACAATACAGAATTCATCCAACGACTTATATTTTTGCGCAGAGGGAGTAATTATCATTACTTTTTAATCTATCCACACATGGGACTCACTACAGATCAAATCATTCAATCATCCATAAAATAAAAATGTTTATCCAAATGAACACTTTTTTTTAATGAAAGATAAAAATACTTCCTTTTTTAAAAAACTCAAGCTGCTGTCCAATACACCATCAGGATGCTGCTTTTTGCTCCATTTGTTCTTTCTGCATATCTATCATAAAGTTATTTGATTGTGCTGACTTTTATTAATCATTTGATGCAGATCAATATTGAACCAAGTCTCGCTCTTGACTTTAACATAAAACATATCCTGGTATAGGTTTTAGCAATTTTCTTTTCTTCCTTGGATGGTTCTACTCTAAGAGCCATTTCAACTCATATTCTCGTTATTATGTCTAATGCACATGATTGTAGACCTTACCTTCACTGTGGTATTTCCTTCAGTTATGATGTGCTGTGTTAACCTTTTTTCTTTGACTGCTTATAGTAGAACAAAGGAGATCTTCCTCTGGAATCTGTGATAGCAGTTTTGTTTTTTTTTTTCTTTTTTTTTTCATTTATAATTTTTAAAGTTACCTATGTAATTTCTTTCCTCCTGACATAAGATGGGAAGTTCCTGTACTCTGCACAAAATGTTGGGGGTTTCAGTAATTTGCAGTAGCCTCTACATTGCAGAAGTTGTGGGATTCATCATCTGTTGTCTTTTGCTGTTTCTGATCAAACTTTTCGATGACTTAGTCTGTAGTTGTTTTTTGTGTCACTTTCTTGCTGGAAAATGCTGCACAAAATACTAAACTTATGAACAAGCTGAACTTCTCACTTGCTTTGACATCCGTCTGGTAAAACACAGACAGGTAGTTAATAATGAGAACCAGATGGACAGTAAATAATGTAGTTAAGATTGAATTATAGCATCTGCTTAGTTAATAAAAAAAATTGTGGAATGGTTGACTCATGCATATTGTACATGTTTGAAAAAATTACTGGAATGGGCCAATTGGGGAGATCACTGTACATAATTTGATAGTTACTTATAGAAAAGACCATGCTTGATTAGGCTTATAGGAACCTTGTGCATTGAGATGAATATATGAATTGAATCTGGAGAAGGGATGTTCAAATCTTTCAGCATTTGTTTGAACCTTGCCAAAATCTTTTTAATTAATAGACCATAGCTAACTTTTCCATTTGTAACGAGAGGATAAGTAATTGATACTGCATAGTGGGAGGGAGAAATATTTCCTCTTATGTACCTTAGTCCTGCAAACATCCCTTCTGAGCAGGATTATGTTTTTGCCATATCTTTAATTGTAATGATTAAGTTGCAAACTGATGTCAGGGAAGAAATTATTTTGAATATCTGTTTGCTCTGTGTTGTCACGGATGCCTGGGAAGTTTTGAACCATGAAGATAATTTCTTGAAGGATAAGAAAACATTGAATTTGATTGCATCTGATCATATTTGCCAGTACTGTGAAATATGTATCATTTGTCTTTGTAACTAGATACTAAAATAGTTACTATAGCTTTGAAAACTTGGAATATATTATTTTTTTTCTGACAATGAGAATTACCCAAAGAATTACTTGGAAGTTGCAAATGATTGATCTATTTTGTTGAGGGAAGAAGTACCTTTCAATTTCAAGAGCCAAGTGATATGTTTCTTTGCAGTTCTGTTGTGCTTAACATTCACACAGATACCAAAGAAAGTAAATTGGGAGAAACACATACCACAAGACTCAGAACAATGGGAGTGGCAAAAGACTGTATGCCAGCTGTTTGATGAACGTCCTATATGGGTTAAAGATTCACTTCGTGAACGTTTACTTGACAGGGGCCTGGAACTTGGAGGCAATATGCTGAGAAGGTTATAATCCTTGTGTTTACAGAATAAGATATATGAACTGAATGTTGGGTTTTAAATTGATACTTCTCATGACTTTACATTGTCCGTTTTCGTGTTGCAGGCTTCTTTTCAGAGTAGCTTATTATTTTTCAAATGGGCCATTCCTTAGGTTTTGGATTAGAAAAGGCTACGATCCTCGCAAAGATCCTGAGTCTCGCATGTGAGTATCATATTAAAACTTTAGAACTTCTATAACAATTTTATATTAGTTGAAAGTGAAATTATTCACATAGGAAATTCAAATTCATCATCTGCTTGGGGAAATCCAGAAGTCATATTTTGGTTTTTGCATAGAATCTGCCTTTCCTGTAAAATTTTATATCTCAGTTGAGGATGTAGGGATGCAGACACTAGTTTGATTCCTCATAAGGTCTGGAAATTCTTTGTGCAGTTTGCGTTCATAATTGCTGGTTTCATTTTCAAAAGTTTGGCCTGTTTATGTTTCTGCTATAGTCAGTATGATTTTCCTTGATGTTAGTGTTTATTTCAGAATTGGACCTGAGTCGTCATTTTCCCCATTTTCCTTGTTTATGCAGGGTGTTGCATTCTTGTCCATACAGCATTTTACTCCTCATTGCTAGATTAGCTGTTTTGGCTAATTCAAATGTGTTTTGGATCTTGAGTTAAAACAACCTGAATAAAACAGTTGCTCTTCTTTCATCTAGAGATTCATTTCTTTTGGACTTTTTCCTTTTTAGTTTTCCTAACAATCTATCCATCTATATTTAGCCCTTCAGCCTCACAATTACTAGTTTTCCTATCTCATTTTTATTTTACAGAGGCTTTAGAACTTGCATTTCTACTGAAGTGTTTCAGTAACATTGGTTGAATTAAAATAGATTGATAGTCTGTAAAATCTTTGAATTTGTGGCAATGTGAGTTGTCCTTTTCAGAGTTGCAAAATACCTTTCATTCATTTCTTTGTTATTTGGTATCCTTAACTGATCAGAATACTGCATATTCTTTATTGCAACAATTAAGTAGAGAGAGTTATTGCTATTTAATTATCATAAGAACGAGGAGATTTGAATCAGTGACCTCTGTACACATCGACATTCATGGTGTTCTTTGTTGGAATACTCGAGGTAACAGATCGTTTTTCAGGAAGTGTCGTGTGTGTTTTGAACTTTTGAGACCTAGAAAGTTGATTCCCTGAAGATAAGGTCGTTGGGACAGAATTTATTCTCATTTTCTAACTTTGTTTAAGGTGGCTGGTCTCTGTTATTTTTGTACTGCTACTGGATTTATTGTGACAAAGGTTTATCATCAAATTTAGAAAGATTTACTGAAATGTTACTATTCTTTATTCTTCTCCTCTTTTCTTGTAATTGAAAATGGTATTTCCCTCCCATATATATGCTTTATTTGTTTACACTTCTACCATCTGAAACAAAAATGCCAGACACAAGTTTACTTGAAATTTCCCTGGTACAGATATCAAAGGACCGACTTCCGGATCCCAGAACCACTACGGAGCTCTTGTGAAACATCTGGGTCAGTGTCTGTGCTTTCATAATTAATATCGTTGGATAAATCAGTTTTCAATATTCAGTTCAATTATGATTAATTATAAGACCGCTAATAATTTCTCTTTTGAGTTCGTTTGCAGATTTTATTGATTTGATAGCCTCTGAAGAATCTATATATTGTTTATTCTTATTGCTAAATTCTTTTTCTTCTTTCTTCTTCCTAACCACTACATTTCTTTAATTGTTTGTCTTTTTATTATATGCATAATCGAAAACAGAACATATACCATGGTAGTTTTAGCTTAAAATGGTTGACAGATTGTAATTTGTTGAGTATCAAATATTTAAGTTAGACAACTTAACATGGCTGCTATGTGTATTATTTCTTTTAGATTTATGTGCTTGTGTAAGCTTATTTATAGGCACTGTTTGTAATCTAAATGATCAAGTCATTGAATAAAATCAACATGGTATCAGTGCCACTTTTCTTGTGGCTTAAACTTTTTTGATCATTTGAAAGGTTCATTTGAAGTATTAGTACTTTTTAATGTTTTGTTTCAAAAAGTGTTTCAATTAGAATTTTTAGTGTTTTGCTACAAGAAGATTTTCAGTCTCAAGCCTCCTTTATATACCCAACAATACACAATAGAAACATATCTCCAACCCTATGATAAAATCTTCAAGTTCCAACTTCTTCAAGTTTCAAGTTTTTAGCTTCTTCAAGCTTCAACTTTTAGCTTCTTCAATCTAAATTCAGTTTCTATTCTCCATTCTATTTTTCTGTCTATTTTACATCATCATTAGGCGCGCCTCAACCTCTCAGAACATCACTTGAAGTTCGGCGGTCAGAAACTGCTGCCATGCGCCTCCACGCACCACCTCTCTATCCGACGCGTGAGCCTCACGCGCCACCTGCAGCGGTCGAAATGTCGTGCCGCTTCTTCCTCGAGCTTCTCCAAGTTCTGCATGATCCATTTCAAGTGTTATTTGTCAGTTTCACTTTTGATTTTTGAAATGGGTTACATTTGTTCTCTTTGGTCTTAAGAAATTTGAAGTGTTTTTTGCTGCAATTGTTTCTTATCACCAATTTATCTCTGATTTAAGCAATATGCGACCTTAGTATTGGAACAAAATACAAGCCATGGCTGAAGAAGAAATATTGAACCCCATTTTTCAATCTCAATATGTTCAACCAAAAGTTTATGTGCCAAATTTATTTGGTAATGTTGTTATCACCCATGATAAGTTGATAGGGTCCTAAAATTATCAAGAATGGTCTTCTGCTGTGAAATTGTGGTTATAGGGCAAGGGACAGTTGATTATTTGACTATCAATTATGAAAAAATTCACTATGAAAGAGATGTGTGGGAAAGAGTTGATGCCTAATTATGCAGTCTTCTATGACAATCTCTTTCACTTGAGTTAGTTCCTATGTTCCGTCCCTTCATGACTTGTGCATCCGTATGGAAATACGCACAATCACTATATACAAATGACATCTCTCATTTTCATTCCATTATTAGTGAAATGATGAATATCAAGAAGTCAGATATGTTAATGGAAAAAATTTTAAGCAAAATTCAAGTGCTCATGTCAAATTCAACAAGCTCTTGTCCATTGGAGGATCACCACTAATAATCTTTCTGGTAATCCTGATCTTTTTTCCTACATTACCTACTCTATTAGTCTCTTAATTGTTTTGTCACTTTTTCTTCTAATTCGGTACTTGTGCAGGACCGACACACGACGGAGACCATTGATACTGGATATGAATCAAAGAGACTTTACCCCTCTTATGTTCCAAAGCTGCGTGCACCGCTACTGTTTCTCCTCTTCTTACTCATTACCGTTTGGGACATCCGAATCTTAATAAAATGTGTCAAATCATTCCCGATGTCAAATTTAAAATCTCTTAAATGTGAGTAATGTCAAGTTGGGAAACATTCCAGAGCTTCATATCCTGATAGGGTTGATAGACGTACTACTACCCCATTTTCTTTAGTTCACTATGATATTTGGGGGTCATGTCGTGTCCCGTCTATTCTTGGCTATCGGTATTTTATTATCGATATAGATGATTTTTCTCGTTGCACTTAGGGTCTTTTTGATGAAAAATCGTTTTGATCTTTTTGATGTATTCCAAACATTCTATAATGAAATAAAAACTCAGTTTGAAGTCTTTATAAAAATTATGCGTAGTGATAATGCAAAAGAGTACTTTTGTGATCCCTTCACTACTTTCTTCTTCTCACATGACATTCTTCATGAATCTTCCTGTGCTAGAATTCCACAACAAAATGGAATGTCTGAGAGGAAGAACCAACATTTTGTCGAAACAATCCGCACTTTACTTATCCATCAAAAGATTCCTAAAAGATTTTGAGGAGATGTTGTACTTCACTCTTGCTACCTCATAAATCGAATGCCCTCTTCTGTCTTGCAAGAAAAAATTCTACTTAGTGTTTTACTCCCACAAGAACCTTTTCTTAAGCTTTCGCTAAAGGTCTTTGGGTGTACCAACTTTGTTCATGACACAACTACTGATGAAATGAGAGCTCTTGATTCAAGAATTTGGTAGTTGGTACCTCTACCTTTTGGCAAAGCAGTAGTTGGTTGCAGATGGGTATACAATGTAAAAGTTCGCCCAGATGGAGAAGTGGACAGGGTTAAAGCTCGACTTGTTGCAGGTATTTGGTATTGACTATACTGATACTTCTTCACCCGTGGCCAAAATTATCTCTGTGCTTATTTTCCTATCAATGGCAGCCACTCGTCAATGTCACTGCATCAGTTGGATATCAAGAATGTCTTTCTACATGGTGACCTGAACGAAGAAGTGTACATGTCACAACCATCGGGTTTCGTAGCTAAAACAGGAAGGAACTTAGTATGTCATATTAAGCGCTCTCTTTATGGTTTGAAATAATCCTTCAGTGCTTGGTTTGGTAGGTTCAGTGGAGTTGTTCAACAGTTCGGCATGATTCAAAGTAAGGTTGATCATTATGTATTTTACAGATATTTATCAGGAAAAAACATCTATTTGGTGATTTATGTTGATGACATTGTTATCATTAGAGACGACACAAAGGACATAAGTCAACTTAAGAAACATTTATTTCAACACTTTGAGACTAAAAACCTTGGAAATTTAAAGTATTTTTTTTGTATACAAGTTGCACAATCACAACAAGAGATTTATGTTTCTCAAAAAAAGTATGCTTTGGATATACTTGAAGAAAACAGGTATGACAAATTGCAAACCCGTTGACACACTCATGGATCCCAATGTCAAACTTCTTCTAGGATAGGGGGAGCCTTTATCTAATCCAAGAAGATACCGAAGGTTAGTTGGCAAGCTACTTTATCAGACAATCACTCGTCTTGATATCTCATTTTCAGTTAGTGTGGTTAGCCAGTTTTTACAAGCACCGTATGAAAGTCATTGGTAAGCTGCAATCAAAATTTTAAAATATGTCAAAAGGTCTACAGGTACAGACTTACTTTATAAGAATCATGCAAATACAGATATTGTTGGCTATACAGATGCAGATTGGACTAGCTGTCATTGGGATAGAAGATCAATATCAGGCTATTGTATCTTGTTTGGTAGAAATTTTGTGTCATGGAAAGGTAAAAAATGATCAATGGCTCTTGGGACGTGCAAACTCATTTGGGTGAAGCAACTTCTACGGAGCTCAAATTCTGTAAACTCAACCTTATGAAATTAGTTTGTGATAATCAAGCTGCTTTACACATTATATCTAATTCTGTCTTTCACAAGAGAATTAAGCATAGTGAAATTGATTGCCACTTCATATGTGAAAAGGTTGCTTCTGGAGACATTATTACTACTTTCATTTGATCAAATGACCAGCTTGTTAATGTCTTTACTAAATGTTTGAGAGAACTTAGGATTGAATATATTTGTAGAAAGCTTGGAGCATTTGATCTATATCGTTTTAGCTTGAGGGGGAGTGTTGAGTATTAAATAAAGTTAGGCATCCTAAAATGGTTGTTATGTTTGGCAGCTAAACATGGCTGCTATGTGTTGTTTCTTCTACATTTGTGTGCTTGTGTGAGCCTATATATTGGGATTTCTTGTAATCTAAATGATCAAGTTATTGAATACAATCAACATAATTCTTTAAAAGATCTTCAATGGGGAAGGGTTTGGAAAATTCTTGTTAAGGCAATTTTAAGTTCTCAAGTATGCTTTTGCTACAAATAATTACTCACATGGAGGCAAAATTCCTTCCCGTAGTTTTCACTTCATAAAGATCTTTGGTCAAAGAACCTATTGATGTTGATTGGGATAGAAAGTAATAAGGTTTCTCATAGCTTTTCTTTGCAATGATAAAAGCACTCACGTGTGAGATGTTAAGAAAAATGGTATTCCAGTAGAGTGGTCACATGAGAAAGTATCGGCTGAAATATAGGAAAAAACATGAGAAAGGAAGAATAATAGAAGATTAAAGGAGGAGTGAAATCATGTTCACACTGAAAGAGGCATGCATTCCATCATTAGTTGATGAATGCTGGATAAGTGTGTTGAATTTGAAGGAGAATTTGTTATTTTAAGAAAAGTTGAAGCCTTTTGGTCTCCAACAATATTCAACTTCTAATGCATACGTAACAATGATAGAAAAGTACCTTCTTAAGCATGAGTCATCAGCTATTGTGAAGTTCTTATCTAGAATTGGGAAGAAGCACAATTTAAAATTTAAAATAAGAGATTCAAAAGCAAAATCTATCCTGGATAAGAGCTTGTACTGTTTCCTCGTTCTTTTTGTTTTATCCTTTTTGAAGTCATTTATGTTGCTACATGACAAGATGTAGTTTTCGTGGCAAAAGTTACTAGGATGTTTTTCCACAGAATCATTAGGTGGAGTGCTCGAAAACTATCTCTAATTACTGTCATATGCCAATGGTTTAACTTTCAATCATTGTTTCTTTTATACAGAGAAAGACCTAGATGGGAGGATTTATGTGCCTTCCGAGTTTTCCCCTATAAATGTCAAACCTCGTTCCAGCTCTTTGAACTTGCAGATGACTATATTCAAGAAGAAATAAGAAAATCACCTATTCAAGCCACTTGCAGTGTACGTTCCAATAAGTTTGTACATGTTGTGTGTGATGTTCTCCTTTCCGTTTTAGCTTTAATGCCGGAGTTTTGGGGTGTTCCTCGAGTTTTTGCCTAACTATATGCAAACTGTATCAAAATATGTTTTTAATGCCAAACCAGTGTACATTATCCTGGTACCTGATACTGATAATGATTGTATGCTGCATACTGTTACCTAAAGGAGGCTTTGCATGTCCTATATTGGAATATGTTTAATGTATTAAGTTGCAAATGTCTATTCTTAATGTACTCTGGTGTTCTTTCCCTGTTTTGGGTTACCCATAAATTTCATGTTTTTCACAATAGTTTGCAGCGGGTGACAAACTAGGCAGACTATTGTGAATAATAGATCGCAGTAATTTCAGATTAATAGAACAAAACA
Organism: Apocynum venetum; assembly: GCA_019593545.1. Lineage (NCBI taxonomy): Eukaryota > Viridiplantae > Streptophyta > Magnoliopsida > Gentianales > Apocynaceae > Apocynum > Apocynum venetum. Next base: position 1,315,410 of record SRSM01000327.1, on the reverse strand, counting down.
CAGGATGGAATAAAAGTTTAATGCGGATATTCAGTTGTAGGTATGGTTAGATGACAAACTAAAATAAAGAGAATAAGTGAGAACAGTTATCCTCACACCAAGAGTGAGGATTTAACCCTAGGTGTCACACCTAGGACCTTTAGGCATTGCACCTTCCATTACACAACCATGATCCAGTGAACATTCTATAAATGTTTTATTCATTGAATAAACTAGGCATATAAATGGAATAGAGTAGCTCCTCTATGCATAGACTTGAACCAACGTTTAAATTAATAGGATTAGATTCATAAAAGGACGTAATCCCCCTAAACCTGCAATAACAAGACTGAAATTAACTAAACCAACACAAAATATAATTCCTTAACAATAATGAAAGATTCTAGGAAACTACTCTTACTATAAGATTATACCCAACTAAATGTTCCCATGTGATCAGTCATAAAGCAGAATTTCCCAAGTTTAGATCTAGATGGTAAAATCATTGTTTGAATAGGAATTTTCCAATTTTTTGAACCCTTACCTGTTTGCATGTCTTTTAAAACTAATTTTACTTATATCCATCCGTTTTTTCCAGTTATCATTTCTGATATTAATTGGTTAACCACAGTGTGTGACAGGATGGTTCTCATCCATTGTGCTTGATACCTTGCGGTTACGTGTTGCTGTGAGGTTCTTATCAATATATCCTAAAGCAGGGGTAAAGCCATTCCTGAAGTCTAAGTCTACCCGCTTTGAGAAGTCAAAAAGAATGTGCATGTTTCCGGAAGATTTGAAACAGAGGGGACAGCAAGCAGAAAGAGGTTAAATATACACATACAACTTTATATCATTTGTCTATTTTTCATGTATTTATCTGAAGAAAGACTTGCTGTTATACTGCTACTTCCAAGTTGTTGAAGGAGGTTTTGTCTTCCCCCCCCCCCCCTCCATTTTCTTCTGTTTTTTGGCAAGTTTTCAGTTGTTTCTTCAAAGATTAATTGAGGTTGTACTACCTTAATTCCAAATTGGCACCTGTGGACCTGAGACAATAAGCGACCAGTAGACATACATACATTGTTAATATAGTCAACAAATTTTGTGTCGTAGAACTGGAAGAAAATCAAGACAAAGAACCAGACGATGCAGAAGAGGAAGAAGAATATGAAGAAGATGAAAATGAGGATGACAACATTGAAGAGAATCTGGATGCATATGAGGCACTTGACCTGGTAGATTCTCGTATATTTCTGTTTTATAGATTTTATTTAAGTATATAATCTATTATACCTCTTACATATTTCTTCTGTACTTACATGTTCAGGCTGGACAAGATGGCGATCTTTCCAAACAACAATCCTGTATCCTTGAAATATAGCTAATCATTCTTCCTTTTGTGGACCCTATTCTTTTCGATATGCATGAGAAGGCAAGCCCTCTTTTAGTTCATTATTGGCACTGAGAGAAGGGCAGAAGTAATACTTCCAATAGCTTTTCCTAGTTCTCTAAGTGTAGACGCTGAATGAAACTTCGTCAGTCCTTGGCATTCTCATACAATAGCTATTGTCTTCAGTAACAAATGTTATGATTGAAGCCTAGAAGCTTGCCAGAATCTAATAGTTTCATGTCTTGTGAATAATAACTTGAACTAATATTTACTGAGATTTGATACTGGATTGAGGGTGATTAAACTCCTGCATTATGTAATGATACTATCCTCTGAACAGTTTGATGGGATTATTTGGTTAGCCTGGAATAATGCTTCTGGGAGAAAGCTTGTCTAGTTCATCATATGCAGTGACATTTTTTTCTTTGCTGCAATTGTGGACATCCGCTGCAAGCCAGTGATGATATGTCTTTGTGGAGCTTGATTCGTTTTGTCATTTAGTTCTGGTTGTATTCTAGGCCTGGATTCTTTGTATCCCTTGTTCTTGCAATCATGGTTATAGCAAAATGAAAAATCATCTTTCCTGTAAATTGCCTGCAGCGCAAGGGCATTAAACCTAGATTATTTGCTGAAGAAATTTCTTATATCTGCTAATTTAGATTCAATGAGGTTTCCTATTCATTCTCCAGATACAGATCATGAGAATATCTCAAGAAACTACTTGCAAGATCTCTTTGGTAGTTTTCCATTTAACGGAGCAGCGGAGGATGAATTGCTGGCAGGCGATGATAGTGATGGAGAATATCAGATATATGAAGATTATAGTGATGGAATCTACTCTGACGATAATGACTATTAACTCTAAATAGTGTGAGTATTTTCTTAATTTACGACATAAATATTTTTATTTCTATCTTAATTCATCTTCCAGTTTACCAGATTATGCACTCTTTTTAGTTTAGAGAAATATAGTGAGTAGTGAGTTTTTATTTATGTAGTTGCTGGCAGCTGGATAGAAATCACAAGAGTGAAACTAGATTAAAGTCGCATTTTTCTTGACTAAATCATGAAGAGTTTTTATATTCATTTGTCTGTCAACAATTTCAGAAACACCTATATCCAGTTGTCGTTTGGATCATATTCCTTTCTACAATGCAATAACGTAACACTTTTGGTTCAAGAAATTTGACCATGATGACATAAAAGCCCACATTAGCATTCTTCTAGAATTCCGACATTATGAATATGACTATCCTGTATGCAAGTTGTTATGACATTGGAGAAATTTTTTATCTTTTATAGTTAATGAGGAACATTATATTTCTAGCATGAATTCCGCTTGTTTTTTGAAGTTTAGATATTATATCTGTCTGTGGGGTTCAGCTTCTACATTATCACTAATTAACGTTCAATAATTGACCTTTTGGTAGTTGTCTTTCAGCTTTCAGTGTTAAGTCCATGCCATATTTTACTCCATATAGCTAGAGGATGCATAGAGAAGCTAGTATGATTACTTAGAGATCAGGAGATACTTCAAAGAAGAAGAGTTCCAGCAGCATGAGCATCATCTTGAGTGGCTTACTGTCTCTGTTGTTAACATTATTATTGCATTGACAACAAAAACCAAGAATACTTGCTGGATTCTGTGGAATGGTAGCTGAATTATGGGCTTGATGACTATCAGAATTTCCATTTGTATGATGTCAAAAGGATGATGATCTGATTAAAATTGATCAGTCTATTTAAATTAAACTTATAACAAGTCAATTAAACTGGACCCTTTTTTCTTTTTTCTTTTGAGGCACGTAATGGAAACCAAAAAAAAAGTGTGTTCCTAGGATTGAATAAGCTTGGCACCAACAAGACAGAGCTTCCTCGCCATTGTCTCACCAAATATCATAAAATATCTTCATGCATTACATATTTTTGAATTGTACATTACATAACTATACTTATGATTGGCTGCAGTTAATTTGAGGGAAGACTCTCAATGTGTCATGAGGTGCGTAATAGGAAGCATAGTTACATATTTAATAATTTTCTATTAAAACAAATAGAATTATGCAATTTGGATCAAATAAGGGTCAGTCTCGAATTTAAAATATTTAAAATTTGGGTGAAATGCGCCGATCACTAAACTATCTCTCTCTTGTTAGTCTGCCTTCAAGTTGGTTCAAATTGCATAATTCTAATTTTTTTTAATAGAAAATTATTAAATAAGTATTTCCAGACTTTGTATAATATTTTCTATTAGTATTAAATAATGAATTACAGTTTCTCCCAAGAATTCCATGAAAATTATCAAATACTACCATCAAAGAAGAAATCAAGAAGATTAGCTTTGAGGAAAGAGGGATGTAAAAGGGAAGGAGGTTCCAAACCGGAGCCCCTGAAAACTCCAAAACTTTCCAATCAATTTCAAGCAAGCATTAATAACCCGTAACGCAACAATGGTTGAAGTCATATATAGAGATCAGTAGGTTGATTAGTAGTCTCATATTCTAAATGATTGAATATACATATTTAATTTAATTTAAAAATTAAGAAGAGAATTTTTTATTTTAAAAAAATTACCTTTTTATCATTATTATTAATTAAGTTAATAGTGGAGATTATTAGTTAGTGGATATAAATCTTATAAATTATAGAGTTTGTTAGTGAAACTTTATATGAAAAAAAATATTTATTTTAGAAAAATGAGCATTAAATTTCCGGACATACCTAAATATAATTATGAATATTTAATTTCGAATAAACACAATATTAATTAGAAAAAAACTCCAAAAATAGCTCGCTTCGTAAATTTCATTTACTTATAATTTTACATATATTATTTTCTTTTTAACAAAAGTAATAATGGCGAACAAGCAAAGTGTACCACTTCTTAACAAACTTAAATATCTTACTATAATTCTGCGACAATTTGGAAGTTAATGCAAACAAAGAGAACCAAAATCTATATGTAACCCTTTTAAAAAAACAAAAAAAAAAACTTTAGTATGCTCACAACTTAAGGTAAAAAGAAGATGCAGGGAATTAATGAAAAGCCAGTGGACAATAATGATGCCACGAGAAAACTCAATAAGAAACAACAAACTAAGGATTTTATGACTTTTTACTTAAAATTAAAGAAAAAGTAATCAAGGGAATTATGGAAACCTTTGATCTGTGCTACTGAGGAAAGCGTTCTGCCAAAACACCATTCATTTAATAGGATCTTAATGCACATGCATAATCCCTTGAAACCAACCCTGTCACCACTTTCCAGTACATCTTAGAGTTTAAAGATGTTTTCAGTCAGGACTATGCTAAAAAATAATCATTTATAGTGATAAAATCTGCTAAAAGAATAGACTGTGCTATAAGGCAAAGTAACTGTGATGTAAAGTACATTTAAGAGAACTCAAGAACTTGAATCTAGCTACAATGGCTATATAGAGTGAAAAGTAAGTTTTCTAATTGAAAATTTTAGTAGGTTCCATTTCCACAGTTCCTGCTGAACTTTATCACATTAAATCTCATAAAAAATACTGCTAACACAGAAATCATGCAATGAATGAAAAATTAGATAAATACCCTGTTATTTATTCATCTAATTGATGACTAGAAAGTATTATGCTACTAAACATTATTCAGTAGTTTCACCATTTCTTGGGTCCCTTTTTCTAATCTATGGAAAAGTCCAGATAAGTTTTGCAAGAAAGAAACCAGAAACATTGAACTTTTCTTCTTTTTTTGCCTTTCGCTTAAAAAGATCCAACTATTTCAGACCGACCGTTACTTTTTATGATCCTTTAAGGCTTTTGTATTGTCCGTTGATGATTTTTTCCCCTTTCAGTTGTTTGGAACTCAATAAATGATGCTTTCTTTTGCTTGTTACCCTTTCCTACCTCTTATTTGCTTGTTACCCTTTCCTTCCTCTTGCTTGTATATCTGGTTGCACTTGGGATGGGAAGGGTTTAAAGAGAAGATGAAATTTATGATATAAAAAATAAGTTCAATCATATGAACATTGATGCTTTGAGTGGTTCCAGCACTTGTCTTTATACTTCAGTTACTTATTTTTAGTAATCTTTATGCAGTGCTTTTGGACAGCAAGAGAGACTACGCTACATGCTGTTAGAGATTGTAGGCGACAACAGTCTGGAAGCAGCTTATAAGTGACTGATTGGTATGACTTATGGACATGTCGTTCCACTGATGACAGGCTAGAGCTTAATTTGGGGGAAGGCTCTGCAAGGTGTCATGAGGTGCGTGTCGGAAGTATATGTTTTTGAGAAGCTGTGCATAGCATATGGTATTGGACAATTTATGAGCAGGGACTGTAGTTGAGTGTTGTGATCAAGCTTCTTGATCTGCTGTGTATGGAGTTAGGGAGGGCTGAGAGAGGGTCTCCAAAAGCCTCACTTGGGTTGTATTATTTTTAATGAAATTCAGATCCTGTTTCTATCCACTGAGAAAGAGGGTTTCTTTAGTCCTATCATCTGTCATGACACAAAATAGGGTCTGTTTATGTATTTTCTCCAGCAGATCCTGTTTCTATCCACTGAGAAAGAGGGTTTCTTTAGTCCTATCATCTGTCATGACACAAAATAGGGTCTGCTTATGTATTTTCACCAGCAGATCCTGTTTCTATGCATTAGCTGCCTTAACACCAGAACAATACTGCTGTATTCCGCCGGAACAGATTTTTCCAGATCTTGTCACCAGTCAAGAACAATGCAAGGGTCAACAAAACGGTGAAGAACCTGGGGTTTCTCAAGCAATGACTGTCAGTGCAAGATGATGCCCTACTGAAATCTTGAAATGAAGATCTCAGTGAATCAGAGCAATGCTAAAAACTGAAATGGCTGAAGCTTTGCTTGGTGTTGTTACTGAATCACTCTTAACCAAAGTGATTTCGCTTGCCAGCGAACGGATTAGCAAAACAATGTCATGTAAATGGTATAATCATCGCTGTTAAAGAAACATTGCTGAGGACTGAGCCATGGATCTTAATAAATTAATGAAAATAATTACTTTATTTAAGGAATAAAGTTAAGTAAACAATCTAAAATAGGTTAGAAAGAATCTCAACCAACAAATCATAGTAGTGCATCAAATCAAACCGGTGTAGCTTTTTTCTTAGAAAATTCAACGATGTGCAGTATATCACTTAAACCAAAATTAAATATTTATTCCAAAAAAAAATGTGTCCTTTTGAATTTCTCAAATGAAAATAAGACTACAAGAAATTACAATCTCCAAAGTTAAATATTTTCTTAAAAATAAACAAATAAATATTCAAGTTACTCACCTAAAAACGATCAAAGCCTAGAGTGAAATCAAATACTTTACAATTCTTCATGAGCTCCTCTTCAGAACTTCTTCTCTAAGACAATTTTAATCTACTCCTACAAGTCATATTAAAAAAAAAAAAAACTTCAAGAGTCCCACTAACTCTCTCCACTGTCTAGTCACTAACTATTTAGATCAAAGCCTATCATATTCTTGGTGCTAGTGATTACTAAAACTTATTTTATCCCAAATTAAATTAATAAGATTTAGGGGTGTCCCCAATAAAGAATTCAATAGAATTTTTAAGATTTGTGGAATTTTATGGATTTCATGAATTTTAATAGAATTCCACATAATCAGCCAAATTCAATAGAATTTCATGAAATTCTATATTATTGATTTTAGTAGAATTAGATGAATTTTTGTTCTTTTATTATAATTATACAAAAGGATATAAAGTTTTTTTTATACAAAAAATATTATGAATATATGCTCTCTTTTTAAAATGTGACTTTTTTATGTGAGAGATAGAAATATATTGAATAAAGTTATGTAGGCACTTCATTATCATAAAAAAAATAAGAAAAATAAATTATAATTATGTCATTTAAAAACAAAATAAAAACTTGTCTTTTACTAATGAAAATCTATAAGGTATGGAATTTCCTAACTTTGGGAAATAACGACTTATTAATTCTTTTTATTCAATCTTCATTCACTTCATTCGATGCATCTTTCCACATATCCGAAGCAAAATTATTTCTCCATTCATTTGCATGCTCTCTTTGTTGATCTTGAGTTTCAAGAATGCCATTATCTTCGTCATCCTCAATTTCTGGTGGAGATAAATCTTCATCATCTTGTTCAATAGGGAACTCATCAGAACGACATTCTTTGTGAAGAAAATTATGCAATGCTGCACAAGCTAACACTAGTTTTGCTTGTGTTTTGAATGGAAATGGAGGTGCCGATTTAAAAATTGCGAATCGCGACTTGAACATACCAAATATTCTTTCAACTACATTTCGCAATTAAGTATGGCGAAAGTTGAATAGTTCACGGGCATTTTCAGGATGACCACCTATGCCACCAAAATCTTGGAGATGATATCTAACACCTCGAAATGGAGCAAAAAATTGGCGATGATTTGGAAATTCACAATTCACAAGGAAAAATTTTTCTGAATATAAAATACATATAACAATAATGTGTGAATTTCAACTTCATGTAAAGGAAAAGATAAATCATAAATACAACATAGAAGTATAAATTATAACCAACTAGAAAAGTGAAAATGATGTGTACATCGTGGTACTTTAAGTCCATTTCTTCTTACTAATGCATCATTTAATAGTTTTGAATCATGAGGTGAACATTCCCATCCACTGAGAATATAAATGAATTCCAAATCAAAATTGCAAGCCACCAATACATTTTGTGATATTGTTCCATGACGATTACGGTAGCTACTCACATCATGTTTAGATACCATAGCCGGTATGTGTGTACTGTCAATAGCTCCAATACAATCCTAAAAAAGGAAAAAATTGCATTATTTATATTAATAATAATTAACATTTATGGATAATGTTGCATAATTATTACCTTAAAGAAAGGATAAAATCTTGTACTTTCTTTTATTTTACTTGGTACTGCAGATCCAAGTTTGACCATCATATCAGGTGCAATTATATTCAAAGCCTTCAAAACTTTGTTAAAATTTCTACTAGCAGTAGAATGTGCCCGACCAAATGTATTTCGTGTAACACAATAACGATTATTCTGACCAACGGTGAGCAAAAATGTTGCAACCATTTCTTCAACACAAATGTACTGTGTATCTTTCAAAGGTGTTTCACTCTAATTATAGCACAAAGCTTTTGAAAAATATCACGGTACATCCTATGAATTTGTCTAAAATGTGCAGGATCTTCTTTCAATATCCTATGAATATAATCATATCCTAATGTACTTATTGATTGGAGAATAGGACGTTCTATGTACTCAGTGTTACTTGTGAATACTATTTGGTCCTTCAAGACATGAAGTATTGCTAGGAGTGCCAGCAACACTACCTTGACAGTTTCGTGTATTTCTTTCTCAAAGTCTTGTCTTGTTTCATCCTTCATTTCTTCTCCAACCTATAAAAATAATTGAATGTTTATTGTGATCATAATATATATATAATTGTATCATTACATCCACAACATAAATAAAACAATAAATATCCAAATAAATATGTGCCTTAATAAAAAAGTTTACTGCAATAGAAGTTTTACATAAAATTAAAAAAGGTTCAAACAATGAATTCAAAAATCAAATCGTACTTGACAAGGAAAAAATTTAAATTCAATAATCCTATTCCACATTATATTTTATCCATTCTTGATGTTCTTGAATTGACATCTTCATGAAAACTTCTTTCATTCCAAACTTGTGAATAAATGTTGGAACTTTGTAGCGAGTGCGATCATCCAAATTTGGAGTTTTTTTTTATAGTATTCCATAAATTATTGGTCTTTCTATCTCGTTCTCTTTTCTCCATCAACCTAAGCATACCTCGAATATTTGTTACAATTTCAACAATAGAATCCAAGCCACTAGCAATCTTACCTTGAAAATCAAATAAGAGTCACTCTATCAGTTGACTTAGAAGTTCCTTCATATTGAATTCTAGTTCACTTTTTAGGACCACTATTCTCAAAATGAGCTTCCTTGTGAGTTTCCACTATTGGTGGGGGAAAAAATGTGATTTTCATATGATGTAGTATTGTTTGACTGATCTTCCTGAATTGGTATGTACACTTCATGAAACTCATCAAATGTATAGTCTTCTATTGAGACATGTGAATTCTCTTCAACTCCATATGTTCTTGCATATGTTTCATCACCTAAACCAATTGAATTTCTTTATGTAGGAGTTGCATTGCCAACTATTATTCGTAAATCATCATAGTCAGCAAACACGTATCAATTTGAAGGTGCTTATGAGTTGGATGAGACTACAAAGGCAAATTACACAACAATTAATACACTATTATTTGATTTGTAAATGTTATAAATTATCTTATAAAACATACTAAAGTGTTACCTCAAAGTAGCTTTTCCACACTTCATCAGTAGCAGTGAATTTCTTGGTAATTGGGTCCCACCCAAAACCTGAGCTAAATCTCATAAGATCTGCATATTTTTTATACTTTCGCTTAAAAACCTTCCATCTACTTTGATACATATTGAATGTCTTTTGACATCCAAGCCTTTCATTCAAAACAAGAAGTATCTTTTTTTCAACCGTTTGTTTATTTATCAGTCTACTACTATCACACCATCCACGATTAGCAGCATCAACCAAAAGGTCTAACAATAGAGAGCTCTCTTCTGCACTCCAACCATTATATCCATTTTTCCCTTTTCCTTGAGACTCACCCCATTTGTAGAATTTCTATCAAAGAAATTAATTAAATAACATTAACTTGTTTTTAGTAGATAAAAACGTCCAAATTGAATCCCTACCAGTAACTAGTTTCAAGACTCCTACTTGATCTCTTCAGTGTAGATAATCATGGAATAATGACTTCCATATAAACAATTTTCATGAAAAGAAAAGCAACCTATAATTATCCTCCGATACAAAATATTGCAAGCATCTCGTGATTATTTTCCATGTAATAACAACATAATTAATCCCATTGCATTATTATCTTGGTAACTAAATCTCCATTATTATAACATAAAAGACATGCAGAATAAGTCTAGTACACGGTTCAAGAATAACATAGAAGAACTCAAATATGTGTTTCAGAAATGTATAATACAAATGTATTCATTAATATATTTTTTTCCATTAACAATCCAACGGTTGGAGAAGTCAAAGCCATGAAAGAGAGAGAGGGAGAAAGACACACACAAAATATTGAAAAGAGAGATCCAAGTCAATGTTCAAAGGTTTTGGGCTAAGTGAAAAATCAAATGCTAGAACAATTTCTCACCCATTTTCCTCATATTCTCTAACCCCATAATAGAGTCCTAGTTCATATATATCTATCTGAATATACCATACTAGGAACTTCTATTAGCCATAAAAAGAGTGCTTTCCTTTTCTTTGGGTCATTTTTCATTTTTGAGTGTACTTCATCTATTTTACATTGTCAGAGTATAGCTTGACTTGTGCTTTATTATTGAACCAAATATCATCAAGAGATCTGATCATTATAAGAATTGATGTGGTTCATAATTATGCTTAGTGAATAAGTTGTGTCAGATGAGATATGATAATTTTTTGTGAGAAAATTTGATGGCTTTTTGGAATGGTAATATTATTAATCCTATTACCATTAGAAACATCTAAAAGGGGCGTTTGGCCAAAACTAGAAATATTTAGTAATCCAAAATATATCATGTCTGCTTGATAATAAGCACTTGTAATTCTTTGATTGAAAGTATATTAAGTGAAGAAATGCTATTGTCTCCCAAGGGCCTACCTTGCAGTAATCAAAACAGTAGCAGTAATCATGATGTTTCTCAAGTGCCTTAACTGCCTTTCACTATCCCTAGGATTTAGATATTCATTAATTTTATTTTTTCCACTATCTTTGCTTCTACTGTAGGAGATTAGGTGACTAACCAGTTTTATTACCATGATTATCTCCTTTTCTTTCTTTGTTCTACCTATACGTCAAGTAGCAGGCATTTAATGACATATTTCTAATTTTTTATGTTCCTCCTATAACAGCAATTCATCGGTTGTTATGGTTAGATTTGTTAAAGAATTTTTCCTTCATATTTTATGCATCAAAATCCATCAAAATCCATTGAATTCTAGCCATTAAAGAATTCTATAGAAATCTATAAATATTTGAGGACACCAGAATTTTATAAAATCTATTAAATTCCATATTGAGAACCTCATATTTTCATGAATTCTATAAAATTTCATATTTTCATGGATTCTATAAAATTTCAAATTGAGAACACAAAATCTCATGAAATTTTAAACTCCATTGAATTCTATATTGGGGACACCCCTTTTAATTAAATAATAATCTTGATTGGTGCCGTTATTTAAAAAGACCACATCTTCTCTATTAACTTAACATGATAAGATATTATTATAGATGCAATTTTACCATTTGGCACAAAAATATTGGTTGAAATTTGTGGGGTTGAACTAAGTCATTCCCTCTCCATTCTGTCGTTGTCTGAACATTCTAGTCATTTGTCATTACCAAAGAAAAAAATATAGCACTTTATGAAAAAAGATCAACCTTTTTAGAAATATTCTTTCTTGTTTATATAATTAGAGATTTTTTTTGTGTTCTTCTAGAACTATAGAGTTTGGTTATTAATAAGAGATTCATTTTTAAAGATTAGGTCTTGTGAGCTTGGCTATTATGGGTGTGGAAGAGTAAAATACCATTTTTATTCTCCTCGAAATTGCTAAAGTGTGCATCATGGTAAAAATATTATTGAGAACCACAACAAAAATTGTCAAAAGGACGAAAATAGTATATTGAAAATAGTTAAAGGACAAAAAGAAAGCTTAAAAATAGTTTAGGGATGAAAAGTTAAAAGTAAACATTATGGGACAAATATAAGAAACCTAAAAAGTTTGAGGAGTAAATTTGTGATTTTCTTAAGTAAAAATACCATTTATGTCCTTCATAACCAAAAATTGTTGTTGAGAAAATGGCGCTATAGTGGTTCGGAGGGACCAATACTGTAAATTAAAAATAGTCAGGGACTAAAGAAGTTGAAAATAAAGGAAAATGATCGAGTTGAAAAATAAAAATAGTTTAGACACTGAATTTGCTAAATTTTAATAAGAATTATGTGATAATTTACTTCTTAGTTAGTGTTCTGATTCTTTTTCCGATAATTATTATTGTTCTTATTCAAAGAAAAAGAAACATAAAAATGCTCATTATATAATCGTTATTAGACTCTTTTGAGACATTTTCAGGAAATTAGATATAAAATTATCTTTCACTCAGTGTAATGCATCTGATAGTTAAAATTATTATAATATATATATATATATATTTGTTTGAAAGAAGAAAAGAAAAAAAAAATATCTGTTTGAAAATCCTACATCCAACAAAGGCTTGACAATAAGTATGCTTAAATAGATATTGGTTCCCAAACTTACTATTTTAATTTAAATTGACATAAGAATTAGCATAAACAAATTGACTATATATTATAAGCCATATTATTCTACTTTTTTCTTTTATTTGAAAAATATATATTATTCTACGTTTAGTAATAATTGAATAGACTTGTAGTAGAATTTATACGTTAAAGTAACTTGTATATTTTTGATAAGTTATTAAAGAGTGGTAAACTTTAAATAATAAGTATATTTAATTTTTATTTCGAGATAAATTTTAAAAATGAAAATGTAAGTTGGCCTTTTTGTCTTTTGTTTTTCAAGCCTTTTTTTTTTCTTTTGTTGTATTTCAAAATTTTCATTTTTTTTAGCAAAGGGAGAGTAGTCTTATATTTGATCACTATATCCATCGTTTAATCATGTGCTAAGAATTGGGACACCTCCAATTTTATAATCATGTGCAGATTGGTACTATTGCAGTCTGTATCCGGAAACTTTCCTTTCTTCATGCAAAAAATTTCAAGGCCCACTAGAGAAAGAAAAAGAATGTCTAAGACAAATAGGCAAAACAATACATGGAAAATGAGAGAAGCGTGTGGGGACATAATTCATTTGGATATACTAAGTCTTGTTTGGACTCCTTTAATGGTAGTCTTTTTATTTTTTATTTGTTTTAGGAATAAATGAAAATTCATTGAATCAGACAGTCAACCAAAACGGCTAGAATACAGAAAGAGGAAAATCATTATACCATTCTAAAGGTACTGATGAATCAAGTCCAATACGAGCTAAAAGATGAGTGGGCTTATTGCCATCTCTATTGACAAAAGAAACTTTAGATGATTCAAACACAATAATTGATAGATATTATTGGCCATTTTATTGCTACATATTATTCTAGTAATAATTGAAGAGGCTTGTTGTAGAATTTTCCATTGTTTTTTTAGCAAACGCAGTACTCTTATATTTTGATCAATATTCCCATTGTTTAATCATGTGCTAAGAATAATAATCAACTAACTGTTCTCTCTCTATTTTACTCTTTTATATATATATATATATATATAATAAAGAACAAAAGTGAATTATTCTCTATGCTTTTCTCAATTTTTTTAAGAATTTAAGTTAGGAGTTGGATACTCATACTTAATTTTTTTTTTTTTAAAAAGAAAATAATTCATATATGTTTACTGTTTAGTGAATGAAATTGGAGTAGTCAATCGGTCTCTTTGTAGCACAAACACAATCAAAATTAAAAGAATAGTTTAGAGCAAACGGTTACAAAATTTTAAGTTCAATCTATGTTCAGACTTGTCATAAATTTTTTTTATTAAATAAAAATTATATTACTATTGTTAAATTATTTAGAACAAAATATAAATGGATTATAAATTAAGTAAGTGATGAAAATGAAATGCAAAATATTCTTTATGAACATGATAGCATCTATCCAATTCTAGAGTTATTTTATCCACCAAAGAAAAAACAAGAGCTGAAATGGCAGAAGCTTTGCTTGGTGTTGTTGCTGAATCACTCTTATGAGTCTTAACCAAAGTGATTTCACTTGCCAGCGAACGGATTAGCGAAGTGTTGGGAGTGAAGCCTCTAAACTATGGTGCAGATTGGTACTCTTCTTTCTTCACACCAAACATTTCAAACCCACTAAAGAAAGAAAAAGAAGTATATCACAACAAGAGCCATTAATATAATTAAGTTTTGTTGCAATAGTAAAATAAGATTCAAAATAATTGGTGATTCGTGATGATTTATCTTATTTCTATGTGTATAAATATAGTATAATTCTATAATTAATTAATGCATAACCCAGATTTAATATTTGAATAAATAATCGAAACTATTATTGTCAATATAGTTGGATATAATTTGGGATGGTGAATATAAAAAGGAAAAGGAAAAGAAAAAGAAAAAGAATGTCAAAGGCATGGAAAAGGACAAAAAGTAAGGAGCGTGTGAGGACATTTCTTTATCTTTAGAGAAAAAAAGAAGCCATTTAATTTCATCATACATCCAGGGACCAAAAATTCACCACAACAATTCCAGAGTTCTTTTGCCCACCAAAGAAAAGAAAAGCTGAAATGGCTGAAGTTTTGATCGGCGCTGTTACTGAAGTAGTCTTAAGCAAAGTGATTTCACTTGCAAATGATCAGATTAGCGCAGTGTTGGGAGTGAAGGAAGATCTTCGAAGTCTGGCTAAACAACTTGAGCTGATTCATGCCCTGCTCTCGGATGCAGAGACCAGATCCACAACAAACAAAGCCGTTGGGGTTTGGCTGCAAGAGCTTGAGGATGCTGCAACTGAAGCTGATGACTTGCTGGATGACTTTGCATATGAGGTTGTAAGCAAGAAGATGCAGAAAGGAAAGAAGGACAAGGTACGCAGCTTCTTTTCTTCTTCAAATCCACTCGTGTTTCGTTCCGAGATGGTTTCCAAGATTAAGAAAATCAAATTCCAAATGAACGAAATTTTCGAAACTGCAAGTCAGATTGGACTTAGGCCAGCTGAAATAATCAACTCCCCTACTGATCCTACAAGGGTACTACTGACTGATCCCTTTGTGGATGATTCACAAATTGTTGGGAGGGGTGATGATTTGAGTGAAATTGTGAGCCAATTAACCTGTTCAAAGGATGAAAAAAATTTGTCTGTGATCGGCATAGTTGGAATGGGTGGTCAGGGAAAGACAACGCTTGCTCAACTACTCATGAAGAATGATGAAGTTAAAAAGTATTTCGAAAAAAGAGTGTGGACATGTGTGTCTGATGATTTCAATGTTGACAGAGTATTGAAGGACATGTTGCAATCTCTCACGGGGGAGGCTTCCCAGTTAACCAACAGGGAAGCAATAGTTGAGAGGCTGAGTAAGGAGCTTCAGAGAAAAAGATTTTTGCTTGTATTGGATGATGTTTGGAGTGAAGACTCCCAACTTTGGAATTTTATGAACAACTCTTTGCAAGCAATTGGTGGTTCAAAAGGAAGTAAGATAATCGTGACAACTCGAAATGAGGTGGTTGTTACAATAATGAATGGATCTGTCTATCGCTTGGGATTGTTATCTCAGAAAGACAGTAAAGAATTGTTTGAAAACATGGCTTTTGGAAATGGTAGAGTAGCAAAAACTCCTCAATTAGTGGAAATTGGGGAAAGAATTGTTGCTAGGTGTGGAGGAGTGCCACTAGCACTGAAGGCGATAGGAAGTTTGATGTCCTCCCGAGGAGATGAACTTGAGTGGCTTAAAATTGAAGAAAGCAACATATGGAGTACATTGGACGTAGTCCACTCTGCTATAAAGTTGAGTTTCAACCATTTGCCATCTCTATCTTCAAAACAATGCTTTGTTTATTGTTCTATTTTTCCAAAGGATTCGGTGATTGATAAGAATGATACGATTCAACAGTGGATGGCTCATGGATTTCTCAATCCCTCAAGCGGAAGTGATTTGGAGATGGAAGACATAGGAAATAACTATTTTAAGATTTTGCTGCAGAGGTCATTGTTGCAAGAGGCTGAGTTTGATAAGCATGGAAACATTAAAAGCTGCAAGATGCATGATCTGGTGCACGATTTTGCATTGGAAACATCAAAAGGGCATTGTTTGACTGCTAGGGTTGGAGAACTCAGTGATGCTGTTAAAGCTGCACATTTGTCAATTGTTCCTGGTGGAAGCAATAATTTAAATATCTCAGAGAAAAACTTTTCAAGGTTAAGAACACTGCATTTACCTGAATATTTCTCCAATGAGAATTTCTTTGTTTCTTGCAAATGTAAACATCTCCGTGTTTTAACTATGTGTCATGTGGAGGAATTGCCAATTTCAATTGCAAAGATGAAGCATTTGAGATATCTTGACATCTCCGGGACTAGCATATGTGAGGTTCCGGAATTTATCTCAAAGCTTTACAATTTGCAAACATTAAAGCTTCCTTTTGGGTCGAATTTGCCAAAGGATTTTGTTAGATTGGTTAACTTGAGACACTTGCGTATCAATAAGGAGCTTAGCTTATTTGGTGGATTCATGGGTGGAGATCCCAGTCCTGCTATGGTTCCTGGGATAAGTCAGTTGAATTCTCTTCGAACCTTGAGTTGCTTTGGTGTAAGTAGAGACAAAGGGTGCCAAATTGAGGAATTGTGCAGTTTGAACCATCTTGAAGGCAGTCTAAGAATTATTGGACTCGAAAATGTGGCCAATGGGGATGATGCGAGTAGAGCCAATTTATTGGGAAAGAGGAACATTGAAAGTTTGGAGCTAGTTTGGAGCGATAATAATACAGAAGAATCCAGTGATGATGAAAGCGTTTTGAAGTTCCTCCAGCCTCATCCCTGTTTGAAAGCTCTAAAAATAGAAAATTTTATGGGTAGAAGTCTTCCTTCATGGATGCCGCTGCTTCGTAATCTCACGAGGATGAAATTATATGATTTGAAAAATTGTGAACAAATTCCTGCTTTGGGTCACCTCCAATTTCTTAGGATCCTTCACATAATAAATATGAGCAGCATAAAATGTATTGGTAATGATTTCTATGGTTGGCCGAATCCAAATGTTTTGGGAGCAAATTCTAGTCAAACTTCAGCTGTGGTATTTCCTTCTTTAAAAGAACTCAAGTTTATTGGGATGCGAAGTTTGGAGGAATGGTCAGTTGTTTCTTGTTCTTCAGTTGAGTTATTTCCTAGTCTGGAGACGTTACATATTAGCCGCTGTCCCTGTTTGAGTTGTTTACCAGAGGGCTTATTAAGTGCTTCCATAGGCCTTGTGAGTCTAGTGGTTCGTGATTGTTATAAGCTGGTCTCAATTCCAGATCTAAGCATCTATCAATCCTTAAAAGATGTGTATATTTTTTATTGTCCGGAGTTGTTGAGTTTGCCTCGTGGGATTGAAGCTTGCAAGTCAATCCAGCAATTGACCATCACTTGCCCCGTTAGTGCTATGGGCAGTTTACTGCATTCTCTCTTCAATCTAAGAAAATTGAGTGAATTGACTTTGGAACTCTCAAACGATATTATTGATCATTATGTCGCAACCGAACCCATTTCCAACATTATTGAAGATGACCATTTTTCCACTCTAGAAGAACTTACTTTGATTGGGAAGCCTCAAATCAAATCTCTGCCTGAGCAAATTCAGTGTTTAACTGCCTTGAAAAATTTGACATTAAACAGATTCGAAGGGCTAGAGGCTCTTCCGGAGTGGTTGAGTAACTTTTGCTCCCTTGAAACTCTATACATGTGGAACTGTGATTCTCTTGCGAATTTTCCATCAGTGGAAGTGATGCAAGGACTTACCAATTTAAAACAGTTGGCAACATACAAATGTCCTAATTTGAAGCAAAGGTGCGAGAGAGAAACAGGTGCAGAATGGTATAAAATTGCCCATATTCCCAAAATTGACATCGATTGGTTTTGTAAGTGCTATTTAGAGCTGCTACTCACTTTTTCTTTTTTCTTTTTTCCTTTTTTTTTTCCATTAATTTTGTGTGTAATGGTACTTGTATCGAGATATTTTGGAAAAATGGAAACAAACTGCTATCAAATTACCTTCATGCAATTTTGATAGAGTCCAGAGTAATTTTGCATATATTAAAATAGTAGTATTGCACTAGAACCAAATTCTTCCTTGGAGATGAGAAACAAATTGCCGTAGTGTAGTTTCAAAAATATATATATATATATATATATCCTACCTTCTAAATTGACAAAAGTACCTTTTATTTATTTTTTCTTATTCTAGAAGTTTCAATTGAGATTTTCGGAATAATATTTAAATTGTATTGAGATATTTTTGCGATGTTTTTCTATTGGATAATATGATTGTTTGAAGTTTAGGACTTGTAGTGAATCTTTACAAGTTTTGCATTCGGAAAATACCCTAATTCTGATATGGATTTGGGGTGTTACAAGCTTAACTTAGAGATATCATAATCCCTTGAAGAATTGTTTTACAATAACTAATCAATTATTTCAAGACGAAATTTTCAAGATTGATATCTTTTGATCTATGGTTTCCAAAAACTTCAGAACACAAAATCCTATCCGGCCAAGTTTGACCAAATTTCGTTCAAACCTCAATGAGTAATGGCTTGCTACTGCTGTTTTAAATGGTTCTACTTCTGTTTCTGTTGTAGTTTGAATATTATTGAGGGCTTCAAATATATCCTAATGATTTTACAAGATTATTTATTGGACTTTCAGCTCTTGTTTAAGCGTCAATTTGATACATCATATCTAAGTTAACTATTGGATGGATGCATTATGCTTCATGATTAGGGGCATACATTCTAGTTTGATTAAGGCTGTATGGACTATTAATTGGAAGACTGAAATTGCTGAAGATGGAGAGGGAAAGAAAAATATAGGGTTTTTTTATGAAAACCATAGGTTTCAACCCTTCAATTTTGATTTTCTTAGGTTTTGTTTGACTTCAAACAATGACCAAAGAGCCCTAATTTCAATTCTGTGAAGATTGGGAAGGGCACAGTTATTCAACTTCTAAAACTCAGTTTATGGCATTTCTATAAGTAACAACGAGAGGAAAGTACCTTCTTAAGTGTGAGTCATCAGTTATCATGAAGTGAATTTCTTAGATGGAAATGGAAAGAAGCTACAACAAGAAAAGAGCTCATAAGTTCTAAAATAAGAGTTTCAGAAAGAAAATTCATCCTGGATAAGAGCATCAGCTGTTTCCTCTTTCTTTTTGTTTTATCATTTTTGAAGTCATTTATGTTGCTAAAAATTAGGGATGTCAATGGGGCGAAGCGGGGCCGGAGTCCCCTACCTCCGACCCCGACCCCGCCTTAGAACACTCGTCCCCGCCCCCGCCCCGTCCCCGCTTTAGAATGTTTGAATAAACCCCGACTCCGACCCCGACCCCGCTTTAGAACACCCGCACCCGCCTTCAATTCAGCTTCATTTTGACCCCGTTTTGACCCTGCCTTCAATCTTCTGAGAGTGGACGCGTGAGATTTGGTGGACGCGTGAGATTTGGTGGACGCGTCCACCTTCTTGCCTTGCGCGTCCACTTGGTCTCCCTGCGCGTCCACTTTACTGTCCAACTTCTGAGGGTGGACGCGTGAAATTTGGTGGACGCGTCCACCTTCTTGCCTTGCGCGTCCACTTGGTCTCCCTGCGCGTCCACTTTACTGTCCAACTTCTGAGGGTGGACGCGTGAAATTTGGTGGACGCGTCCACCTTCTTGCCTTGCGCGTCCACTTGGTCTCCCTGCGCGTCCACTTTACTGTCCAACTTCTGAGGGTGGACGCGTGAAATTTGGTGGACGCGTCCACCTCCTGGCCTTGCGCGTCCACCTGACTGTCCTGCGCGTCCACTTCTCCCTTCTTCTAAATATCCATCCTCAAATTCCCGATTTCTTCCAATTTCATTCCAACATCTTCTAAATCTTCTAAAGACCTAAAAACAAAAGTAATAGTGTAAAGAATCATTAAAATCACCAAAAGACATAATTAGCTAGATTTAAACTTAATAAACATCATAATAACCCATAGAAAACTAAGCTAATTATGGTTCAATCATATAAACTCATTTTAATCTACATAGTTAATAATATAAACTCATTGAATCAATACAGTTAATAATATAATTCATAGTTAGTTAAGTATATATTTAATAATATAAACTCATTTAAATCAATATAGTTAATAATCATAGTTTCATAGTTCTTTTAACGTTCATATATAGTTATATAAATAAAATAATATAACTATTTTAATTTACATTCTTAATAATATGATTCATAATTACTTAGTCAATAATATAAATTCATTTTAATCTACATAGTTAATAATATAAACTCATTGAATCAATACAGTTAATAATATAATTCATAGTTAGTTAAGTATATATTTAATAATATAAACTCATTTAAATCAATAAAGTTAATAATCATATTTACATAGTTTTTTTAATGTTCATATATAGTTACATAAATAATAATATAACTATTTTAATTTACATTTTTAATAATATAATTCATAATTAATTAGTCAATAATATAAACTCATTTGAATCCACATAGTTAATAATATAAACTTATAGTTAGTTAGGTATAATAATGTAAACTCCTTTAATAATATAACTCAATTTATTTTAAATTTTTTTAAAGTAACCAAATGGATAAAATTGTTTTCTTTTTAAAAAAAATACTAGGAATAAAATAGTATTTTTATTAGAGATACCGAAGCTGAAGCCGAAGTCGGGGATTTACGAAGGCGAATCCCCGCGGGGATTCAGTGGGGACAAATCAGTCCCCGCCCCCGCCCCCGCCTCCGCCCCCACTGAAGTCGGGGAATACTGAATCCCAACGGGACGGGGCGAATCGAATCCCCAATAATCCCCGCTTCATTGCCATCCCTACTAAAAATGACAAAGATTTAATTTTCGTGGCAAATGCTTACTTGGATGACAAAGATTTAATTTAGGTGGACTGTATTTCTAATTACTATGCAGCATTGATTGTAAACATCCTGCAAATATTCCAATGCTTTAACTTTCAATCATTGTTTTCTTTTGTTACTCATTGATTGTAAACATCCTGCCGTATGACAAATGTTTAACTTTCAATCATTGTTTTCTTCTGTTATTCATTGATTCTAAACATCCTGCCATATTCCAATGGTTTAACTTTAAATCATTGTCTTGTTTTGTACAGAGATTGACCTAGATGGGAGGACCTATGTGCCATCTGATTTTGCCCTTGTAAATGTCAAACCTCGTGTCAGCTCTTTGAACTTCCAGACAGACAAGAAAACCACCCACTGAAGCCACCTGCAGTGTATGTTCCAATAAGTTAGTGTATGTTGTGTGATTTTCTCCGTTATTTTTTAGCATTAATGCTGGATTCTCAAGTGTTTGCACAACTATGTGCAAATCGTATCAAAATATGTTTTTAATGTCAAATCTGTGTACATTACCCTAGGTACCTGATACTGATAATGATTGGATATTGCATACTGTTACCTAAAGGAGGTTCTGCATGGCCTATATTGGAATGTGTTTAATGTAAATGTTGTAAATGTCCATTCTTAATGTGCTCTGGTGTTCTTTCCCTGTTTTGGGTTACCATAAATTTCATGCTTAATTTATGAGTTAAATATTCTTTTTCTATCTTAATTCACCTTTTTCAGTTTGCTAGGCTGTGTACTCTTTTTAGTTTCAAGGGATATAGTGAGTAGTGAATTTTTATTGTGTTGTTGCTGGCAGCTGGATAGAAATCACAAAGAGTGAGTACTTAATTTTTTATTGACTGTCAACAATTTCAGAAACATGTATATCCAGTTGTCTTTCGGCTCCTATTCTTTTCTGCAATGCAATAGCATAACACTTGTTGAAGAAATATGACCATGATGACATAAAAGGCCACATTAGCATTCTTCTAGAATTCGCACATTATGAATATGGCTGTCCTGTATGCAAGTTGTTATGACATTGGAGAGAAATTCCATCTGTTTAGTTGATTATGAACAATTTTTATTTCTAGTATGAATTCCCTGTGTCTTTTGAAGCTTAGTTATTTGATCTGTCTTTTGGGTCGGCTTTTACATTATCAGTAATTAGCATTCAATAATTGGCCTTTCAGTAATTATGTTTCAGCTTTCAGTGTTAACTGCATGCCACACATCACACATCGCAGATTATAAAGTTTGATTCCATATAGCTAGAGGATGCATAAAGAAGCTAGTATGATTACTTGTAGATCAAGAGACACTTCAAAGAAGAAGAGTTCCAGCAGCACGGGTATCATCTTGGGTGGCTTACTGTCTCTATTGTTAGCATTATTATTGCATTAACGACAAAATCCCAGAATGCAGGCTGGAGATTCTAGCGGAATTATTGACTTGATGACTATCAGAATTTCCATTTGTATGATGTCAAATGGATGATGATGTGATTAAAATTGCTCCATCTATTAAAAAATAACTCATAACAAATCGATTCTCTTCTTCTTGTCGTTGTTACTGGTAACCTTTTTTTTTCCTTTTGAGAAACGTAATGGAAACCAAAAAAAGTGTTACCTAAATTAGCTTGGCACCAACAAGACAGAGCTTCTTCACCATTGTCTCCCAAATATCATAAAAGATCTTCATGCATTACATGGGTTGGGACAGGGTTAAGGAGAAGAAGAAATTTATGAAATCAAAAACAAGTTCAATTATTCTTTTCAAAAATAAAAAATAAAAACAAGTTTAATTATGTGAACGTTGTTACTTTGAGTGGTTCTAGCAATTCTCTAGTTTTTTTTAGTAGTTTTTTGTAATCCTTATTGGAATATTGGAAGCGATGATTTGAATTTTCCTCTTACAAAATACATATATATATATATATATATATATATATATATTCAATCTTGAATATCTACCACAACCCACTGAGAATATGATAATATATCCTATATTACCTAACTGACAAAGAATACTACAAGGTTTTGTTCATTTCCCCGACGTCAAAAGACCAAGTAGTCTCAATTATGAACCTTGCTATAAAATTTCATTCCATCGGCAATTTGTCTGGAAATGGTGCTTTCCATGCGCACAAAATTCAAACTGCCCTGGCTTTTCTTATAAAAAAAGGGAAAAAAATTCACTACAAACATATATTCACGTCTATGCCTAAACATCATTTCATTTCATTTCGATCATCTGGAGGCAAAAAATTCAACAGCAATTCCAGATTTCTCCTGCCCACCAAAGAAAGAAAAAACTAAAAAAGCAGAAATGGCTGAAGCTTTGCTTGGTGTTGTTACTGAAGGAGTCTTAACCAAAGTGATTGCACTTGCCGGCGAACAAATTAGCGAAGTCTTGGGAGTGAAGGAAGATCTTGAAAGCCTGACCAAACAGATTGAGATGATTCAAGCCCTGCTATCTGATGCAGAGAGCAGATCTACAACAAACAAAACCATTGAGGTTTGGCTCAAAGATCTTAAGGATGTTGCAAGCCATGCCGATGACTTGCTGGATGAGTTTGCTTTTCAAGTTCTAAGCAAGAAGATGCTCAAAGGAAAGAAGGACAAGGTACGTAGCTTCTTTTCTTCTTCATCTTCTTCAAATCCTGTCTTGTTTCGTTTGAAGATGGCTTCAAAGATTAAGAAAATCAAGTTGCAAATGAACGAAATTTCTAAAACTGCAAATCAGATTGGACTTAGCTCAGCTGCAATAATCAACGCCCCTAATGATCCTAGAAAGCTACCACAGACTGATCCCTTTGTGGATGATTCAAAAATTGTTGGGAGGGGTGATGATGTGTGTGAAATTGTGAGCGAATTAACCTGTTCAAAGGATAAAAATAATTTGTCTGTGATCGGCATAGTTGGAATGGGGGGTCAGGGAAAGACAACACTAGCTCAAATACTCATGAAGAATGATGAAGTGAAAAAGCATTTCGAAAAAAGAGTATGGACATGTGTGTCTGATGATTTCAATGTGGACAGAGTATTGAATGATATATTGCAATCTCTCATGGGAGAGGTTTCCCAGTTTACGAATAGGGAAGCAATAGTTAAGAAGCTGAGTAAGGAACTCCAAGGAAAAAGATTTTTGATTGTATTGGATGACGTTTGGAGCGAAGACTCCCATCTTTGGGATCTTATGAACAACTCTTTGCAAGCGATTGGTGGTTCACCAGGAAGTAAGATAATTGTGACAACTCGAAATGAGGCAGTTGTTAAAACAATGAATGGATTGGTCTATCCCTTGAAAGTGTTATCTGAAAAAACCAGCCAAGAATTGTTTGAGAAAATGGCTTTTGGAAATGGTAGAGTAGCAAAAACTCCTCAATTGGTGGAAATTGGGGAAAGAATTGTTGCTAGGTGTGGAGGAGTGCCATTAGCACTGAAGGCGGTAGGAGGTTTGATGTCCACCCGAGGAGATGAACTTGAGTGGCTTAAAATTGAAGAAAGCATAACTCGGAGTACATTGGATGAAATCAAGTCTATTATAAAGTTGAGTTTTGACCATTTGCCATCTCTATCTTTAAAGCAATGCTTCGCTTATTGTTCTATTTTTCCAAAGGATTCGGTCATTGATAAGAATGATACGATTCAACAGTGGATGGCTCATGGATTTCTCAACCCCTCAAGCGGAAGTGATTTGGAGATGGAGGACATAGGAAATAACTATTTTAAGATTTTGCTGCAGAGATCATTGTTGCAAGAGGCTGAGTTTGATGAGTATGGAAACATTTTAAGCTGCAAGATGCATGATCTTGTGCACGATTTTGCATTGGAAATATCGAAAGGCCATTGTTTGACTGCTAGGGTTGGAGAACTCAGTGATGCTGTTAAAGCTGCACATTTGTCAATTGTTCCTGGTGGAAGCAATAATTTGAATATCTCAGAGAAAAACTTTTCAAGGTTAAGAACACTGCATTTATCTGAAGATTTCTCCGGTCATAATTTCTTAGTTTTTTGCAAATGTAAATATCTCCGTGTTTTAACTGTGTCTGGTGAGGAAATGGAGGAATTGCCAATTTCAATTGCAAAGATGAAGCATTTGAGATATCTTGACATCTCTGGGACTAGCATATGTGAGGTTCCAGAATTTATCTCAAAGCTTTACAATTTGCAAACATTAAAGCTTCCCTTTGGGTCGAATTTGCCAAAGAATTTTGTTAGATTGGTTAACTTGAGACACTTGCGTATCAATAAGGAGCATAGAGTATTTGGTGGATTCTTTGGAAATCCCAGTCCTCCTCTGGTTCCTGGGATAAGTCAGTTGAATTGTCTTCGAACTTTGAGTTGCTTTGGTGTAAGTAGAGATAAAGGGTGCCAAATTGAGGAATTGTGCAGTTTGAACCATCTTGAAGGCAGTCTAAGAATTATTGGACTCGAAAATGTGGCCAATGGGGATGATGCGAGTAGAGCCAATTTATTGGGAAAGAGGAACATTGAAAGTTTGGAGCTAATATGGAGCGATAATAATACAGAAGAATCCAGTGACGATGAAAGCGTTTTGAAGTTTCTCCAACCTCATCCCTGTTTGAAAGCTCTAAAAATTGAAAATTTTATGGGTAGAAGTGTTCCTTCATGGATGCCGCTGCTTCGTAATCTCACGAGGATGAAATTATATGATTTGAAAAATTGTGAACAAATTCCTGCTTTGGGTCACCTCCAATTTCTTAGGATCCTTCACATAATAAATATGAGCAGCATAAAATGTATTGGTAATGATTTCTATGGTTGGCCGAATCCAAATGTTGTGAGAGCAAATTCTAGTCAAACTTCAGCTGTGGTATTTCCTTCTTTAAAAGAACTCAAGTTTGTTGGGATGCGAAGTTTGGAGGTATGGTCGGTTGTTTCTTCTTCTTCAGTTGAGTTATTTCCTAGTCTGGAGACGTTACATATTAGCCGCTGTCCCTGTTTGAGTTGTTTACCAGAGGGCTTATTAAGTGCTTCCATAGGCCTTGTGAGTCTAGTGGTTCGTGATTGTTATAAGCTGGTCTCAATTCCAGATCTAAGCATCTATCAATCCTTAAAAGATGTGTATATTTTTTATTGTCCGGAGTTGTTGAGTTGGCCTCATGGGATTGAAGCTTGCAAGTCAATCCAGCAATTGACCATCACTTGCCCGGTTAGTGCAATGGGCAGTTTACTGCATTCTCTCTTCAATCTAAGAAAATTGAGTGATTTGACTTTGGAACTCTCAAACGATATTATTGATCACTATGTCGCAACCGAACCCATTTCCAACATTATTGAAGAGGACCATTTTTCCACTCTAGAGGGACTTACTTTGATTGGGAAGCCTCAAATCAAATCTCTGCCTGAGCAAATTCAGTGTTTAACTGCTTTGAGAAATTTGACATTAAACACATTCGAAGGGTTAGAGTCTCTTCCGGAGTGGTTGAGTAACTTTCGCTCCCTTGAAACTCTATACATGTGGAACTGTGATTCTCTTGCGAATTTTCCATCAGTGGAAGTGATGCAAGGGCTTACCAATTTAAAACACTTGGCAACAGACCAATGTCCTAATTTGAAGCAAAGGTGCGAGAGAGAAACAGGTGCAGAATGGCATAAAATTGCCCATATTCCCAAAATTGACATCGATTGGTTTTCGTAAGTGTTATTATTTAATGCTGCTACTCACTTTTTCTTTTTTCTTTTTTCTTTTTCTTTTCCATTATTTTTGTGTGTAATAGTACTTGTATCGAGATATTTTGGAAAAATGGAAACAAATTGCTATCAAATTACCTTCATGCAATTTTGATATAGTCCAGAGTACTTTTGCATATATTAAAATAGTAGTATTGCACTAGAACCAAATTCTTCCTTGGAGATGAGAAACAAATTGCCATAGTGTAGTTTTAAAAAAAAAATTATCCTACCTTTTAAATTGACCAAAGTACCTTTTATTTATTTTTTTTGGAAGAAAACTTGTTTCTGTTTATCTTCAATTTATTTTTATGAATTGAATTATAAATCTATTTGATTTAGTTGATTAATTTATTAAATGGCTCATGTATCACCATCTATTTATTGGAGTAAGATGTTATACTTATAAAATGCATGCATTACATTAAACTCTCTTGTTCCTCCTAATTATAAGATATTTTCTTACGGTTTAATTATAAGATATTATTTTTAAATTCACTCCTTACTTTATTAAAAAGAAATACTCTTTTTTTCAATAAAGATTAAAATAAATAAAGATATAATGAGAAATAAAATAAATTTTTGATCAATGTGAAATTTTTTAAAATTATCTTATAAAGAAAAATAAAGAGATAGAGGGAGTATTTGTTTAACATTTTTTATATTATACATATTCATAAATTATGTTCATTCTGGAAAATATTCTATTTATTTACTGAGCTACTTTTGCATAGTGAACCGCTTCAAATAGAAGTTTTGATATTATCTTATTCTAGGAGTTTCAATTGAGATTTTTGGAATAATATTTAAATTGTATTGAGATATTTTTGCGATGTTTTTCTATTGGATAATATGATTGTTCGAAGTTTAGGAATTGCAGATAATCTTTACAAGTTTTGTCATCTCTTGTTTTGCATTTGGAAAATACCCTAATTCTGATATGGATTTAGGGTGTTACAAGCTTAACTTTGAGATATCATATTTAATCAATTATTTCAAGACGAAATTCTCAAGATTGATATCTCTTTGATCTATGGTTTCCAAAAACTTCAAAACACAAAATCTTATCCGGCCAAGTTTGACCAAATTTCGTTCAAACGTCAATGCATATTTGGGCTTGCTACTGCTGTTTTAAATGGTTCTACTTCTGTTTCTGTTGTAGTTTGAATATTATTGAGGGCTTCAAATATATCCTAATGATTTTACAATATCATTTATTGGAATTTCATCTCTTGTTTAAGCGTCAAAATTTGATGCATCATATCTAAGTTAACTATTGGATGGAAGCATTATGCTTCATGATTAGGGGCATATATTCTAGTTTGATTAAGGCTGTATGAACTATTAATTGGAAGACTGGAATTGCTGAAGATGGAGAGGGAAAGAAAAATACAGACTAAATGCCCAAAATATAGGGTTTTTTATGAAAACCATAGGTTTCAACCCTTCAATTTTGATTTTCTTAGGTTTTGTTTGTCTTCAAACAATGACCAAAGTTCCCTAATTTCAATTCTGTGAAGATTGGGAAGGGGCACAGTTATTCAACTTCTAAAACTCAGTTTATGGCATTTCTATAAGTAACAACGAGAGGAAAGTACCTTCTTAAGTGTGAGTCATCAGTTATCATTAAGTGAATTTCTTAGATGGAAATGGAAAGAAGCTACAACAAGAAAAGAGCTCATAAGTTCTAAAATAAGAGTTTCAGAAAGAAAATTCATCCTGGATAATTAGAGCTTGAGCTGTTTCCTTTTTCTTTTTGTTTTATCATTTTTGAAGTCATTTATGTTGCTAACATGACAAAGATTTAATTTTCGTGGCAAATGCTTACTTGGATGACAAAGATTTAATTTAGGTGGACTGTATTTCTAATTACTATGCAGCATTGATTGTAAACATCCTGCAAATATTCCAATGCTTAACTTTCAATCATTGTTTCTTTTGTTACTCATTGATTGTAAACATCCTGCCGTATGACAAATGTTTAACTTTCAATCATTGTTTTCTTCTGTTGTTCATTGATTCTAAACATCCTGCCATATTCCAATGGTTTAACTTTAAATCATTGTCTTGTTTTGTACAGAGATTGACCTAGATGGGAGGACCTATGTGCCATCTGATTTTGCCCTTGTAAATGTCAAACCTCGTGTCAGCTCTTTGAACTTGCAGATGACTATATTCAAGAAGAGACAAGAAAACCACCCACTGAAGCCACCTGCAGTGTATGTTCCAATAAGTTAGTGTATGTTGTGTGATTTTCTCCGTTATTTTTTAGCATTAATGCTGGATTCTCAAGTGTTTGCACAACTATGTGCAAATCGTATCAAAATATGTTTTTAATGTCAAATCTGTGTACATTACCCTAGGTACCTGATACTAATAATGATTGGATATTGCATACTGTTACCTAAAGGAGGTTCTGCATGGCCTATATTGGAATGTGTTTAATGTAAATGCTGTAAATGTCCATTCTTATTGTGCCTGGTGTTCTTTCCCTGTTTTTGGTTACCATAAATTTCATGCTTAATTTATGAGTTAAATATTCTTTTTCTATCTTAATTCATCCTTTTCAGTTTGCTAGGCTGTGTACTCTTTTTAGTTTCAAGGGATATAGTGAGTAGTGAATTTTTATTGTGTTGTCGCTGGCAGCTGGATAGAAATCACAAAGAGTGAGTAGTTAATTTTTTATTGACTGTCAACAATTTCAGAAACACGTATATCCAGTTGTCTTTTGGCTCCTATTCCTTTCTGCAATGCAATAACATAACACTTGTTGAAGAAATATGATCATGATGGCATATAAGGCCACATTAGCATTCTTCTAGAATTCGCACATCATGAATATGACTGTCCTATATGCAAGTTGTTATGACATTGGAGAGAAATTCAATCTGTTTAGTTGATGATGAACAATTTTTATTTCTAGAATGAATTCCCTGTGTGTTTTGAAGCTTAGTTATTTGATCTGTCTTTTGGGTCGGCTTTTACATTATCAGTAATTAGCATTCAATAATTGGCCTTTCAGTAATTATGTTTCAGCTTTCAGTGTTAACTCCATGCCACACGTCGCAGATTATAAAGTTTGATTCCATATAGCTAGAGGATGCATAAAGAAGCTAGTATGATTACTTGGAGATCGAGAGACACTTCAAAGAAGAAAAGTTCCAGCAGCACGGGTATCATCTTGGGTGGCTTACTGTCTCTATTGTTAGCATTATTATGGCATTAACGACAAAAACCCAGAATGCAGGCTGGAGATTCTAGCGGAATTATGGACTTGATGACTATCAGAATTTCCATTTGTATGATGTCAAATGGATGATGATGTGATTAAAATTGCTCCATCTATTAAAAAATAACTCATAACAAGTCAATTCTCTTCTTCTTGTCGTTGTAACTGGTAACCTTTTGTTTTCATTTTGAGAAACGTAATGGAAACCAAAAAAGGTGTTACCTAGGAGTGAATTAGCTTGGCACCAACGAGACAGAGCTTCTTCACCATTGTCTCCCAAATAGAGTGATTAATGAAATAAGGAAAATGGTTAATGAGAGATATGTTACATACCTTAACTACCATGAAAACATATATTTGAAACAAGTTACAAACTTCTTTGGCTAATGTATTAAATTTCTCATTGTTTTAAAAATTAATCAACTCAGTTTAAATATAATCGAACATAACCTTCCTCAATTTAAAATGTTTTGTTTTAGTTCAATTTGTTTGATTGAGATAATATTTTACTTTTAAGCAAAACATATGATGTAATTGTCTAAGTCATAGGTTGCACTACTTCCAAATTCCGTGCAGCCAAGTTAAACCCTCATTGGTGTCTCTTTCTCAGCTTTCAGTCCCTAAGCTCTCCTTGTGTTCTCTTCAACCTTGGACACTGAAGGAGTGTGGACAGCATATTTTGCATCAGTAAATTAAGACTTTTAGCTTAACAAGAAGGAAGAGAAAATTGACTCTTCTGTGTTCTTGGTGGAGAAACTCTGATTATATCAGTTTCCCCATTAGCTTTGTAGAATAGGTCTTTTGGCCAAAACTGGTACGAGTGATTAACTGGTTATGCATAACCTATTATTAGTTCCTGGCCTAAGATAGAACAAATACATTTTCATGTGCCATCTTGAGTTCTGACTAGTAAAAAAACACAAATTGTAAAGACAAAAGAAACTGTAACAATTGAAATCAGAAGTAAAGTAATCCTATTCATACACAAAACTTGAAGATTAAGACATACCCATTTGATATGTCCCTCCTGTTGTTCTTTACATCGGGAGGATAAGGGGGAATAATATTTTCAACGAGGTTAACAATTCTAGTGTTAATCCCCAAGTTATGGTGGTTCAGGCGTTGTTCTCCTGATTCAATGTCCACAACACCCAATCATAGGAATAATGGTATGCAATATGCCAGAAACCAAAGCAAATTTTGTTCCCACGGGGAATAATATATAGTATCACGAATTTCTCATCCCTCAAGTTAAAACATTGTATAATATTTGTTCCCGCTCATTGATTCCTTCTTCCGTCGACTAAGGTATGGACCATGAACGAAATATCCTCAGGACAATCTAACTGCCTCACATTGATTCCACTAATTTCTCTATCAACTTCAGAGTTTTGGAGCATTTTCCAGCTCAATGAGAGCACTGCAGTCATTGACTGGAAGCTCGGCAGTGTTCAATTTATCAAAACTTACAGCAACCCATTGTCAAGCTATCAAAACAGGCTTTATTTCTGATGTATTCACTGCCAATAACATCGTAAATGGGTATATTAAAAGCAGCGAGTTGGTTATTGCTCATAACCTGTTCAACGAAATGCCTCACAGAGACTCTGCTTCTTGGAATACTATTGTAGCCGGCTACGTCAATTCTGAAGATATTTTAAGTGCTTGGGAGTTGTTTAATTCCATGAAGAAACGTGGGTTTGTTTTTGATGGATATAGTTTTGGGAGCATACTAAAGGGTATTGCTTGCAATGGTTATTTGTTTGTTGGGCAACAGGTGCATTCAGATGTTATTAAGAGTGGTTATGGAGAAAATGTTTACTCGGCTAGCGCGCTTTTGGATATGTATGCAAAGTGTGGCATGCTAGAGGATGCAAGGAAAGTGTTTCAGTTTATGCCCGAGCGTAATTCAGTGTCATGGAATGCTTTGATTGCAGGGCACACAGAAATAGGTGACCTTGAGAGTAGTTTTCAGTTGCTAAAACAGATGGAATTTGATGGTGTGCAGCTTGATGATGGTACATTTTCTCCGGTTTTGACATTGCTTGATGATGCAAAGTTTTACAGTTTAATATCGCAGCTTCATGCTAAAGTTTTGAAATTGGGTTTAGAATTCCGCAATACCGTGCTTAATGCTGTGATAACTGCTTACTCAGAATGTGGATCCCTTGTGGATGCTAGGAAAGTTTTCGATAATGCAATTGGCTGCCGAGATTTGGTCAGCTGGAATTCAATGCTAGGAGCTTGTTTACAGCATGGTCAAGTGGAGCTTGCTTTTCTACTCTTCCTGGAAATGGAACAGGCTGGAATGGAACAAGATATTTATACCTATACAAGTGTAATAAGTGCTTGTTCTGTGGAGACGCAAGATATTCAAGGGAAATCCTTGCATACATTGGTGATAAAGAGAGGATTGGAGAAATTAACGTCAGTGTCCAACTCATTGGTTTCCATGTATTTGAAATCAAATAGATATGGCATAGAGGATGCAGTAAAGGTATTTGAAAGCATTGAGATTAGGGATTCTGTTTCTTGGAATTCTATTTTGACTGGATTATCACAAAATGGACTGAGTGAAGATGCATTGAAGATTTTCCTGCAAATGCTAGCTGAATGCCTGGAGATTGATCACTATTCCTTTTCTGCTGCCCTCAGATCTTGCTCGGATTTGGCGACACTCCAATTGGGTCAGCAAATCCATGCATTGGTATTAAAATCTCTTTTTGAGACAAATGAGTATGTAACCAGTGCTTTAATATTTATGTACTTTAAGTGTGGGATCCTTGAGGATGCTATGAAAGCATTTCAATCATCAGCTGAAGACAGTACAATTGCTTGGAACTCAATCATGTTCGCATACGCACACCACGGGCAAGGTGAAGTTGCACTTGACCTCTTCTTCCGAATGGTAGACAAGAAAATAAAGCTGGACCATATAAGTTTTGTGGCAATCTTGACTGCATGTAGCCACAGTGGATTGGTTGAAGAAGGTCAACATTTCCTAAAGTCAATGGAATCTGTATATGGCATTCCACCACGAATGGAACATTATGCATGTGCAATTGATCTACTTGGGCGAGCTGGGCGTTTGATGGAGGCAAAAGAGCTAATCAACAAAATGCCATTTGAGCCTGGTGCAATGGTCTGGAAAACTCTATTGGGTGTCTGTAGGGCATGCGGTGATATTGAAATGGCAACAGAGGTAGCAAGCTATTTGTTGAAACTAGAGCCTAAAGAGCACTGTACTTATGTTCTTCTGTCTGACATGTATGGATATTTTAGAAAGTGGGATGAAATAGCTTCTGTCAAAAGGCTCATGAGGGATAGGGGTGTCCAGAAAATACCTGGTTGGAGTTGGGTTGAAGTTGCTCATGATGTACATGCTTTTAATGCACAAGACCATTCACATCCTCATTGCCAAGAAATTTATCAAATGCTATGTCAATTAACAAATGAGATAAAAAGGTCCGAGATTGGCATTGGTCCAAACTTCTTTGTAGATTGCCTGGAGGATGCTGACTGTATTGTTCCCAAGATGCAATGCCAGTTAACCATGTGAAGTTTTTGAACTTCTACAGATGATGTTCTTATTACAGAATTGATTTTTCAGATGAAACATAGCATCAGTTACTGGGTATGGTTGAGTTTAACAATCATAAGAATGACGTTCCTTGTTTTAGAAGCTGATACCCAAGCAATATTCAGAGTTTTAGAGGTCTGTGATTATTAAGTCACGTGTCTAAAGATAATTTCCTTTTCCTTAATTTCTTTTTATTTGATAACTTCTGCCAGCGGAAGGTTTACTTAATCCCTTTCATCTTCAGATCAAATTTGAATAGACAGAAGAAGTATTCATAATGAATAGAAGAAAATCCTTCAACTGTTTTCTGTGCAGGTAAACTGATGGAAAATATAATCAATATTTATTTTTATTACTTCTTGTCTTTATCCTTTTAATTATTCAGCTGCCACCATCATTAATTACTTCTCTTCTTGTATTCCATCTCTTGCATAGAACTCATCACATATTTCATTTCTCTTCCTTTCTATTTGTTACAGGGACACGAATACATATATATATAATTTTTGTTTCTTCTTTTCGTCCTTCTTCCTGAATTATTCTCTCTTAATTTAATTAAGTTTGTGCGTCTACAATCAAGCATAGTCTGTATGATATGGGGTATCCATATTGGAGTCTTTGCCTGTTGGAAGTGAATTTCTGTTCTTGGATTTTGAAGGAAAAAAAAGGGGAAAAAAAGGAAGTTCTATGTGCAATGTCATTTTGTTTTTGTATACCTTTTGTTTTTCCTTTGCCATTGCATATGGCTTTTTATTTCTTTTATTCAACACTGTGCTTCTCTTTTTGAAGACCATGCTGGGAGTATGACAAAAGAGAAGGAAATCAAGCTCACCCCAATGGGAACCAGATACAAGCACACCAGATAAAAAAATTCCCAATCTTCCAATTTGGAATATTTGCTGAAATATGCTTGACAAGTGAATACTCAAAGTTCCTGTGTACTGTAAAATTTAGTTGCACTTGGGTTGGGAAGGAGTTGAGGAGAAAATCATGTGAATATTGATGCTTTGAGGGGTTTCCGCACTTCTCTAATTTCTTATTTTTAGTAATCCTTTTGCAGTGCTTTTGGACAGCAAATGGTGACCCTGTTACATACTGTTGGAGATTGAAGGCGAAAGCAGTCTGGAAGCACCTTCCAAGTGACTGATTGGTATAACTTTTGGACGTGCCATTCCAATGATGACTGGATAGAGCTTAATTTGGGGGAAGGCTCTCAATGTGTCATGAGGTGCATAATCCGAAGTATAGTTTTTTGAGAAGTTGTGCATAGCATCTGGTATTGGAGAATTAGCAATGTTATGACCAGGGTTGTGGTCAAGGTGCTTCATCTGCTCTCTATATGGAGGGCTGAATGAGGGGTGGATTTAGGTCTCCAGGACGGTAGCTTGAAGTCTCGTTTGGATTGTATTCGCTTTACTATGATATTTTCAATGAAATTCACGTTTCTATCCATTGACCTGTGATCTGTGATCTGTCATGACACAAAATAGGGTCTGTTGAGATATTTTCACCAGCAGATCCTGTTTCTATCCATTAGCTGCGTTAACACAAGAACAATATTGCTGTATTCCAGAACAGGTTTTTCTAAAGCTTGTCACCAATCAAGAACAGAGCCAGGGTCGACAAAATGGTGAAGAACCTGTTGTTTCTCAAACAATGTCTTGAATGAACAATGACTCTCAGTGCAAGATGAAGTCCTACTGAATCTTGAAATGACGATCTCAAAGAGGGATATGAAGAATTTTGTTAATGCTAACTACAAACTGGAGACAGGTTTTTTTTTTTTTTTTTGTTCTTTGCAGTAAAGCAGAGCAATGCTTCAAATGTGATGGTGCTTTATTATAGGAGTTTTCTAAAAACAAAATCTCTAGAAAAATATATTACCCTCTAGGCCAAAGCATCATTTCATTTCCTACGTTGATTCCATTCTTTGGAAGAATCAAATTCGCCTAACATTTACTTAATTTAGATAACGGGTGAAAGAGGCGAGTTCCATTGCCCCAACTTATTGAGAGACTAGTTAAAGGGGAAATTTTTGGAGAATTCCTACGAACGCCACTTATGAGTTATGAACTTGATTCACCAGTAGAAAGCACGTAACACATTATAAGCAAATATATCAAGTCCTTTTCAATTCTCACTCATTTCATTACAACTATGAGAATATATATCTTATATTAATGGTTAGGGTAAAAGGGCCGATAACCTTTAACTTTGACTGATTTTGATTTTTGTACTCAATTTTATTTTGTATGGTCTTACAACCAACTATCAAAAGTTATCAAACGTTTCATCAATTTTGCTGTTAAATCCAAACCGAACCCTTGCATGTAGGGATACCTATCTTGTCATGTTTATATGAATACGTTACATTGTATTCATGTCGATTCCCGTGTCTAACTCATTTATATTATAAAAAATTGTCAATTCAAATAAATACAATTAATAAGTGAAAATAATTCAAAATAATTTAAACACTCATATATAATTTATACAATTAAATAAAATTAAATCTTAATAAAATTATAATATTTTTAAACTTAATTTAAAGGTTTGCTTAAAGTTACACTTAAAATTTTGTAAAGTTAAAAGAAAAAGATTTTTTTCTTTTGACAAATTATAGACAAAAGAATTAAAATTTAGTTTTCATATACTTAATTTGATTTTATCGAAATTTATTATCAATAAACGTGTCATATCAATTTTAATTTGTTATAAATCTCGTCGCGTTAACAAATTGTGTTTATATTATCGGTATTATTTGCACGCGCAAATCACATGAGTTATGAAGGAGGTATTTCTATCAATGATAATAAAAAAAATCAATTAAGTAGAGAATGCATAAATTTCTACAAATAAAAATTTGGTGAAAACCTAGAACAGATGATAAAGTGAATTATTGACAAAACTAAAAATTCGCAAGGCAAGACACAGCGCACAGTGGGGAATTGGGCATATCTTTTTCCCTCCAAAAAAAGTTCTCAACAGCAATATGAATTCTCGCTATATTCAAGAACCCAAGAATTCAGATGTCTAATGCTTCACTATTTGTCAATCTTTGTAGATTGCTTGGAAACTGCAGATCAATCTCTGAGCTCAAGCGAATCCACTCACGCTTAATCACCTTTGGCCTCTCAAGAGAACACCCTTTTGCCTCAAAAGTCCTCTCTTTCTCTGCAAACTCTACATCTTGTGAAATCCATTATGCTCATCAAATTTTTCTTCAGATTCCAAACCCATCAATCTTTGACTATAACATAATCATAAGGGGCTATTCTAGTAGCAAAAACCCAAATGTATCTTTACGCTTATTTGTTCATATGTTGCGGATTGGTGTTGTGCCAGACCACTTGACATACCCTTTTGTTGTTAAGGCTTGTGCTAGATTATCGGAGCTGAAGCTTGGAAAGTGTGTTCAAGGGACAATATTACGAAATGGGTTTATGTTGGATCGTTTTGTTTCAAATTCTTTGATGCACATGTATGGATCTTGTGCCGATATAGTAGGTGCGAGAAAATTGTTTGATGAAATGCCAGCGAGGAACGTAGTTTCCTGGAATACAATGTTGGACGCGTATGCCAAATGTGGGAAAGTGACTTCAATGAGGGAAGTGTTTGATTTGATGCCAGAAAAAGATGTTGTGTCGTGGAGTTCTTTGATAGATGGCTATGTTAAGGAAGGGGAGTATGTGGAGGCCTTGGCAGTTTTTGAGAGGATGAGAGCCACGGGCCCCAACGCAAATGAGGTAACTATGGTCAGTGTTCTTTCTACTTGTGCTCACTTAGGAGCACTTGAGCAAGGGAAAGCCATGCATAGGTATGTGGTGGAAAATGAATTACCTTTGACTTTAGTATTGAGGACATCCCTTGTGGATATGTATGCTAAATGTGGTGCAATTGGTGACGCATTAACTGTTTTCCGTGGGCAGCCAATGCGAGAAACTGATATCTTGATTTGGAATGCAATGATTGGCGGATTAGCTGCTCATGGATTTGCTGCAGAGGCACTTGAGATGTATAAGGAAATGCAGAGTTTTCGGATCAGGCCGGATGAGATCACTTATTTGTGCCTGCTGAGTGCATGTGCCCATGGAGGTCTGGTAAAGAAAGCTTGGTATTTCTTTGAGTATCTTAGTAAAAATGGCATGACACCAAAAACTGAGCACTATGCTTGCATGGTAGATGTTTTAGCAAGAGCAGGCCAATTATCAGAAGCATACAAGTTTGTGTGTGAAATGCCAGTTGAACCAACTGCTTCTATGTTAGGTGCATTACTCAATGGCTGCATGAACCATAGGAACTTGGACCTTGCAGAAATTGTGGGAAAGAAACTTATTGAATTGGAGCCTGATCATGATGGCAGATATGTTGGCTTATCAAATGTCTATGCAATTGGAAAGCGCTGGAATGATGCAAAAACAATGAGGGAAGCCATGGAGACTAGAGGAGTAAAGAAGTTTCCTGGCTTTAGTTTTGTGGATATTTGGGGAACACTTCATAGATTCATTGCACATGATAATATGCATCCCAAATCTGAAGAAATTTATTGGATGCTAGATTTCATAGTGGCCCAAACGAGATCTAATGAAAATAGTGAATTGCTAGATTATACTTCATTTCTTATTCAGAATATCTAAGCCTCTTTTGCATTTGTTTCTGCTGTAATGTTCTGGATATTATAAATCTACTGTTAGAAATGAGTCTCAAAGTTGTCTAAGATTTTTTATGGTTATTATACCGTAAGTTTGTCTCTGAGAGAATTTCTTTCTAATAACAGTTTGTTTAGCCAGAATGTTTACTATTAAATTAAACAGGAATTGAATGGACTTAGGTTTAACGGATGATGGCCTTTCTTGTAGTAAGTTTAAGATTATTCTTGATATGAATGTATAATTGCTGCTGATTGACAAGAGCAGAAAAATATAGAGGTGTGATACACTTTTGCAACAAGTAGCGTTTATTCATTTGCAGGGGTGATTGATTTTGAGTACGATTACCATTTACCAGTGATATATGAGGAATTGAGGATAGCAAGAAAGAAGAATCAGCAAGTTGGCCTCAGTGCTGACAATAAAATCTCATTGTGGCTGTTGCAAATGCCTTCTTTCTAAGGCATTGTCCACATTTTCCCTGAGCATTACTCTTTCGACTGTCAGAATAAGGTTGATTTCTGATCTTGTTTCCCTATTCTTCCCCCCCCCCCCCTCCCCTCCCCTCTTCCTGTCTGTTTCATGCTGGGCTGATATCTGTGTTTGGGGACCATATATCATGACTATTTCCAAAGCCTATTACCTGTAATATTTCTATTATTGTACAACATGAGTGGTGCCTTGATTTCTCCACTACCAAACTGTGGTTTTCCCAGGAAAGAAACTCGAAAATGTGGGGAATTTAAAAGCGAAAAATCAATGTATAGATTATTCAACTCTTATCTTTGGCTTCTCTTTTATTTATGTGATATGTTAGCAGCCTAGTAAAGGTAGTCATCACCCAAAACATGAAATCTTACTACCTTCCTTTCATCCAACTAAAGTTTCTCAGTAATAAATGTCAAAATTTCAATGGAGAGAAGAAGTGTTAGATTATTCTCAATAACTTGAAAAGTGCTTAATCCTCAAAATTTCACAAAGTCTCCCATCGATGGGGTTTAAAAAAGTGATTTGGGGTATTTCCTGGGTTTTGGGACTTTAAGGTTAAGGATGTGAGAGAAAAATGATTTTCCATGAATATCCCTATTTCAAAGTGTGTAGGAAGAGACTAGTTGAAAATTAGGTATTTTACAATTAAAATGACCTAAATCACGCTCAGCAAAAATATTAGAGATAAAAATTGCCAAAAAAAAAAAATAAAAAGGACTAAATTTCTTACAAATATTAGGGACCAAATGTGTCAATTAGTCTACACTTTAAAATACATAGTAATTTAAAGTTGAAGAATTCTTTGAAAATATAATTCTATATATGAAATTTAATAGTAAGTGTTTATTACTTTTTTTCAATCAATGTTGCCTCTATCAATCTTTCTCATTTAGTTTTCTAATTGACTTGACTAAGAGCTAAAATCTGGAGAAAAAAAAAAAGAAGCATCAATGTTAAATTCTTAATTTATGTAGACAAATTTAAAAGTATTTATATGTATATTTTAAACAGCAGTATAGTAATGCATTTTAAAATGGGGGTAGAAGATTTGATCAGTGTTTCCTCCTCAATGAAAATTTAAGAAGTTTGAAAAAGAATTTGTAAAGCCTAAAACCCAAAATGATGGAAATTGAAAAATGCCACTTATTTTTAGTATTTTCCAAATTTTCATTTTTTGGGGCATGAAATTACCAAAATTACCCCTATTAAATTGAGTATTACCAACTGATCCAGGTTGGATCACCATTCACCATGAGTTTATGTCTCCAGACCTGCAAGGCAACTAGGCAATCGTCGAATCTCCGAGGCCTTCTTGTTTGGCGGAGTTGCTAAGCGGCTGTCTGAACCCCAACCGGAACTCATACCTTAAAACGCCCCAAAGCTGCCGATTTCTTAAGACAACCTTAAAACAGGGTTTGCCTGAGAGGCTTCTTGGTTTATTCGATCTCTCATATTATTTGATCTCTCAAAAAGCTTCCTTTTTGTCAATTCTTCTGGGACACTTGCATAATTCAAGACTCTACATAGTTTTTCATCGACCCGAATTAGAAGCTGGGTTTGGTTGTTTTGAATTTTGATAGAAGAGAATGAAGATGTGAATCAGATTTTGATACGATTGGAGGGACCCAATGAATTGAAGTTAGAAATTTGCAATCATCAATTTTATATGTTTTGTTTTGTGGGTTTTAAGACTTGAGGCCTTTTGTGACATAGCAAATGGGGAATATATTTGTGAAGAAACCAAAAGTTACAGAAGTGGACAAGGCAATTCTTGCTCTCAAGACCCAAAGGCGTAAGCTTGGCCAATATCAGCAGCAGGTAACGAATTTAATCTTGTTAATGATTTATAATTTTTGTTTTCTTTTCTCTCAGTATTTGCAGTTTGATGTTTTATGCAGCAGGTTCCTTTTTTTTTTGTTTTCCCTCTGATATTGGATAACTTTTCATATAATAAAAGGATATTCTTGAGGAGGGATTGGTGGTTGGGCCCGAGCCTTTGGAAATTGATTTTTCATAAGCTTTTGCAGAGTCTTTAGTACAATTAATTACTTTTTCTCATCTCTGGGAATTGTATGGAATGCTTAATTTTTTTTATGAGCGGAAAAGCCTCCTAGCACAAAGCTAGCCTAGTTTTGAATCATTATCAAGTTTACTTGAAGATTTAGTCTGTCATTTTAGATGTTGAGACATAAGTAGGTGCTAAGGGTGAGGCTGGGTGAATGCAGTGCACTGGCTGGCTTGTGTGATAATAGATCTATGAGTTGCTGATGAAATTTTCCGGAGGGAACATAATTATCAATTGTGGTTCAAGCATGTGGTTGAAGACTTAGTCTAGCGGGAATTAGGAGCGAAGGATTTTTTTTTTGTTTTCCCTTTTCTGCAGAATTTTGACTTCTATATATGTTGTTTCTGTCTTCACATGCCTATGCAACTAGTTTATTGTTCATCTGGTTACAGAAGTCAAATAATCATTTTTGCGTGACCTTTATAGTGCAAATTATTGAACGGTTTACGTTATAGCTTGACACGATCTGTCTATCTGTCATCTGCTGCTTCAGCTGGAGACTGTCATTGATGCTGAGAAGCAGGCTGCAAAGGACCTGGTTCTTGAAAAAAGGAAAGATAGGGCCTTGCTAGCATTGAAGAAAAAGAAGGTTCAAGAAGAACTACTGAAACAAGTAGATACCTGGCTCATTAATGTTGAGCAGCAAGTAAGTTGCTAAATGTTATATAATCTCCTCTATATCTATGACTTGTCTACCTTATACGTGTCTTTTTGCTGTCATACACTAATAGTATCATGGACAGTGTTGGAACTTGAATATGCATATTTATCTAGTTGGCAGATATTGAACTGACAAGCAAGCAAAAGGCTGTTTTTGAGAGTTTAAAGACAGGAAACAATGCAATCAAAGCAATACAGAGCGAGATTAATTTAGACGATGTTCAGAAACTAATGGATGACACTGCTGAAGCAAAAGCTTACCAAGAGGTCAGAAAATTTACCTATTCTCTTTTTGATTGTTGTTGCAAGAATGAAATTTTTAGTCACATAACCTCAACTGATAGTATTGATCTTGTGGTGGTGCAAAATTGATAAACATTAACATGACTATCATTGTAATAATGTCTTAGTTTTTTCCATCAAAGTCACCATTAACCTGACCTCGATTGCTTTTAAAATAAGACTTATGAAGCAATTCTTTGAGAAGTTTACTTTATGGGCTACCCATCTGTCATTCCAAAATCTCAGTCACCGTGTGTTAGGAGCTGTATACCAACTTACCTCAGCCACAACTCCTCGTGTCCAATCTGCCAGCACTATGTTAAGCCCATTTGATTGGCCACCAAGCGACGGCAAGTCTTCATGTTCCTAATCTGTTTCATCTTATTGCATTCCACCATTTGACCTGCCTATTATTATGATTAACTCCACCATGTCTTAGTTCTCCACTAACTCTTCAGAGAACC
Organism: Apocynum venetum; assembly: GCA_019593545.1. Taxonomy (NCBI): domain Eukaryota; kingdom Viridiplantae; phylum Streptophyta; class Magnoliopsida; order Gentianales; family Apocynaceae; genus Apocynum; species Apocynum venetum. The sequence continues at coordinate 1,273,132 of SRSM01000327.1, read as the reverse complement.
TACCCCAGATAAACTGACATGTCTCCTCTCTCTTAATCAAGTAAAACAGTTTGTTTCAACTTTTTTTCTGAGTTTTTATCTCCGGATCAGATCTCAATCAATGAATCTATTGTTGTCGAAAGAATTTTTTCTTGACTTACCTAATATTGGAACATTAATTTATTTATGTTGTTATTAAGGTAAACCATGGATGTCTTTATCAGACAGACCTACGTTTTAGCAGAAGAAGTTTAGTTTATCAGAATAGGCATTTTCTTTATATTCCTCTGTCCATTGTGTACTCCTCTGACTCCATCCATGGTGGTAACCTTCATTGATAACTTGCAGGAAATAAATGCAATATTGGGAGAGAAGCTATCACCAGAAGATGAAGAAGAAATTTTGGCAGAATTTGATAATCTAGAAACTCAGGTCTGGATATTTTTTACATTAGTAAATATGAGCTGCACTTCTGTTTAAAGCTGATTCCTTACCTAGTTTATTATAATCTTTACCTTTCCTTTCTGCTGCTAATTATCGGTTGCAATACGTAACTTATCATCTAGACATGACTAACCTATGTTGTTTCTGATAGCATACTGCTGTTAAATGATTACACATGAATATCCCCTGATTTCTCTGGTCAGGAGATATTGGAATCTTGGATTATGCCAGACCTGATTGGATTGATTGTTGTATACATGTTCTCTAGTGATTTATGTTGAAACTGATGGAGCAAAAAGTTCATGTCAAACTCAAGGGAATAGGTCATTTTAAACTGTCTTTTTTAGTCCCGGATGACTTTTCACCACTTTTTTGTGCACACATCGACAAGAATTCTCTTGCTTGTTCATTTTGTTAACTTTCACCTCTTTAGCTTGAAACGCTTTCTATCTTCCAGAAATATGGTTCCAAGATATAAAGCAAGTACATGACTGTGACCCACTATAAGATTCCACTTTTCCATTCCAGCAATAGAAACTGATAATTTTTATAATTTTTTCATTAAACAACTTTGCCTTTAATGAAGACAGATAGTCACTCATTTAACCAATGGTGAAACTCTTTTGTAACTGTACAGTTAACACTCCAGGATCTGCCAGAAGCTCCAACTACAGAGCCACCTTCTAAAGAAGATGAAGAGATACTGGATCTTCCTGAAGTACCAAGCAAAGCGCCAGTTGTCCAGAAGGAAGTTGATCGTGGTGTGGATAAGAAGACAGGTTCATCTCTCTCTCTCTCTTTCTGACCATATTATACAGACATAAATAAACACTGACAAGTTAAGCAAGGACGTTATTGCCACTTATTTCTAACAAGTTCTTTTACCATTTTTCACAGTTCTGGAGGAACCATTACCTGCTTGAAGGGAAAGTCATCTGCTGGCCATTTATATGTACATCCAAAATTGGTTGCAGGGACTACATTTTGAAACTGAACTCTTTTTGCTTCCTTGCCTCTTTGCAACTCTTTTACGATTTGATTTGATGTTTGAGGGGTGTTATCCTGTGATTATGTACATTGGTCAGACTTCTGATCAATAATGCTACTTGTCATTTGTATAGCAAGAACATTTGTGCTAAATTTTCTCTGTATTTGTTATATATCCTGGATGAGAATCGGTTACATCTTATGCCTGATGTTGTCCCAGTATTTGAAGCATGTTTCCATATCATTTAGAATGTGAAATAAATAATGCATTTTTTGTTGCTGAATGGTTTACTGAATAATGCCTCAAGATGTCTGGCTTAGGACATTTGTTCTAATATTGAACTGCAAGCAATCTTTTCTTTACAGAGTTACACAAACAGGAGATAAAAACGAATGAAATCCAGTTTCTGAAGACTTTGTAGATCAAAGTTTACCTAATGGAGTTTAGACTACTCGGATTAGTGATTTTCCCTTTTTTCCTTTTGTTGATTGGTGCAATTGATTTATTCTTTTTTTATTGTATAGCAATTGGTAAGACATAATCAACAATATTTAGTAATTAAAGGGATTCTCATAATTAATTACAATATGAAGTTATATCTTGAAGGACTAAACTAAACGAGCAGTTCAATAGAGCAAAGTTTGTATAAAAACTACCAGCATGATGAATGCTTGGATAAAAAACCAATCTGAACATAAAGTTTACCATCCCAATTTTCTCCTATTGCGGTATATCCGAACCAGGGGTTCCCATGTTCTTCTGAAGATGAATTCCTGTTGGGAAGCTTACCATTTGCAAATGGCCTCTTTCAACGTGTTTTTATCTTCGGCAAAGTATTTTAGTAGTCCATAACTTTCAAAAAGTTTGGTATCAACACTTAGAACTTTAAAATGATTGATTTGAAACTCTTAACTTTCAAAACGTATAATTTTTAGTATTTTCATCAGTTAAACCTGTTAAATAATTGTGTGTCCGAGTTTCACATGCTACCTCAAAAGGGTATTTTCATCCCTAAGATTAAGTTAACTTTAATGAATTAATAATTAAAATTTCAAAAATCTACATATCTTATTAAAATTATTTTTATCTTTTATTTTTTCTTTATTCTCTTGATCACTCTCTTCATAATGATCTTCTTCTTCCCAAACTAAAACCTGAGTCACCTCTTCTTGTCCTTGCCAGATGAATCATTTCTCAAGTCACTAATGAGCGAGGATTTGACATGGTAAGGGAGAAAAGCATCGCAATGGAAAGTGTGTTTCGAAACCAAGGAATTTCAAATGTGTCTTGATGTATAAGATTCAGTTGGATTGAAGGTGAGGTGGAGAGCAATGTAGATGGTGAACGACAATGATTATTGCTTTGTGATCCTCTTGATCTACAATGTTTGAATAAATTTTCTTTTAAAAAAATGAGAGTGCATAAAGATTTGGAGATTTCATATAATGTGACTACTATAATGGTGCAGTTGTTATTTTCTTTGTATAGCACCTCTTGTTTCCAATAAAATTTCTTTCATGTTTTTTTTAAAATAAAAAATAAAAAATATTTGGAAGTAATTTTTAAAGAAGAAGATGAAAGAAAAAAAAATGTACAAGGTCTTTAAACTTTTAAAAAATTAAAAATTTTGTAAGGACAAAAATATTCTCTCTGAATTGTTACGTGCAACTCATGAGAAAAATGTCATGTCACACTTAATGAATCCTAACTGACAAAAGCGTCAATTGTTATACGTTTCACAAATTTAGGGTTCAAAACCATTCATGTTCATTTTGAAGTTCAAAAACTAATACCAAACTTTTTAAAAGTTTAAGAGCCACAGGAATAATTTGCCCTTTTATCTTTGGTCGATAGTGATTGCAAATGTTAATTACCCAAGCATTAGACTGAGCTTGGGAGTTGAATAATTTTTCTTTGGTGGTTTTCTTAAATTTTTTTCTAAGTACACTTAAAAACACATAAAATTAATGCAATAATTATAAAAAATGATTAATAAAATTATTTATTATTTATTAAGTTAATATTCAATAATATATATTTATATGTTATCCCTAATTGAAAAAAATAATCCAGTGAAAGTTCAAGAGTTTTTATCAAAAGTGATTTTCTTAATAATGATAATAATAACGCTTCGTTCATTCGAAATTTTGAATATTCACATTTCCATTTTGAATTGTCAAAAATTGAGAGTTTAATTTCTTTAAACTTTAAATGAGTAAATTTTTTATCCAAAAATTTTACTAATTAATAACCTCCATAATTTAAAATATATATATTTTACTAATTAACTTATGTAATATCACTATTAATCATATTAATAACAAGGATATTATAATAAGTTTATAAAATCAAAAAATCTTTTTAATATTTATATGAAATCAAATATGAATATTCAATTTCAAATGTAGAGTGGCATAAAATTTATAATTTAGAATATTTAAATAAAATCTTTAAATACGAAATGCAAAAGAAATATTATATATATAGTATTGTGAAAATATTAAAGTTTAAACCATGATAATTAAGAATAAAGTTGATAAATGAATTAATGAATAACATATTTTTAGATTAAAGAAATTCTATACGTATAAATATTTTTTCTGTTGTTTCTATCTTAAGATTAACATATGTAGTTTCTATTATATTCATACCTCTATAAATTTATATTATTTTTATTTTCTTTGTTTCCTCCATATTCCCACCATCATTTCTTTCTTTCTCCCAACCAAAATCCTCCTCGCGCTGTTTCTCTCTATTCTTTCCCGATTTTTTTTTTCGCTAGAATTCCTCTAAATTTCCATTGCTGGCGCATAGATGATTCTTCCAACAGTAACCTTAGCGACGGCGAACCTTAGTAGCAGCAATAGCGGTCTTTCAGTCCAGTGGCAGCGGCGGCTTCAAAGACATGGACATCGTTAGAAAATGGCTAGTTTTACTATTGCATCTTAAATCCCACATTGGAAGTGAGAAAAAATTGCTTGGGTTCTTACTCCTATAAAAGGACCCTAGCCCCTTAGTTAGATTTACCTCTTCAACATCTAATCTTTTATATTTGTGAAAATCATTTAATTAGGATATTATAGTTGTAATACTTTGAGCAGTAGTCTGCTATTGTGGTGGGCCCCGGAGACGTAGGCAATATTAGCCGAACTCCGTTATCAATTTCGGTTTGTTCTTTCCTTTATATTTTGCTTTAGCTATTAAATTGCTGGTAATATTTTCATTGTTAGATAATATTCAATACTTGAGAGTTGAGTTTTATTCCGCTGTGTATTGTACTGTTTATTTGTATTGTATTATTCTATTATACTGTATTGGTAGAGTGATTATACATCAAGTAAGGTTCTGGCTAAGGATAGACTTGGGAACTCTCTCATCTTTCCTGGGAACTGGTTCTGGCTAAGGAAAGACTTGGAACTTAAGTAGTCCATTTGTGACTCTCCTCTCTTTCCTGGGAACTCAATTGGTGTATCGATTACAGAACCAAAATTATTTTAGTATAATACTTATTCACAAATACAATATTATTTATTATAATATATTTTAGACATTAGATATACTTGTTTGTTTTCTCAACAAGTGGTATCAAAGCTGAAGGTTCGCCCTAGGCTTTATTGCCTGTATTGAATATTATAAATTGAGTTCAAAATAGAGTCAATAATTATACCATCAAAAGATGTTACAACTTCAAGACAAGTTGTGCCTAATGTGGCATCAACATCTCCGTCCTTATGGGCGATGACTCTAATGTCAGTGTTAAATTTGCAGTGAATATATTTGACGGTACCGGTCATTTCGGCATGTGGCAAGGCGAGATGCAAGACTCTCTCTTTCAGCAGGGTCTAGATATCGCCATTGAAGAAGAAAAACCAGATGATATAGAAGAAAAGGATTGGAAGACGATTAATCGATTGGCATGTGGAACAATTCGAACGAGTCTGTCAAGAGAACAGAAGTATCCAGTCAAGAATGAAATTTCGGCATACAAATTATGGAAGGCGTTGGAAAATCAATTCTTGAAAAAGACTAGTCAGAATAAACTTCTGATGAAGAAAAAATTGTTCCGTTTCAAATACACTCTAGGTACATCTATGAATGACCACATCATTACTTTCAATCGTTTAAAAGCAGACCTGTTCGAATTAGGTGAAACTTTTAAAGAAGAAGATTTAGCTATGATGTTATTGTTATCTCTTCCGGATGAGTTCGAACATTTGGAGACTACTCTCCTGCATGGCAAGGAAAGTGTGTCTCTCGAAGGTGTTACTTCTGCTTATCAGAATACTGCAGCTGATGAAGCATTGATTGTGAGAGGTCGTCCAAAAAGCCAGAAGCAATGGAAGCAAGGAATGAGTGGAAGATCCAAGTCACGGTCCAAACTTGGAAAAGATGAGTGTGCCTTTTGTCGTGAAAAGGGGCACTGGAAGAAAGATTGTCCAAAATTGAAGAAAGGAAAAACTAACACAGATGCTTATGTAGCTGAGTGCGATAGTGAAGGAGAATTTTCACTAATTGCTTCATCATCAACATCTCACTCTGATGAGTGGATTTTGGATTCAAGTTGCACCTATCATATGTCTCCAGTTCGAGAGTGGTTCTTCAATTTCGAAGAGCTAAATGGTGGAGTTGTTTATATGGGCAATGATAGCCCTTATAAGACAATGGGGATAGGTTCAATCCGACTAAAGAATCATGATAGATCAACAAGAGTTTTGTCAGATGTTCGGTACGTCCCGAATTTGAAGAAGAATCTCATTTCTTTGGGAGCCTTAGAATCTAAAGGCTTCATTGTGAACATATGAGATGGAATTCTAAAAGTCATATCTGGCGCACTTGTGATGATAAAGGGCATTAGAAGCAACAACAACTTGTATTATTATCAAGGTAATACTGAAGTTGGAACAGTAGCAACAGCAACTTCCGGAAAAGATAAGGATTTACAAGCTACCAGATTGTGGCATATGCGTTTGGGACATGCTAGTGAAAAATATTTACAGGTGTTAACAAAGCAAGAATTGTTGAAAGGTGCAAAGATTTGCAAGATAGGTTTCTGTGAGCATTGTGTTATGGGAAAACAGAAAAGAGTGAAATTTGGCACTGCTATCCATAATACCAAAGGTATTCTAGACTATGTTCACTCAGATGTATGGGGACCTTCCAAAACAACGTCCCTAAGTGGCAGACGTTATTTTGTCATATTTGTAGATGACTTTTCCAGACGAGTGTGGGTGCACACTATGAAGACGAAGAATGAAGTGCTAGGAATTTTCCTTAAATGGAAAACTCGGATTGAGAACCAGACAGGGAGAAAGATTAAAGTTCTCCGAACAGACAACGGTGGAGAATATCGAAGTGATCCATTCGAAGAAGTTTGTCAAAAATATGGCATTGTTCGGCATTTCACCGTCAGAGAAACACCACAACAAAACGGAGTGTCAGAGCGTATGAATCGAACTTTGATAGAGAAAGTTAGATGCATGTTGTCCAATGCTGGGCTAGGACGACAATTTTGGGCTGAAGCTGTGAATTATGCGCAACATATTGTCAATCGACTACCATCTTCTGCAATAAATGGTAGAACACCTATGGAGGTATGGTCTGGAAAACCTGCTACTGATTATAATTTCTTACGTGTATTTGGCTCTACTGTTTATTATCATGTTAAGGAATCGAAGTTAGATCCAAGGGCAAAGAAAGCTTTCTTTATGGGAGTTGCCTCTGGAGTGAAGGGATACCGTTTATGGTGTCTAGAATCAAAGAAAACAATCATTAGCAGATATGTTGTCTTTGATGAATTTGCTATGCTTAATAAGGTAGTAGATGAAAAGACCGATGATATTTCACAACAGGTGGAGTCTATACCAAAGCAGGTGGAGTTTCAACATATGAGAATGATCTCATCAACAGAAACAGAAGTTAAAAGTGACATCTCAACAGCAGAAGAAGAGTTAGAAGAAGTTGTTTCTACGCGAGAAGAAGATGAACTGACACTACCAATTGCAGTTAGGAGAACAAGACGATAACCTCAAAAGCCTACTCGATTTGCTGATATGGTGGCTTATGCATTTCCAATTGTTGAAGATGATGTTCCATCCACTTATCACGAGGTACTCCAAAATTCAGAATGTGAAAAGTGGAGAAATGCCATGAACGAAGAGATGAAGTCTCTTTATAAGAACTACACGTGGAAGTTGACACAACTACCTAAGAAGAAGAAAACAATTGGTTGTAAATGGGTATTTGCAAAGAAAGATGGATTTCCTGACAAGAACGACATCCGCTACAAGGCAAGATTGGTGGCTAAAGGTTATGCTCAAAGGGAGGGAATTGACTATAACGATGTATTTTCTCCGGTGGTAAAACATTCATCAATCAGAGTTTTATTAGCCTTGGTAACACAAATGGATTTGGAGCTAGCTCAACTAGATGTGAAAACCGCGTTCTTACACGGTGACTTAGAAGAGGAAATCTATATGACGCAGCCCGAAGGATTCAAGATTGTTGGTAAGGAAAACTGGGTTTGCAAGCTAGACAAATCGTTGTACGGATTGAAGCAATCTCCAAGACAATGGTACAAACGATTTGATAAGTTTATGATGAGACAAAAGTACACAAGAAGCAAATATGATCATTGTGCGTATTTACGCAAGCTACAAGAGGGTTCCTACATCTACCTATTCTTATATGTCGATGATATGCTGATTGCATCGAAGAGCCAAACAGAGATAGACAAGTTAAAAGCTCAATTGAACAAAGAGTTTGAGATGACAGATTTAGGAGAAGCCAAGAAGATTCTTGGGATGGAGATAAACAGAGACAGAAAGAGTGGCAAACTCTGTTTGACTCAGAAACAGTATTTGAAGAAGGTGCTACAACGTTTTGGCATGAATGAAAACGCAAAACCTGTAAGTACCCCACTTGCTCCTTATTTGAAACTTAGTGCTAAGTTATCTCCTAAGACTGATACAGAACAAGAATACATGACGAAAGTTCCATATGCTAATGCGGTTGGTAGCTTGATGTATGCAATGGTGTGCACACGCCCGGATATTTCACAAGCAGTTGGAGTTGTGAGCATATATATGCATGATCCAGGCAAAGATCATTGGCAAGCTGTGAAATGGATTCTACGGTATTTACAAAACACCGTAGACATTGGATTAGTATTGAGCAGGACAAATCACTCAGTCAATGTGTAGTTGGATATTGTGATTCTGACTATGCAGGTGATATGGATAAGCGACGATCTACAACTGGCTACTTGTTTACCTTAGCTAAGGTACCAGTTAGTTGGAAATCTACCTTACAGTCAACGGTAGTTTTGTCTACAATAGAGGCCGAATACATGGCAATTACAGAGGCTGTTAAAGAAGCAATTTGGCTTCAAGGGTTGCTAGAAGACTTGGGAGTTGGTCAGAAACACATTACAGTGCATTGTGACAGTCAGAGTGCTATACACTTAGCAAAGAATCAAGTCTATCATGCAAGGACGAAACATATTGATGTGCGCTATCATTTTGTACGGGAGATTCTTGAAGAAGGTGAATTACTTATTCAGAAGATTCCAACTTCAGAAAATCCCGCAGACATGTTGACGAAAGTGGTAACAGCAACCAAGTTCAATCATTGTTTGGACTTGGTCAATATCCTACATTGTTGAGTTGGCGCCAGATGGCGCATTTGATGGCACCACTGAAGACTACTTTATTTGATATTGAAGATAAAAGACTGTAGAAACTCGCCAAGGTGGAGATTTGTTAGAAAATTGCTAGTTTTACTATTGCATCTTAAATCCCACATTGGAAGTGAGGAAAAATTGCTTGGGTTCTTACTCCTATAAAAGGACCCTAGCCCCTTAGTTAGATTTACCTCTTCAACATCTAATCTTCTATATTTGTGGAAATCCTTTAATTAGGATATCCTAGTTGTAATACTTTGAGCATTCAGTAAAGTGGTCTGCTATTGTGGTGGGGCCCGGAGACGTAGGCAATATTGGCCGAACTCCGTTATCAATTCCGGTTTGTTCTTTCCTTTATATTTTGCTTTAGCTATTAAATTGCTGGTAATATTTTCATTGTTAGATAATATTCAATACTTGAGAGTTGGGTTTTATTCCGCTGTGTATTGTACTGTTTATTTGTATTGTATTATTCTATTATATTGTATTGGTAGAGTGATTATACATCAAGTAAGGTTCTGGCTAAGGAAAGACTTGGAACTTAAGTAGTCCGTTTGTGACTCTCCTCTCTTTCCTGGGAACTCAATTGGTGTATCGATTACAGAACCAATAGTATTTTAGTATAGTACTTATTCACAAATACAGTACTATTTATTAGAGTATATCTTAGACATTAGATATACTTGTTTGTTTTCCCAACAGACATGTCTTCTGGTCTTTGGAAAAAGGGCACCGTCCTGGGTGCCGAAAGTTTTGGTACGATTTATTTGGCTGAGCAGTTGACAGTTCCTCGGTCGTTTCTTCAACGGTAGCGGTGAAAAGCACTGGTGATGTGCTTTTCACTTACGAATTATAGATTGAAGCGGTGTTACTTCAAGAACTCCAAGATTGTCAGTATATCATTCAAGGTTTCGGGACAGAAATAAGCATGGAAGATGGGAAGAAAATCTTCAACCTTTTGATGGAGTGCGCACTGGGTGGAAGCTTCGAGAAAATAATACAGAACTACAACGGAAAGATGACAGAATCACTGGTGGCGTACTATACATTCATGTTGCTGAAGGGATGGAAAGCATACACGGCAAGGACATCGTCCATTGCGATATCAAGCCTCATAACATATTGGTTTTTGCGCAACCATCTGGGATTAGTATACTGAAAATTGCAGATTTCGGGTTGTCAGAAGTAATGGTACTTGATGAGCCGGAAGGCCGGCTGCGAAGAAGGTGAAGGTTGAGACTGGAGGTTTCAAAGAATTTGTTGTACATGGCACAGCCTTATATATATGCCCCTCCCGAATCAGTCGCCTATGGGCTTAACGTGACATATGGGCGATCGGTTGTGTTGTCGTGGAGATGATTACCGGAAGGCCTTTGTGGAAGTATACTTTGGAGGAATTATTCCATCAGCTTCAATATAAGAGTCCGAAGATTCCAGAAAGAATATCTGAAGAATGTAAAGATAGAAGGAGATGTATGGGCAGAGATCATACTAGGAGATGGACGACTGGGATGCTTCTGAGTCATCCATTCATCTTAAAAATGTCAATTCATCCAGTATTAATGGAACACACGTGGGGCAGAGATGAATAAAAAATGAAGAAAAAACTCTCAAATGAGATGGAGTGTCAAAGGCACTCATGCAACTTTTTATAGTTTACTACTCAATTTATAGTAGTGTCCATCTCCGTTTGTAGTAGTGCTTCCTAATTTACTACTCAGTTTTGTAACGGCATCTATCCTATTTTACTACTCAGTTTATGATAGTGTTTCTTAATTTACTATCCCAGTTTTTTTTTTTTATTAAAATGTAAATATATATTGACCAAGCAATGTACAAAGCTGGAATGCCCAGCTACCATAATACAACGTGAATCAGGAACACAAAATCAAAATCATAACTCTAAGCATGCACACAACCAGAATGCAAGCTAGACTACTCGGATACAAAAGGAGAATTCGATGGATACATAGAGAAGAGAACTCTATAGACATACGACTTGATTCTCAATACAATATAATCAATGCTAGTAGCTTTGCCATATAGACTAATCAATTCTCAATACTATCCCAGTTTTTCGTAGCCCAAAAAGGGGTGCAGGGCATGAGCGAGTATTATTTTTGGCTTATATGAGGTACATGTTTATACTACTTTTTTATCAGGGAGAGAGCACTCTAATATGATTATACAAGAAGTCCCTTAATTAATTCAGGTGGGTTGTAAAAAATGATATGTTTGAGTGACAGTACAAACTCCAGAACAAACCTTCACAATATTTCAATGAAAATTTACCCACAAGCAGATTCAAACCTTTCTCCAGATTCAAACCTACGCTGACGAAAGATTTATCCCCACAAAACCACATTCAAACCTACAATGCCGGAAGATTTCTCCCCATATCACCACGTGTCTTACCAACTCAGCTAGAAACATCTTACCAAGTCAGCTAGAGACATGTTTATGCTACTTGATCAAAGTATCAAGTGGATCAAAATTTAATAGAAACTTTGGTATATGTATTAGAATTTGTATAGATTGAAGCTTCTCTACCTGTCCGAGGATACATTTCTTAAGAAATTGTACTCAGTTAGATTATTATGTAATTTACAATGAAAATATGGCATTATCAAATTAATCTGTCTACAGTATTTTCTTGTGAAATTTTGCACTTGAATTGTACTCATTATTGTACTTGTTAATTGACTAAAATGTATCATATTGAGAAAGAGGGGAAATATGCACATCAATTTGTCCTGCACACTGTTTACAGGAGGGCAGAAGAAGAATACTGAGTGATATTCAATGTTTGCAGATCTAATACAAATTAGGAGACTGCTTGCTATAGAATAACCAACAAAAGCTTTCAAGTATCACTCCATCTGAACAAACCATAAAATGGCCATATACCTCTGTAGCATTTTCCTTTTGCAGAGACAAATATCATGTCCAAACCTTCTAATCTTCAAATGAAAAACAGTAAATAACTCATGGATATAATTTAATGGAATTCCATCCGAATCAGTCCAAGTACAAAAGGGTGACTATCTTCCTCATATTCTTGGCTTCTTGAAATGTTTCCATAAGTAATCTGCTATCATGAAAGGCAAAACAGATAACTTGCTGCACATGTGAAATGTTGTCCATGTTGCACAGCCTGTATTCATCATTACAAGCAAAATATAAACTGAGTAGCCTAGACTGGTCAGCCTAACATTAAATAGATCAAATCTCAGAAACAAACTCCAAAAGCCAAATTTGACATTATTATACAGCTGGTTTAAAACATTTGCAAACAAGTCTTAAAATGTAGAGCTGTTTTGTTTGTTGAAACTCATTATTATTCAGTTATTTTGAGGAGTCTCTTCCTCAAAATTCAACTAAATAGACTGTCTACAGAGCAAAATTTTAGGACAGATGAAATACAGAGAGGTAGAAAAATTATGCACCAGAAATATCTTTTGCATGCATTCAATTAAATAACATTGGTCAGATAGGTTCAACAACAAATCTATTTTCATTTACTTCAATTCCTCAATTGGGAAAATTTGGGTTACAGCATAATTTTGGGCATTCATAAAAGGCAAAGGCCACTGTGGCCAAGAAGAGTGCAAATTGAACTCAACAAGCTCTTGATGAATATTGAGGCAACACAAACTAGCTAAACATTTTAACAATCAATAAGCTTTCAAACGGGCAAGATTTCCCATTTAGACAGCTCAAACTTCCAAGGTATTCTTGAAGAGAAGTTAGAAAAACTTTTCAACAAATTCAAGATTAAAATAGTGAATATCACTTATTATAGTTTCCCCAAAGCAATTTTCTCTCTTTTCTAGAGGATGGCAGCAGAGATCTTGGCATAATAATGAAAAGCGAATGATAATATGTCTGTGCACGCGCATTTCTTTGGGTGGGGGTATTCTAAAAAGAAGTTGAATATTCTAAATTCCTTGCTTTACCTGCTGGCTTCTATCAGCTGAAGATGATCATTATGGGTGCTTCTCTATCACATTTTCTACCTGCGAATCCAAGAAGAATAAAATAAAGTATAACAACTCGACATGGAAAAATTATTCAACTCTAGACAAAACTATCAACTCAATCTATGTAGAGGGAGTAGTATGAGGCAAATTGAATAATAATAATAATAATAATAACTTGTGAGTAAATAGTAAAATTACTGAAACCCCACTGGAGGTGCAGCGAGTGTACAGAAAAGACTTAAATAATAATAAATTCATCAAAGCTCCGCATCTAAACCTTAAATAGACAAGAGCAATCAGCCTGACCTCAAAAGACTAACAATGGATCTTTAAAAAGTTCACTCTCTCATTTGAGATTACTGCAAAATTCAATAATTTTTGTTTCAGTAAATAAGGTAATTGCTCCAAGTTCCTGGACACCAACAAGGTATAAGAAATGTCAAATTGTTGCTTCCACATTCAAGTTGCTCAAGGCTGCGGAAATGTTAAACCCAGCATGAGTTTTTTACTTTGACAAACATTTGATTTACAGTCTTAGATTTATAATCCACCACCTCCCAGGCAAAATAAAGGGGTAATCAGAAATATATCTCTTACTTTAGACAGTAATTCCTGATTCTCTGGAGTCTGCTTTATCTCTGAGTAACTCTGGTTTCTCCGCACGAAGTGCACCTCTGATGACAGCAGCACTAGTTCCTGATGCTCCAGATGAAATATATGATTTTTCTGGATTTATTTTTTAAAAGAAAGAAAATAGTTACAGTGCCAAAAGGCCATAGAAAAGAGAAGCGATGGGGGTCAATAGTCAAAAACAACCGATGAACCATTAGTTTTCATGAATATCAATATTAGAGTTGGATACCATTAAAACTAATGCATAGCTTAGAATCTCAATGAGCTCTTGATGCATGAATCCTATATTTCAAGTCCCAAAACATCCAACTGCCCTTGGCCCTTGTTGAAATGCTAGCAACTCCTGACCAATGGATTGAACAATATATTGACTCCCAACTATCCAGACACTATATCAGCCCAAAGTAAATGCTTTCCAATGTAAGATACTGATGACTTAATATAAACTCCCGAAGCATTAAAGAACTAATATTTTGAAAGTGAAATTTAGCTGCAATCAGTAATTTCCCTTCTCAGTAACACTACCTCCTAAAGGAAGATATCACTTAAAGAGCCTTCCATAGAGACACGCAAGCATATTTGTGGGATGACAAATTTGAAATTCTACCGAACATATATGCACACCTTGACATCCCATTAATCTGAAACATCTACCATATCAAATCAGGTCTATGAAATAATTAAACTAGTAATTTACAATTATAATTGACAAATTCTAAAACTCTTTTTTTCTTTTCAACCCCCCCCCCCCGGAGCACCAAAAAAATCTAAATAAGACTTCTTTTCAATAATTTTGTTAATAGAACCTGAAATATTTCATGCTTTAGAACTCAATTGTGCAGGTGTATATTGAATCCCTTTAAAAGTACTCAAAAGTAAAGAAGTAAATACTGACTCACCTGAAGTCAAATTTGACACTATTACACAGCTAGTTTAAAACCTATGCAAAAAAGTCCTAAAATGTATTGCTGTTTTGTTTGTTAGAGGAGTCGCTTCACCAAAGTTCAACTAAATAGGCTAACTGCTCCTTGATACAATATGCACCCCAAAGCAACTGTAAGTACAACATAAATACCAGTCATTGGTGTACTCTTGTTATCCAAGTTGTAATTTGTTCAGAGGCAGCAACAAATCAGTCAAGTTGCTTGTCAGGCTACCAGTCGTAAGAAAATATCAACAGTTTGGTTGAGCACATTTTCGAGGCCACATTTCAAATTGGCTCTTCACCTCCCTTTTCTTTTTGTCTTGACTCATTGTTTTGGGAAGGAAAAGGGGAAAAAAATGGCCCACTTCTTCTCATGCCCTATCTAAAATATTCAATCCAAATTAGGATTCAAACCCTCCAATTTTTCTCCAGCCATAAAAGTATAGATCTGGTCTTGATTCTGAACCCAACTGCAACCAGGATTTTTCTTTACACCCCTTAGCTTCATCAGTTCTCTAACCCCATCAGCCTCTTCCCACTTACCTGCTTCTGCATACATGTTAGAAAGGAGTGTATAGTATCCTGAGTGATCAGGCTTCAGCTTCAGGAGATGCTCAGCTGCCCAGCACCCTAACTCCATATTTCCATAGAGTCGACAGGCCCCAAGTAAAGCCCCCCAAATATTGGCATCTGGTGCAACTGGAAGGCTTTTTACAAGATCTATTGCCTCTTCTATGAGGCCAGAACGACCAAGAAGATCAACCATGCAAGCATAGTGCATCTGTGAGGGCTTAATACCATGATCAAGCATGTTGCTGAAAAATCTCCGTCCCTTTTCAACCAATCCCCCATGACTACAAGCTGAAAGAACTGCAATGTATGAGACTGAGTCATATTCAACACCATCCTCCCTCATGGCTTCAAAAAGATTGATTGCAGTATCCAAGTATCCAAGCATTCCAAATCCCAAAATCATGGTATTCCATGAGGCAGAATCCTTTCTAGGAATCCTATCGAAAACCTTTCTAGCAAGATCAATTCGTCCAGATTTGATATACATATCCAAAAGTGAATTTTCCACGAAGAGCTGTTTATGAAATGAACTTCTAATTGCAAATGCATGAATTTCTTTTCCTTGCTTGATAGCTGAGATGTTCGCACAAGCTGAGAGAACTCCCATAAAGGAGACTGAATCATGTTCCATCCCCAACGACCCCATTTCTGAAAAGAGAAGCAGGGAATTTTGGCATTCATTTGTTTGAGAATAACCAACAATTAGTATGTTGTAAGATACTTCATCTCTAGGAGACATAACAAAAATTCTCCAAGCCAGACTGAGGCAGCCACATTTTGCATACATGTCTGTTAAAGCATTCGACACAAATAAATCAGATGCTGATCCCTCACGAATAAGCCTGGCATGAATCTCCTTTCCAGAACGAAGAGAAGAAATTCGTGCACAAGCAGGAAGAACATTTGTAAAAGTGACAGCATTTGGAATCTCGCCATGTACTTGCATTTTCTTAACAAATCCTATAGCTTCCAACTCAAGACTATTTTGGGCACAGTTAGCAACCATAGTGTTCCATGAGACAACATTCCTGCTGGCCATGTTATAGAAGACATTTGTTGCATCAACTGGACGTCCAGCTTTGGCATACATATCAATCAAAGAATTGGAAACAAAAATATCAGCATATATTCCCATTCTGACACTAAAACCATGCACTTCTCTTCCTTTCTGGAAAAACTCCAGTTCAACCAACACCGACAGTATGCTAGAAACAGCAATTGAATTCAATTTTATGACGTCTTTAATCATTAACCTGAAACTATCCAAAGCATCCATATAACAGCCTCTATAAGCAAAACTAGTAATGATGGCATTCCAAGTGACGTCATTCTTCTCTACCATCTCGTCAAAGACCTGAATTGCAGCTTCAACCTCTCCGCATTTCCCATAAGCATCGACAAATGCATTTCCTACTCTTACTTTATTATCCATCCCAACCTTTATAGCATAACAATGAATGCCACTTGTAGTTATTCCATCACCAATTCTAGCATAAACTGGTAAAACACTCACCATACTAGCCTCATTTGGCTTAAAATGAGCTATAGAAACCATCTCTATAAATAAATTAATCACTTTGAAATAATACTTATTATCAGAAAGAACACGGATTACTGTATTCCAAGAAACTATATCCCTCTCAGGCATTTCAACAAACACTTTCTCTAAAGCCTCTAAATTACTATAATTCCCATAAAACAACATAAGTGTATTGTTCACAAACACATCTTTATCAAACCCAACTTTAATTATAGCACAATGAACTTCCAATCCTTTCCTAACACTAAGACATTCGGAACAAAGTTTAAGAACAAAAGGGTACGTATAATCATCACATTTGACATTCTCGTTCACCATCTCATTATAAACTACCAACCCGTCCCTATACAACCCCATAACGGAGTGAGCACGAATCATAGTATTGTACAGGAACGAGGAGGAAGGCGAACCCGGAAGGGATTGATAAAAGAGATGGTAAATAGTTGATGGGTCAGCCTGAAAAGTGGAGTACCGGAGAATAAGAGCCGCACAAATGGTGATAGAGCTTGGAAGCACGCCATGGAGGATAGAAATGGCGTGAGCTTGCTTTGCTTGGTTGAGACACTGCGCAGAGGTGCAGAGGGCAAGAAAGTTGTGGCATTTTGGAGTGGAGAGGGAGTGAGTATGCAAGTGTTTGAGAAGTGGAAAATGGAGAGCCAAGCGAACATGGGGGAACATAGGAATGTGAAATCCTGTCTTCTTTCAGATTTCTTCTTTCGAGTTCAATTCAATTTAACGGTTACTATCATGCTAAAAGATCTTATCAATCTTTGACTGGATTATTGAGAACTAAGAAAATATTATTAATAATATTCATAAATGGTTTAAATAATTCATTAAAAATATAATTATTAGCATGTTAAAGATATAAGAAATTATTATTTTATTAATTTAAAAGCGCAACAAGATATTAAGTAAAAAAAATTGATAAATTATTTAAACACAAAATATTATATAATGATATGTATTGTTAGTTTAATTAATTTGATATATATGTTTCACTAGAACCTCACTGCTATGTAGACAGATCTTTTCTACTTAGCTCAATCTTATCACCAAACTTGAAAGAAACACAGGATGCGAAAGGTTGGAGAATTGGAAAACTAAAAGAGATGCTCAGCTATATTATTATTACTTGATTTTACATATGATCTTTACTTGATACAAATGTGTACCCTGAAGAAACTATATACTATAGGGACAACTCAAGTTCCAGCCATTATCTACTTGTTAACCAAGTTGTAATCTGTTCAGGGTTCTCCAAATCAGTCAAAATGGATGAGGCAGGCCACCGGTCCCAATAAAACACTAATAGTATGGCTGATCATGACTCCAAGTCCACATTGTTCTCCAGTTTCAGGACCAAGAATCTCTTACCAGGCTATATATTTCAGCTAGTGAAGAAGCTCTCACGCCTTTCTTTCAGCTTCAAATGATCTTCCTCACCTGAACTGGGAATGTTCTTAGACTGCATACATCCTCTTATATTTTTCATTATAAATCTCTGTATCTGATGGTGCCATTGACATTGAGAAAGAACGTGATAGTGGCTCAGCTTTCCTTATGTTTCTCATCTTTGACTCTTCCAACCTGTGTCGAACCACACAATAGCACATTGAACCAATCGTTGCAAGCATTATTGTGCTACCAATTACAGTTGCATAGATGGCAAGCCATCTTTCATGACGTCCAACAACTATATAGGTGAGGGATATGAAGGCAATGGAGATGAATAGACAAGCCGACCACATAAGCTTGTTTATCACAAACATGAGTTGCTTCTTTGCCTTCTGTTCTATCACAACAATAGATGTCTGGACCACCACAACAGCAAGAGAGATGAACAGAGCAAAACTGTCGAACAAAAAGAAGATTATGAAAGCTGCATTTCTTGCTATGTGTGCTTGGCCAAGTGAAGTTCCAGGTGCTGCCTTTTCAACATATTGGCCAGGTACGGTGAAGATGGCAGCAAAAGCAACAGTTGCAATGAGGACAGCCACGACAGTGGCAGAGTTAATCGCGTTGTTTAGTCCACTGATGTGAAGTTTCTTCACTTTCTTTGCAATTTTCCGCACCTTGAAGCCAGTCTGCCGGGTTTGTTGGAGTTGAGATTGCACATCGTGTTTTATGTCACTCACTGTCTGCTTGAGTTGCTTTGCAGCACTTGGTGGTTTTCCATGATCCTTAGAATGAATAGCGCCAGCTTCTTTTAAAATGGCATCAAGTTCTGGAATTTTAAGTTTTTCAGCAATATCAAGAGGAGTCTGTCCAGACTTATTAGCCGCATTGACATCGATGCCTTCTGCTGCTATCAAACACTGTACAATCTACAATAACATGGGCATCCCACATAGATAAAAAATATCAGATGGGAAACAGAATCTCCTAGGGTATTTCAGAATAATAGTAAAAATCCACAAACATTTCCTTGGAAATCATTCCTTCAATTGATCCTTTTGCATTTGAAACAACTATTGCCATTTGTTATCACCATAACTTGTAACTAGATCTCACTTATTACAATCAACTTTTTATTGCATCAATAAACAGAAAGGTCTACCTTCAGCAACCATTTAAATTTGTCAATTTTCATCACAGTGTTAGGTCTAGGAGACTAGGACTATGAAAAAATTAACTTCAAACCTTAATTCCACCAGGTACTTTAACGGCCTAGGTACCAGGAACGGAAGTCAATGATAAAAGCACAAGTTGCCTTCATGAGTGGCAGTTCCATTTTTTTTTTCGGGGAGGGGGGGGGTCGGGATTGGTGATGGTTACTTTAACTATTTTATTAATTATCCAACATATTGGATTTATTTAACATCAAATCATACATCCATTGCAAAAGGCAACCAATCTTATCCAAATAAATTTTTCTCTTTTGTTCTCAACATAAACACAAAACTCAAAAGTTTGTCCAAGTATAGCTTGCTTAGCTTTTAGATCTAAGGGAAACAGCAATACTTAGTATTTTCAGCAAGTTTAGTGAAATTTCATAGAATGAGATAACTAATTTTCTTTCTTGCTAAATGTGGTAGACCTATAACAGAACAAGATTCATTTCCCGACCAAGTAATGGGTTAAGAAGTTGTTAATATGAATATATCAGTGTGGGAATATCAAGTTTTGTCACACATTTTTTACGAAGAATGGCTCTTAGTCATAAAAAGTTGCATTCCTCAAATTCGCAAATTATAAGAAGTATAGTGTGGGTTCTTGTCTTCATGATAATGGTTCCAGTCCGTATATTGAAGCTCAATCAATTAAAATGTTGGACACAAGCATTGGCACTTAAAGTTTACATACATAATTGCTATTGTGTAGAGGGAGAAAAAAAATAAAAAAGAAAAATTCAAATTTCTTATTCCCAACGGAGCATCAGATACTCCCACTATGCTTGTCTAACCATCCAAAGTAAAAGAGTTACTGTTATGAGGCTGCATCTAATGCATAAACATTATGCTGTTTGAAAACCATCCACTGGACTGATAAAGACATACTTAGGGAAGAATGTAATTCCTAAAAAGTTGGTTTATACATGCTACAGCACCAGCACGATAGATGTTTTAGAAAATTATTTGTAACTAACATGAAGTTGAGAAGCTTATATATTTCCTCCAAGAATTGAAGGTGTTCCCGAGGATTCAGACAGACCAGATTCTCATAGTTCATATTCTTTGGAAAAATTCCCATACAAAATTGTTCACTTAAGAGGCAGCCAAATTCTAGACACTTCAACACAAATTCTACCAGATTGTTGCATTTAAGTCCCAAGCACTAATAAGAAATAGAGAAGAGAATTAGAAGAAACCTGAATCCGACCCTTCCAAGTTGCAATATGGAGTGGTGTGTTTCCTTTGTTGTCTTCCAAATGTAGCACAGAGGGGTCAGGTTTAATTAATTCCTGCACAATCTGTACATTCTGTCCCTTCACAGCCATGTGTAGTGCAGTTTGACCTTTTTTATCAGTCCTGAAACCAATACTAGGATCCTTGCTTAAAAGTGATTTCACAACTTCCAAATGCCCCATTCTCGCAGCCGTATGAAGCACTGTTTTACCATTGTTCCGAGCTATCTTAGCAAGGTCAGAATCAGTATCAAGAAGAAGATTTACTACATCGATGTGTCCCTGAGCTGCAGCAGTGTGTAAGGCAGTGGAATTGAATGAATCTGTAGTCATGTTGAGGTTCGGGAGAACTCTCAACAGTTCTATCAGTACCTCTGCAATTTCGTAAAATGGAGAAATAAGAAATCCGGGTAATGTGATACAAAAAGCACCTAACTTGCAAGAAAAACACCTAAGCTTATAACCCTTTGTCTTACCAGCTCCAATTAAGACAGTCGAACAATATTAAGACACAGAATTTAAATGCTTTTATTACCCTCGCCAGAAAAGTTGTAGAGGTAGCAAATGCTTATTATTTTAGTGGGAAGACGCTGTTGATTTTACTAAATTCTTATCATAAAACCAGCAAGAAGCATAAAGATATAGATTTCCTTTTGCAGCATGGCAATTATGATGAAACATAAGAACGGCATGGCATTTCTATAGAAGTTCAAATAAATACAAGATAAGGGTTTCTAGTCTTCATTTTCAGTAGTTCTACACAAATATTCGGCCAACAGAAGATACTGGTTAATTGTACTTGCATTTTCTTGAAAACATGGATGTTCCATGGTTTACTTTCATTTAACTCGCAGTTTTATGATGCATCATCACAAACTACCACCGCAAAAGTTAACTGCCTAAAAGTCCTGAGACATTGTAAGCTAATTGCACCCCTCAAGGCCTTGATACACGTGGAAGATAAAGGCTGAGACTTCATGTTCAGTAATCCTACAATCATAAAACAGAAAATTTTGCAGGAAAGAGTCATCAAATATCACAACTCGGAAATCACCACTGCACAAATAAGCACTCGTTACAATAGCTACCTGCCTAAAAGCCCTAACAGATTACTATGATAATGGCATGCCAAAATGTTCTAGCAGGATAATGCAGCAACACACGTCATTTTTGCAGAAGCTGAAGCAGCCAACAAGCCAAATTCAGGGCCTGGTTCTTTCAATATTTACTATTCAAAATCAGGTAGAATTAAAGGTGGTGGAATTGCTACTCAGGATTTACATCTATGATATTTAAACATGAGGGGAGATCTAAGTTGTCTCTTCCAAAGAAAATGAAATGAGTGGGGTAACATCTGAAGTGGATATGTTTACTTATCCCATGGTTTGCCCTTTGAATGGACAGAAAGGCAATAAACCAACATGGCACATTCATTAGTCTAAGTCCATCTCTGTAAGAACATCTACAACACCAAGATAAAAAATGAAACAAATGCTCTAAAGTCAAACCAGTTCAAAGCAAATGAAACACCAAAAAGGACAAAAAAAATTCCCAAAGTCAGCATTTTTTATGGCTCTTCCTACCACGACACAATGTAAACTGCCAATAAAGAACGCTTCAATCACACAGAAAGAAAGGGAAACACTCACCGAGATTGCCCTGCTTCGCAGCTACATGGAATGGATCATAGCCGTTATTGGCCACTATTGAGGCAATTTCAACATCTATATATTTCAAGAACTCCCCAACAACTGCAGCATGGCCATTCTCAGCAGCAGCATACAAAGCAGTCTCACCCTCCTGATTCTGCTTGGATAGCAATTCCCTTATGACATCCTCATCAAACTTCTGAAACATTTCCCTCACCTTTGTCAAATTCCCAGCTCGTGCAGCAAGATGAAGTGGGGAGTCCCCTCTTTTTCCTGGCGAATCTTTGCTGCGTTTCTTCTCACCAACGAAGCTTAGTTGCCTCTCCATTGCTAACCTAAAGCTCTTCTGCTTTTCCATTAATCCCCGAAAACTCTTCTGCTTCTCCATTACTCCGCCTCGAAAACTCTGCTGTTTTTCTATCACTCCATGAAAGCTCGGATGCTTTTCCAGTTTTACAGTCCGGGAACTACTTTGACTATCCATGATCAAATAAAAATATAAAGAATTCCCAAAGAATTCAACGAGATGAAAGATAATCAAACTTTCAAATGAATTTTCTATCCTTTATTTCTTCAAGCTTAAAATGCAACTGTTTTCACCATCAATTCAGAGGAATGAAAACTCTCAATCAAATAAAATCCATAATCATTTCAGCTCAAATTCCAAGCTTTCGTCTTTACCACTTTCCTCTAACTTGAAAACCAGGGGTAAAAGATAAACAGTAGTACCCAAAAGTTCAAATTATCTAGTGAAAATCTGCATCAGATTTCACCTAAACCTGAGATTTTTTGGGTAAAGAAGCTCCAAAACTACAAAATAGTTACCTTAATTGAGCCATCCGGATAGACCTTCAACTTTTACCCCAGATATCTGAAAAAAATCGAGCGCCAAACGTCAAAGCAATCAATCAGCAATTTCAGAAGCAAGAACCCTTGAGAGGAAAAAAAAATAACCTCAGTTGCTCATCTACAATCCAAATAGATTGATTAGATTCTCACTTTACGCTACCCCAAAAAGCAAAAAAGGTCTATGGAGGCCCTCTGCTTCAGAATTCGAGAATCTTACGACAATGAATAGGAAAACATCACCCACATGTCTCTAGTTGTTTTGGAGCAGTAATCATAGATGACTACACAATTTTAAATACTCCAGTAGTACTAACTAAATTTAACAGTCACTGAAAGCAAAGCCCACAAATTTCTTTCTTTTCTTTTCTTTTCTTTTTCTTCTTTTCTTTAACTCTCTCGTAGTCGTAGGCACGGAGGGATAAAGAAACCAAAAAGCATCAAACTTTAGACCACGTGAAATGGTGATACTGTGTACCTCTGCAATGATATAAGCGAGTTATTAAAACCACATATACGACTATTTTTTAAATACTTAAAATATAAATCATTTGACTTGATATTATACATAAATAAAAAAATAACATTTTGTTTTCTTTCACTCAAGAGATAAAATATCAAAAATATTTAAATTATGAAATATATGTAAAAAGAATAATATAAAAATTATTTTATGATTTATATTTTGAGATGAAGAGAATATTAATTAAATTAAAAATAATATATATATATAGTAGAAAAATAAATATTCAATCTTTTTAAAACCTCAAATCAATTTAAGAATTTGAAATAAAAAAAAAGAGTAAATTAGTGGTAAGTAACAAATATTTTCTAGAAACAAATAATGGCCGCCATTGATGCTGCCATCAGAAGAGCACTCCTGCAAGACACTGATTGAGATGGAATGGCGGGCCAGCCATCCCTCTCTCTACCACATTTTGCCATTTTAGTAGTCTAAGCTTACCCCACATGTGGGACCCCTTTTGTGGCCTGACAATTGGAGAAACAATCAATCCTCCCATCATCCATCATCACCATGAGAACCCTTATAATATTCTTTAGTTATTTAAATTGAATGTTTATAAATTACTCCATTCATCCATTCAGTTTTTTATTTTTGTTCGTAAATATTAATTTTTTTATATATTTTATTCTCTTTTTATCATAATATTTTAATTTATTTTTATATTTTTTTCACCTCTTTCATCTTTGAAAAAAAGAAACATGAATTTTAATTAAAACATCACCCATAATTAAGAATAGGTTGGAAATCAAAAAAATTTATTAATTTATATAAAAATACATTCATCAATCAACTTATATTAATGGACGAAAAGTATTTTTAATTGAACTTGAGAAAATTACATTTTTATTATTTATATTAATAATATAAAGTATTAATTCATAGAATGTAAATCTATTAAATTAAATAAATTATTAATAAAAATTTAAATAAAATATTTATTTATTTTAAAATATATATTGTCTCTATCTTATTTTAAATATTCATTTTAAATTTATACAAGAATTAATACTAAGTCTTTGAAATGATAATAATTTTTTAAATTACTCTTATTTAATAGTTAGTGAATAAGTATTAATCATTATAAAATAAAATAAAATCTTTAATTAATTATAAACAACTTATACAAAATTTTCATCAATAATAAGAATAAATATATAAAATATATAATAAAATTATAAAGTTATACTGAAATGTAACAAACATTTCAAGAAAGAAACACGAACAATTACAAGCAATAAAACAAAAGCAAGCCATGAGGGGGCAAACTGAAAAAGCAGAGGCTGCCAAATACTACATGTTTTGGCTTGTTGCGAATAATCAATCACTCGTCGTCTTCCTCAGAGTCTGAAGCAAAAGGACGCGGCCGATAATGGCAGACCCGACCACTTGGGGAGGGTGGGGGGAGGGCTAATCTTTCTTTATACTATTATACTACTACTACTATGTTAATTCATCACTCATCAGAGTCCGAATAAATCCATAAAAAAACCAGGGTATTTATTATATAACTTTATAGTAAAACTCCTTTTTATGATACTCTTGTAGGAGAGATATGGGCATTTTTCAATTAGGGAGGGTTTGATTTGAAATTCATCATGCATGTGCCTCTTATCTAGCGATGTATATATATATATAGTTGATTTAGAAGTTTCCCAATTGAGCAAAGCCATCATCAGCCATGGAAAATTGGAATCCTCCAAGAAGCATCACACTATTGCATGCATTAGTGTAAACCAACTCATATCAATAACAATGCAAGCATCAATGTTATTTTAGTTTGCTCCAAATATAAATACTCTCTCATTTCAAAATATAAGAGTTTTTGTTACCTTTTTTTAGAGTTCTTTTGTTTATTATTTGTAATATTGTCTTTACTTATTTTATATATCATATTATATGATTTTAGTTCTAAAAACGAGTATATACAATAAATAAAAGGATATTTTAGAGATAAAAATCTTTTTAATATGTGTCTAATTCTTTCTAACAATCTTATATATTTTGTGATAAAGATACAATTTGTTTATAATAAAGAAAAAGGCATACTTAACATGTGTGCAAATTCTCTTTGCCAAATAGATTCCTCTTTGTTTAACTTTTTGTACAACGAGTTTTCCACTTTGAATTGACTCATACTAAAGTTAGAGACTACTACTATAATGCCATGGAAGACTTTGGTCTCCGTCTGCCTTCAGAAAATTGGAATCCTCCAAGAAACATCAGACTTCATGCAAAGATTCATCTTTCTCAAGAATTTGTTACATTTAAGTTTGAAATGAGTTATTACAATTGCATAAAGTACTATATTAGGATGCATGACACAATACATAGTAGTAATATCTTGGTACATACCATAATGCTCCATAAATTATGCATGCATGAGTGTAAACCAACTCATATATCAATAATAATGCAAGAATCAATTATACTCGCTCATTCTCAAAATATAAGTTATTGGAGTTATACGTGGTGTTTGTCTGTAAATATAAATTATTTTATTATCTTTTAAGCATATTTTATATTTTATTTCTCATAATACTTTTATTTATTTTTATATTTCCTTTAACTTCTTTCATCTTTGTAAAAAGGAAAAGTATAAGTTTCAATAAAAATTCACACATAATAATTAATAATATTTTATAAACAAAAAAAATTAATCCAACTACTTACATTTTCGAAGTTCGGGTTATTTTTGTTGGCTCCAAATATAGTTTGCTTACAAATTACAATAAAGAAAAAGACATGCTTAACAAAAGTGTGCACATTCTGTTTGCCAACTAGATTCCTCTTTGTTGAACTTTTACTACAAACCAGTTAGTGTGAGTTATCCACTCTGACTTGACCCGTACCTAAAGTTAGATAATACTACTAGTATAATATATTGTTAAGGACTTTGGAACTGGCCTTTAAATGTTTGAAGGTTCCTGCCTTTCAAGGAATGTCTATTAAAGAGTTGATCTCGTCAAAGAAAACTGCAGCATTGGAAGTGTTGGAGAGTTGTTTGATTCATAGTTGACCACGAATGATGATGGAGAGAAGTCAAAAAACCCACCAAAGGAAATGCAAAGATGTGTTGCTCCACTACTCTTCCACCTTTGGAAAGTTTGGAAAAAACCGTTAAATGAACATTATCTCCGTCTCTTTTTATAAAATATATTAATAAAAAAATTTATTATTAATTATAAAATATTTTGATATTTTCTATTATTATTATATATATATATATATATAGTTGATTTAGAAGTTTCCCAATTGAGCAAAGCCATCATCAGCCATGGAAAATTGGAATCCTCCAAGAAGCATCACACTATTGCATGCATTAGTGTAAACCAATTCATATCAATAACAATGCAAGCATCAATGTTATTTTAGTTTGCTCCAAATATAAATACTCTCTCATTTCAAAATATAAGAGTTTTTGTTACCTTTTTTTAGAGTTCTTTTGTTTATTATTTGTAATATTGTCTTTACTTATTTTATATATCATATTATATGATTTTAGTTCTAAAAACGAGTATATACAATAAATAAAAGGATATTTTAGAGATAAAAATCTTTTTAATATGTGTCTAATTCTTTCTAACAATCTTATATATTTTGTGATAAAGATACAATTTGTTTATAATAAGAAAAAGGCATACTTAACATGTGTGCAAATTCTCTTTGCCAAATAGATTCCTCTTTGTTTAACTTTTTGTACAACGAGTTTTCCACTTTGAATTGACTCATACTAAAGTTAGATACTACTACTATAATGCCATGGAAGACTTTGGTCTCCGTCTGCCTTCAGAAAATTGGAATCCTCCAAGAAACATCAGACTTCATGCAAAGATTCATCTTTCTCAAGAATTTGTTTACATTTAAGTTTGAAATGAGTTATTACAATTGCATAAAGTACTATATTAGGATGCATGACACAATACATAGTAGTAATATCTTGGTCCATACCATAATGCTCCATAAATTATGCATGCATGAGTGTAAACCAACTCATATATCAATAATAATGCAAGAATCAATTATACTCGCTCATTCTCAAAATATAAGTTATTGGAGTTATACGTGGTGTTTGTCTGTAAATATAAATTATTTTATTATCTTTTAAGCATATTTTATATTTATTTCTCATAATACTTTTATTTATTTTTATATTTCCTTTAACTTCTTTCATCTTTGTAAAAAGGAAAGTATAAGTTTCAATAAAATTCACACATAATAATTAATAATATTTTATAAACCAAAAAAATTTTATTCGGCATAAAAATTAATCCAACTGCTTACATTTTCGAAGGTCGGGTTATTTTTGTTGGCTCCAATATAGTTTGCTTACAAATTACAATAAAGAAAAAGACATGGTTAACAAAAGTGTGCAAATTCAGTTTGCCAACTAGATTCCTCTTTGTTGAACTTTTACTACAAACCAGTTACTGTGAGTTATCCACTCTGACTTGACCCGTACCTAAAGTTAGATAATACTACTAGTATAATATATTGTTAAGGACTTTGGAACTGGCCTTTAAATGTTTGAAGGTTCCTGCCTTTCAAGGAATGTCTATTAAAGAGTTGATCTCGTCAAAGAAAACTGCAGCATTGGAAGTGTTGGAGAGTTGTTTGATTCATAGTTGACCACGAATGATGATGGAGAGAAGTCAAAAAACCCACCAAAGGAAATGCAAAGATGTGTTGCTCCACTACTCTTCCACCTTTGGAAAGTTTGGAAAAACCCGTTAAATGAACATTATCTCCGCCTCTTTTTATAAAATATATTAATAAAAAAATTTATTATTAATTATAAAATATTTTGATATTTTCTATTATTATTATATATATATTACTTTCAATTTTATTTCTATTTTATTAATAAAAAAAATAGAACGAATATTTTATTTTTAAAATAATAAAATAAAATAAATAAAATAATTTATTAATATATATAAAATTACCAAAAACATGTAGTAATATTAAGGAATATATTATGGATTTGAATAGTATAAAAGACTTTGAAGAAATAAAAAAGGAGAGAACACATACGTGTGATTGCTTTGAACTGGCTAAATGGTTAGTTTTCAATTATTTATAAGCTGGAAAGATGTGGTTACAAACAATTCTTTTACCTAATTTTCAACCATTACATTTTGCGTGGATAGTTTGACTAGAAGTTTTCCTAAGATGATGATGATGATGATGATAAGGGTTCCTTGAGTTATGTTGACTACTACTATTACACATGAGTTTCCGCAGCATACCAAGAAGAACGCTGACAAATTTGGGGGTGGTGGACTTTGTTAATTTATCATGTTCTGAATTGGATCCTTCAAAACAAAAAAAAAAAATTGGATCCTTGAAAAGAAAAGTTTTGAATTGGATAATTTACAATAAGGTTGCTTGAGCTTTTTTTGTATAGCAAAAATAAAAGATTTTCAACTTACACTAGTCTAAGGAAAAAGCAAAATCTAATGTGGAAGTCTTGAGACCTTAGTCTGGGCAAGATTTTAATCTTAAAAGAAAAATATAAAGAGCCCAGTAAATTCAATCTTGATGTGTTGTTTGCTTTGAATGAGGCCATTCCAATATCTCAGCATCCAATAGTAATAATACTTTATCAATTGCAACAATAATGAAAGGAGCAGGTTTCAAAAATTTGTGCAGAAGCATTTTTCTGGGGGGTGGCCACCACCCACCAAGGAGGTAAAATGACCCCTCACCTTTTCTTTTTTTAAAAAAAATAAATAAAAATTGAAGATACGATTTTCTTTTTTCACATTATGAATAATAGTATTAATATATAAAATGTAATTAATCAATTATTTAAAATTTTAATTTTAATTTAAAAAACATATTAAATGTTCAAAAATTTAAAAAATTCATTGACTTTAATTAAGTTACAAAACTATTATTGATATTAATATAATAAATTATAAAATCTATAAATTAAATACAAATTGGTAAGAGATAGAATTATAAATTAATTATATATAAATATCTTAAATTATAAATATTATTAATAAAACTTTAAATATTTAAATAAATTGAACATTTAATTTCAAACAAATTAAAATAAAAGAATAAAGATTTAATTCTGAATAAAAAAAATATTATTTATAAAAATAAATATAACCCATGAAGTTGATAAAAAAATTAAAATTTTAAAGCTAAAAGATATATTTTATAAGAAATATAAATATTGATTTTAATGTGATGTCCAAATTTAGTCCATGCTTATTTCCCTGCGTATCACATCACATGCACTATTATTTATGAATCTCATCATTTTTGGCAACTACCAAGCCTGACGTTATGTCCCATCAATTTGCTATGAAAACGCAACCTTAAAAGAACGAATCCAACAGTCGCGAACAAAGACCTTGTTTGAGTTCGTTTAGCACCCTTTAGCACGTTAAATTCATTTGTATAATAATCAATTCGATCTCAAATAAGGATTAATACTCATTTATTATTCATGCGAACATTATATTTAATTTAATAATAATTTTTTATATATTTTAATATAATATTTATTTTTATATTATATAAAAATATAATTTTTAAAATAAAAATTTTAAAATATTAATCAAATTATCTATAAATATTGCAATAATAACAATGATCTAACAAAATCAATACCATTTTTTATATTAATAATTATGCATTGTTAGTTAAACTTAATAAATATACATTATTTGAATTTATTGTATATATATTTCATTCCTTATTTTATTCATCATAGTATCAAATTTTTAAATATAGAACATGTGCATATATTAAATTATTTTAGAAAAAAGAAAACACATTCACATCCGAACAAATCGATCAGTTTCGAATCGATCAATTTCGAACTCAAGCTAATCGAATAATTCAAACTTAGCTCATTAAATTAAACGAACCGAATACAAACAAACTCGAACTGTAAGAACAGATAATCATACGAATTCGAAGATAAATTTTTAAACCGAATATCAAATTCGAAGCTAATCGAACGCTAAACAAACAAACTCGATCAGTGTTTGATTAGCAGCGGTTCGACTCGATTGCAACACTAACCCACCCCACCTAAAAACAAAAATCAAAGGAAAGAATTCTGGTAGTGCACCCATAGTCAATATGGAATAGGTTAGTATTAACTCAATAATCAACCATGTACTTGGAAAAAGAGGGGAAAAAAATGTCGTTTACAACTCCATAAGCATCATTGAGACTTGTACATCAGCTACTAGTGCTTTGTTCAGATATAAATATCAGCAAGGATCTCGAGTAGAAAGCTCTTTAGTGTAGAATGGCGAAGAGATGAATTGGGATACCAAAAGTCAGCAGTAACAAGGATGCCATTGTATTTCCAGTATATAGGCTTTCCCATCGTCCCATTACAAAGAACCAATGAAAAAACTGTGTACCATGCGGCTTCTTCCCCCTTCAACTTTATCTGGTTACCTTGAAACTCTACATGACCGCAAAATATGAATTAGTAAGTTAATATAAGACACTTGAGATAGAAAACAATACAAGCAACTATTACATATATCCACACAAAATGCAATCAGCCTGCAGACTTGACGGTAACTTTTAGTGAAGTGAAGGTTGGTTTACACCAAGCATTTTAATTTTAAACAAAACCTCAATAAATTCGAGCCCAAATACCTTTACTCTTTCCAGGAGATCCTTAGCATGGGGATCATTCCTAAAGTGTTCATTGACAGGCTGCAAAGCATTTGAGAAAAGAAGTAGATCAGACAGAGAACAGAAGCAAAGACAAAAAAATTAAGAAATGCAGAAAATCTTCATCAATGATAGAGCTCCAAACATCCCAAAAAAAAAAAATCAAAGAGCTCCCTGGCTTTGACTAATCTTTGTACTGCTAACACCATTTGATAGGTCTTAAAATGTCTTTCAATTTCCCTACTTATTTATGCTTCAATATGGAGGGTAATTGAAAGGAGAGTTTGGGGTTCTCTGTCAATATTTGATCTGTATCCTCGTGGTGGTAATAATGTTATGAATGTTAACATTTCCCTTTCATCATCTTTGCATAGATAAAGGGTTCCTAAAAGCACCAATGAGTTTATGGTGCTTCTTGATTTTCCCAACAGCCCGTATTTAGCTCTACAGATCAAAGCATTGCTAGTTAAAGAGACCACCTTTTCTGTCCAAAATACATGATTAAAAGGAGTCAATTTAGTCCTCAAGAAGCCTGAAACTCTTCAAATCTATGATGCCCTTGAATTAGACAATATCGGGGGAATTTTCTGGAGTGGCAAGTCAGTTTCCTTCTCTAATTCCACTCAGGCTAAATTGCTTATCCAACTTTCTAACTGACGGAAGGAAATTTGAAGGAATTGGAAATCCTACAAATTTGGATAGGGTTTTAAATGTGTTTTTTGTTTTGTTTTGAAATAAAATTATGATTGGATAAGAATTTTTTTCATTGAATTTGAAAGCTGATTGATATATGTTTTGAGCCCAACATCATTCATAATATTATAAAATATATAAAACATAATTAATAAATTATTTGATTGTACTTTTAAGTAAAAAGTAAAAAAATATATTGTTTAAGTGATTGAGTGATCCCATGTATACGGTTAGAAAAAAGTGTTTGAGAGATGTTTTTATGAGGAATTGAAAAACTGAATTTGAGAGCCAATCCAAATATAGCTTAGTACTAGTCTTTGGAAGAGAAGAAAGAAAGGACGGCAGAGTTTAATTGGGCAATAGGTAGGTTTAGGGATGGCAATGAGGCGGGGATTATTGGGGATTCGATTCGCCCCGCCCCGTTTGGATTCAGGATTCCCCGACTTCAGTGGGGGCGGAGGCGGGGGCGGGTTCTAAAATGTGGGGATTAGCGGGGGCGGGGATTGATTTGTCCCCACTGAATCCCCGCGGGGATTCGCCTTCGTAAATCCCCGACTTCGGCTTCAGTATCTCTAATAAAAATATTATTTTATTCCTAGTATTTTTTTTTAAAAGAAAACAATTTTATCCATTTGGTTACTTTAAAAAAAAATTAAAATAAATTGAGTTATATTATTAAAGGAGTTTACATTATTATACCTATCTAACTATAAGTTTATATTATTAAATATGTGGATTCAAATGAGTTTATATTATTGACTAATTAATTATGAATTATATTATTAAAAATGTAAATTAAAATAGTTATATTATTATTTATGTAACTATATATGAACATTAAAAAAACTATGTAAATATGATTATTAACTATATTGATTTAAATGAATTTATATTATTAAATATATACTTAACTAATTATGAATTATATTATTAACTGTATTGATTCAATGAGTTTATATTATTAACTATGTAGATTAAAATGAGTTTATATTATTGACTAAGTAATTATGAATCATATTATTAAGAATGTAAGTTAAAATAGTTATATTATTTTATTTATGTAACTATATATGAACATTAAAAGAACTATGAAACTATGATTATTAACTATATTGATTTAAATGAGTTTATATTATTAAATATATACTTAACTAACTATGAATTATATTATTAACTGTAATGATTCAATGAGTTTATATTATTAACTATGTAGATTAAAATGAGTTTATATTATTGACTAAGTAATTATGAATTATATTATTAAGAATGTAAATGAAAATAGTTATATTATTTTATTTATGTAACTATATATGAACATTAAAAGAACTATGAAACTATGATTATTAACTATATTGATTTAAATGAGTTTATATTATTAAATATATACTTAACTAACTATGAATTATATTATTAACTGTATTGAGTAAATGAGTTTATATTATTAACTATGTAGATTAAAATGAGTTTATATTATTGACTAAGTAATTATGAATCATATTATTAATCATGAATCATATGTGAAGATTAAAAAAAATTATATAACTATAAATTATATAGTTGAAAAAAAAATTTAAAAATTGAAGTGGAGTCAAAGAGGGGTCAAACAGGAGGTCAAACAGGGGTCAAAACGAGGCAAAAACGAAGCTGAATTGGGGGCGGGGACGGGTGTTCTAAAGCGGGGTCGGGGTCGGAGTCGGGGTTTCTTCAAACATTCTAAAGCGGGGTCGGGGTCGGAGGTAGGGGACTCCGGCCCCGCTTCGCCCCATTGACATCCCTAGGTAGGTTGCAGATAGCTTTCAAAAATATTGAAACTTTGAGAATCAATTTTTCTCCAACCAGATGAGAACTGAAACAGGACAAAATCCTCAAGTCCTTAATAGTTTAGGTATTAGGTTTATTCTATTTTATGAAATTTAGAATCCTTGTTTGTCTACTTCCCTTATAAATTATTATTCTTAGAGTACAAGAATCTTTATTGGGTTAGTATTCTAGGTTTAGGATCTAAACAATTCTATTTTTCAGCCTTCATATAAGGAGATATACATAGTTATGACAATTATATGGAATTGCTGTTGGCTTTTGTTCTTTTTATAAGAACCTACAGTTTTCAAAAGAATCTTTCTTAGATTGGTTTAATAGCTAGGCATGTCAGTGTTTCCATTTCTCTTATTCTCCAACCATACCAGTCCACGAACCCAATATATGGCTTACCTTTAAAATCTGGTTGAGTGCTTTTGACAATGCAAGTTTAAGATCAGCTGGAAGCAGCAACCCACTTTCATATTCTGCAGCTAAGTCTTCAAAGTTGTGATAGGTCCTGCATACAATGTAAGAGAAGAATAGATCAGTACATATGAAGACATTGAAAACACAGAGTGACCAACATACAACAGAACAATGAATGCACTTGATTAAATGTCTCTACTAGGTGACTCAGCAGATTTAATATAGACATTCTGACATATTAAAAGAAGCACAAATGCATAAAAGAAAGGGATAAAGGAAGAAAAAGAATAACAATAGCTCATTGAAATCAAAACACTCACTTTTCACCACCATTTTCAGCACTTCGCCTAACATTGAACTCGTTCAACCAAGGCAAAACGATGTACTTAATGTACTCCAGACATGGATTATCTTCCACTTCATTTAGAGGGCAGTAAGCTCCCTCTATTTTGACATTTACATCTTCCTGACATAATAAGAATCAGTTATTAGAAAATCAAGTATTAAGTAACATTGATCATAACATCCAGAGATTATGATAAGTGAAAGTGCATACTCCCAACTAATCATTTCAGACACAAAAAAGATGCAAACATTGCATTAAATAACTAATGCTGTTATGCCAAGTATAGGCAAGAACATTATACCTCTTCATCCTCCATGAAGATGGCAGAAGATGGGTGGCTTTTTGACATCTTCCCTTGCCCTTGAATCAACCCAGGGAGCATATCTACACAGCAAAGGGATAGTGGCTTAAAAAAAAAAAGAAGACAAAACTGCATGTAATTGAGGATTCGACTCCAATGAAAGAAAGAAAGGACCATACGATGAGACAAGATAATGGGCTTATTTTTCCTCTTGATATCATCACAGTACTCTCTTGCAAGAACATTCACTTTCCGCTGGTCCATGCCTAATTGGCAAATGTCTGCCTGAAAGATTAAATACAAAGATTCCATTCCCAATTATTTTATTTTCTGGTAAGTCAATCATGTCAACCTCGACATGGTAAATATAGACAATTTAATCAAATAGTTAACAGGAAAAGAGTACTGACATGTTATCTATCTATAGAAGATAACATGTTTGCAACCCATTCGGCAAACATACATGGATATAAAAAGCCTGATTGAGGGAGTGGAAAAAATAGTATCCAAAAATCAACATTCAAAGTTCCTTGAGACAACAATACAGGAATCGATTGCAAAGGGGATTACATGTTTGAGGAGAAGTAAGCATTTCTATTAAAATTCGATCAATATATCTTACCCAAAAAAAAAAAACACTCCCTTTAGGAGAAGGAAAAAATAAAATAGAATGTTATGACCCAAAAGAGGTTAGGGTGAATTGAACTCCTATTAACGGCGCACAGTTAATAGCTAAGGATGAATGAGTTAGGCTAGCCTAGCTACTAGCATTATGGTGGAGTAATAGAAAGATTCGATGATGATGCAAAATCTACAACTCCCAAACTCTTGGGCACAACAACAATGGTTCAGATTCAAGCCATAGAGATACTTGTATGTTCTCTTATGCATGTTACCTTCAGGAAGAAAATATCAGCACACTGCATGCATGGGTAAAATATTTGACCTGCTGAAAACATATCTTGATCTGAACGGCCCATAATTTGACAGCACCTAATGAATTGGAACACAAAAATAGATGAGAACAAAGTATTCTTTAGATTAAGCATGATTAAAAACTAAATTAGAAATTATGCAATTTACAAACTTGTCACCTCACTATCCTTTTAACCTTGTTTCTTCGTGCTATGTCCATCACAATAGACCAATACTCACTGGATCTGGAGTTAATCTCTTCAGAAGACCACAGAAATTCTACACCTTCCATTCTCATCCCAACAGCTTTCCATATCTCAATCATATATTCCCCAACAACTCGGATTTTCTCCAAATCACCACCGAACTTGTTGTTTAGCTGAGCAAACCAGTCTGCAATCCATATTTTCACACGGCACCCAGCAGAAGTAAGCTTGTTCACGCTGATTGCCTTCATAACACCCTGCTTGGCAGTAAAAATATATTAAACAGATGCAGAAACAAAAATGTTGAAAAGGCATGCCATAGATTAAATGGTCTTAGAACCTAACATAACTTTAAGCAAAAGATGGATCGATTATTGACTTTACCCAAAGTTGCCCATTAAATTTTTTAGAAAAATATAGGTGAAAATTTTCTGGAGTAATTGACTATCAACAAGCAGAAACCTACACTGATTGAATACAATGTAGATCAAGCCAGTTCTGGACAAGAAATTTAGCCAGTTGATCAAACCATATTTAAAGCAGAGCAGATACTCTAAAGAGGAGATTGTTAAAGCCCAATGCACAGCTCACATCTAAGAACTGAAAAGGACTGAAAGAGCAGAAAAACCTATTCTTGTAAAAGCTACCTTGGAGATGCTTAACTGTCATGACTACGCATTTTATATTGATTTCTAAAAACTGCTTTTTCAAAAGCACTCTTTTAGCTGTTGAAAAGTATCCAACAACTGAGAAAAAGCTTAGAGCTCCTGTCCAAAAACACCCTAATCTTTCAAAAATATTTTTGATATGATGCAAGCAATCAATATTTGCAAAAGTAGAAAAAAAAACCGACATCGTAAATGATATTTACCAAGTGAAAATTATTGAAGATGCACAAAACACAATCTGCATTTTATAAAAATAAATACATAAATGTGTTTTTGTGTGTGTATGTGTGTGTGTGTGTGTGTGTGTGTATTAATAAAAATTTGGACCCACGTTACAGACCTGTGCAATGTGCATTCTGCCTGAGGGCTCAAATCCATCATAGCAGATGGGTAAGGGTTTTTTCGCCAAAAGATTCATTAATTCATCCTCTTGTATGCACTCCTCCCCAATACTTCTCACAATCCTGAATTTCTCCTCTACGGTCATCCTACATATCCAACAATTTTCCAAAAATCACTAAGAGACAGCAATTGAATCAGTACTTACAAAATACACAATTTTCAACAATTAAACTCCAATGCATACTAAAAAACAGTATAATAACCACATGTTTATTCAAAATACATATAGAAACACAGAGATTACCCTGAGGTAGAAGCATCCGCATTGCTAGCAGATAAAGCTTGTGGCAGTAATGAAATGGTCAACTCTGAAGGAGGCGCATTTTCATCCATGTTGACAGCTGCTTTTGCTTAATTTCAATTCTGCTACAAAATCCATTGTCCAATTCCAACATTCAATATGATATTCATAAATAACAAAGTTCATGGCATCCCCAATACAATCATCAATATAAATACCAGAAATAACAATAAAAGCACAAATCATCACCTTCAGTCAAAGTCAATAGCTCAAATCTAGCTCACCTAAAAAAATATATAAAAATAATTAATAATGCTTTATTTTGATGCAATTTTCAAAATACTAGTAGAAGAAAAATAATAATATATTTAGGGGATGTATTTAATTGAGACTTTTAATGACTTTTAAGATTTTGAAAATTTAAGTGTATTCAATTGAAACTTTTTTAAACTCTTTAAAAGTCTTATGGTATTCAATTTATAAAATCTAGACTTCATGAGACTTTGAAAATATGTAAAATGTTGGACTTGATCTTTTATATATATAAATTGATGATTGAATTATGGAATTATGTGGTTTTGTTATTTTATATGAATTTTATGATGATTGATAATTGCTTGAAGAAGGTTTTTTTATGGCTGCGATTTTGGCGATTGTTAGTCCAAATATTCAGAATCTTAGTTCTAGAAATCTATCTTTCTGCAAATTAGGAACGAATTATAAGAGATGAGAACACCCACGGCATATTGAAATTCTTTCAACAAGTAGTCTTCTTTTTTTTCTTTTATCTGAAGTATTGATTCTCTTTATATTAATCAAAATAATTGTGCATATTCAGGAACTAGGCGTAAGAAGAAAGTAGGCAAAAATCTTAACTTGAGGCAATTGGAGGGAATGGAGAACAAAATAGAAACAAACCTTTTCTTTGTAAAGGTTTTAGGATATGACAAGAGTTGCATATACTACAAACATGTCTCGCGCTTCTTAGAGTTACTAGTTTACTTATTCAAATTTATATTATAATAGCTTTGTACAACATAAACATTGAACTGTTAGATTTTACTGTTAGCATGGTAGTTTCTGGTTATTGTTATAAAAATCACTATAATACCCTATTACACATGGCTTGATGGTGAGTCAAATAGTTTATAGTAAAAAATAGGAAGACAAAAGTCATTAATATTTTATTAATGTAAGATATTGGGGAATGGAGAACAAAATAGAAACAAGATCAATCATCCAATTCCTAAAACAAGGAAACAGATCAACTATCGAAAAATTGGTTGCCCTTGTATACAAGAAATATGCACAATGCTAGCCAAACTAACAGAAAATACCTACTGTCCCATTTATTTATTGTCCAATGAACATGTAGAAAGTCCTAAAGTTCATGTATTTGATCAATTCTCAAAGAAAAGAAACACTCTTAGAGCAGAATTGGAGATTTGTAGAGAAACCAAAAGTGCTATCAATAAATTCCTCAATTTAACTATGGTTCCCTCGCTTTCAACTTTGGGGGCATGTTCTAGATGCATCTATGACAATGTTTCATTTACCTCAGTTTGAAAATGGATTTGGTATGTAATTTCTTTTCTTTTTCAATTGTTTATCCTTTTGGAGGATTAGAGAATTCTCTCCATGTGTTCTTTGGTTAAATACAGCATAGAAGCCTACTCTAATGTATCATCTTTAGAGTCTTGATAAGTATTTTTTTATTGTCTATAATTTTTAATATTATATTTGATTGAGTTAAAAACAATACCTTGATGATTATTTTAATTATTTAAACATGTACATTCTTGTAATAGTAATAATGGAAGACCTGTCACAAGGAAATGACAAAGGTTCAAGATATGAGAAATGGACCTTTGAAGAGCACAATGCACTGCTAAAACTCCTGGTTTATGCAGCTACTCGTGGATGACATAATAGCTCTGGCAAATTGAACAAGATAACATTAGAAAAACATATGCTTACCCCTCTTAATAAAAAACTAGGTACACAAAAGATTTATGGCCAATATAAAAGCTGTGAGAAATGGTTTAAAAATTAGTACAGCAAATATGCAAGGCTTATGCATCATAACTCTGGCTTTGGATGGGATCTTGTGACAAAAAAGTTCACAGTTGATGACGAAGTATGGGAGGATTACTTTAAGGTAAGCTTATTTTGTTAAAAGAAATAATATCAATAAATATGATTCATACATTAGCACTTACAATTGTATTTTTTTTTCCTTTACTAGGCTCATCCTGAAAATAGAAATTACAAGACAACACTTTCCTAAACTATGATGATTTGAGAATTGCTTTTGGAAATGGAACTGCTATTGGGGGTAATTCAATTGCAGTCGAAGAAGAGACATATGCTAGGACAATTGAGATAAAAGAAAGGAGGGAAAATATTAGTTTAATAGATGAGTTCCCATATGATCCTAATAGTGCATCAATTATTCAAACAGATATAGAAGAAACTCAATATCATCCATCATCTCATGGGTTCGAAAAAGAAGCTAGTTAGATATTATAGACAAACTCACTCATAATGTTGACAAGTTTGTTCATGCTATTGACTCCATTGATATGAAAGAGTACAATTGTTGGGATGTTATTAATGGGATCCCAAACTTGAATGATGAGGATCATTTCAAGATCCTTGATTTGCTTAATTCAAGAGCAAAGAAATCTGAAT
The DNA here is from genome assembly GCA_019593545.1 of Apocynum venetum. NCBI lineage: Eukaryota > Viridiplantae > Streptophyta > Magnoliopsida > Gentianales > Apocynaceae > Apocynum > Apocynum venetum. Next base: position 1,233,182 of record SRSM01000327.1, on the reverse strand, counting down.
TCTTTAATATGACACAAGATGAGCGCGTTGGCTAGATAAAATATAAGTTGAAATAAGAATTTTTTTCTTCTTTTTTTTAGATGAGATTAATAGTAAACTTTATAGTTTGGACATGTTCTTTACTAAAGTTTTTATGTTTTTTTGTTGTTATTTCTAGATTTATTTTATTTATTAGTTAATATGTTGATCTTGGATTTTTTGAATTTGAATTGATAATAAATTTTTACATTTTATTTAGCACTTATTCATGTGTATTTTAGTAGTAATATTCTATATTTGCTCAACAATATGATTCACCTATTGCATATCTTTATGGTTTTAATTGTTTTCTTCCCCATTATTTAAGTGTTCCTATTTATATAATGTCTCATACTAACATGCAAGAAGATTATGAAAATGAGTTGGAAGATGTTGAAGAAGATAGACGTATTGAAGCATTGTATCAAGCCATCAAATACTCATTGTTTGCTACTCAATCAATTATTTGGGTTAGTTGAGTATTTGTCTAATATGCGCAATGAGTATGTCGAGCGTTCCCTTCTTAGAAAATAAAAAAATAGACATAGGTCTAATTATACAAGTAAAATGTTAAGGGAAGATCCAGAAAGCTTTCGATAAGTTTATAGAATGTATCCTGATGTATTTTTGAAATTATGTGATATCATTCGAGAAAAATCACCATTAGAAGATAAAAGATTTATTTGCATTGAAGAAATGCTTGCATCATTTTTACACATTGTTGGTCAGAATACACAATATTGTGTAATTCGTAAAACCTTCGATTGATCGTAATTCGCAACTAGTCAAAGTTTTAACAAGATTTTGCAGACATTAAACAAACTAGCAGAAGATATGATGGTCAAACCTGGATTTGCAGCAGAAAATTGTATCCTTACTTTAAAGTAAGTGATGATTTTATTTTCATTATTGTTACTGTTTTCATTTATTATTTAATTATGTATTTATATTTTTTTTTACTATCTCAGGATTGCATTGGAGCTCTTAATAGCATCCATATTCCAGCAATGATAACAGGGCGAGATACAAGTAGCTATAGAAATCGACATGGTATACTTTCACAGAATGTTTTAGCTTTTTGTAACTTTGATTTGGAATTTATATATGTGCTTAGTAGGTGGGAAGGATCAACACATAACTCTAGGATGTTGAGTGATGCTTTAACTAGGAGTAAGGTGTTGAGTGATGCTCTAACTAGGAGAAACGGACTTATTGCCACATGGTATAAATTTTTATTGTCTTTTATAATTCAACTTGACTTTAATTTTTTAAATTACAAAAATATATATTTTAAGTTAATCACTTATTTTTTCTTCTTTTTTATGTTTAGGAAAATATTTTGTGGTAGATTGTGGATATCCAAATCGGCGTCAATTCTTACCTCCAAACCGAGATAGCCGTTACCATCTTCAAGATTTATTTTGCTGGTCATGGTCCAGATCCTGAAAATTCAAAGGAGTTGTTTAATTTTCACCATGCTTAACGTAGTAGAAAGAATATTTGGAATATTTAAATCAAGATTTACAATTTTTAAATCAGTCCATTTCCATATCGTACACAGCAATGTTGGTGTACAACAACAACAAATCTTAAACCATATTTATTTTCATTTAAATATGCATTTCCATATTTGAGGAAGATGCATATGTGGTGTGAATGTAGAAGATTTTGAACCATATTTTGAAAGTCAACAACAACAAAAGAAATACAAATGTATGAGGGATTATATTGCAATCTAATATATGGAATGATGTTGAGAATTTAGATTGCAATATTAGAAGCCTTATGAAATTTATTTTATATTTAAAATGAAATCAATAAAAGTCTCAACAAATCCAATGTCATAATTATTTTTAAAAACTTTTTTTATGAATCTATAAAAGTCTCAACAAACCAAAAAAGTCTTTAATAAAAATCTCATTGGAATTTTCTAGATTCCTATTCAATCTATGAAATCACTTAAAATCATACAAAATCTCATACTTAAAAAAATTCATTAAAAGTTTCTTAATCGAATACACGCCCTTAAAATAATCAAGATCAAATTCATAATTTGACCCCTCATCATCATCCATATTCTCTAAAAAACAATGACACCTTGCTAAAAAAATTTGCAAAAATTAAATGAAAATAGAACGGCGCCCAGTTAGAACCTTACAGCAATCCTATTTTTTCATGAATCAAATTTTTTAAAGCTTACAGCTTCTTACCTATCAAAACTATGAAAAAGATTGACCTTAAATTTTTTTTAAAAATCTAAAAATATATAAATATCTAGTTTACGCAACTTTGCTCTACAACCAAAAAAATAAATTATTTTAATTATCATAATCAACACAGAGGAAAAATTACACAGTGACTCATCTTGAACAACATAGGTGATGCAAAATGTTAGTAGAAAAGCAAAGCAATAAAGAGCAAAAAGAGCAGACGTTTTTTGTTTCGTCCTTTTAAACTTATGGCGTCCAATCAAATTGCAGCATGAAGAAAACCATACAACCAAGCAGAGAGCTCAAATATGAACTCAAAAATGGTCAACATTGACCCAAGTATCAAATATGAACACATGAACAGAGTCTTCTTTTTCCTTCTCTTTTCAAGAAAAACCTCTATAAGAAAATTTTGAAAAATTAGACCCTCCCATCGTAGAAGATCTCATGTCCAAGAATGTCCTTACAAGATATCCCATAAATTAAATAAGAATTAGAAAATTAACGCCAAAACCAGTGAAATAGAGAAACTTACTGGATGCGTTGACGTGAAAGTTTGCACCTCGAGGGCAGGCGAGCAGCGTCAATGTCAACTATGGCGAGGCGACTAACGACAGTGAGAAGGTTGAGGCTACCTTGAGAACACCGACGACGGTGAGATCCAGGTTTGATATGAGAAAGAGACTGTGGGAGCAAAGAGGGGAAGCGGCAGCTAGGGCTGTTGAGAAACGAAACGAAAACCCTAATTGTAGATGACGGTGTATTCACTCCGATGTTTATGTCACAGTAAAGAATCAAAGTTGATAATTGTAATCAGTTTTTCACTTCAATCAATACAAGATATTTTAAAATCTGACTGCGTTGTTGATGTAATAATAAATTTTATAATAGATCGTCAAAGGATTGACTTCTATATTTGACCATTTATATAAAAAAATATATATTAAGTGTCACTTAATAATTGAATTGTAAATTCATCAATTAACATTTAATTTTAAAATAATATTAATTACTAATTATATTGTTAATGTATCATTCGCTAAGTGTATCTTTAATTGTAATGTTAATAAAAAATCATAAGAAATCACACTTAATGAAAAGTCATACTCTCTTTATGATATTATCAATAAAATTTCTTGTTACATCAACATAACAATATCTAAGACTTAGATGCATCGTAGTAAAAAAATTAAATGTAATACCAAATTTGCTTATATAGTATGAATTTTTCTTGACATTGACAATATCATTGGAGATTATCTAATTGATGAATTCACTAAAAAATATTATTATTTATCTATATATGTTAAATCAGTATGTCAAAAATGATATCAAAATATGACATTGATAAGAATTCATCAACATGGCATTACCTCATAACATTTATATTGAAGATAAAAATTTAATGACACTATTTATTTTAATGATGTGTAATAACTTTTTTTGACAGCATTGGAGATATTCTTACGAGTTGACGAAGCAAAATAAAAGGAAAAGACGTAGAAAATTTAGAAGAAAAAATAAACATTATAAAATTTTGGAGAAAAAAGCCAAAAAGATAAACATGAGTGTTATAGTGATCATTGACATGTATTGTAATCAATTTTAAAGCTTGACATTTATATATAATGTGTTTGACATTCCATTAATGTGGTTGACATTCCATTCATTAAGTGTCATTTGACAAAAAAATTATTGACATTCACAGCAACATTGGAGATACTCGTATAGATTTTTACTTGAGAGGAATGCCACTTTTATAGAGGAATGCCACTTACAATTTTTCATTAAAACATTATTTTGAATTTATTAAAACTTTTGTAGATTTTCATTTTAAAAAATAAAAATTAATTTTACTTTTTTTACATGCAATATCACTTATCAATTATTTGTAATACGTCTCACACCTTCACATACAAATTTCATTGTTGTCTTATATTATAACTAGTTTGCACTCATGTTGTGCACGAAATTAAAATTTTCTTATACTTGATTAACCATTAGAAAGATTTATATAATTGTAATAATCGAATTATAATATATAATAAATAAGACATAAGCATTTTATTTCAATTTTTTTAAAAAAAAGACAATAGCAATTAAAGAAAGACAAAAGAATTATACTCTATGCATTGAGGCTAAGAATTATGTTCGAAGCAACTTGGAAAAAAAATATCAACAAACATTGGGTAGAGCTAAACCCTATGTAACAATAAGCAAATTCCATGAGCACATGTTGACGCTCATTCTAAATTAGTTCCCCACATCTTAGTTAATACATATAAAACCATTAACTTTAAATTAATGCAAGAAAAGTGTTATCCCCTAATTCAAAATTATTATAAATCATCTTCTTGTATCATATTCTTAGTGCACTTTGTATCTTCTTTACAATACCGTACTCCTCATTTTCAATAGCTATTATTGTGGTAAGACAAACATATGCATCAACTAATATATCATTATAATGATAGATATGACTATTATAAAAAAATCATGAAAAAAAATCTTTGTTAATTAAAAAGTTGTCTCATAACGCCATATTAGACTATGAAGAATAAAATAATAAAAAGCAAACCTGCTAGGGACCAAAAATAATAGTATGCACATACAATTATTTAACAAATGGAGGCACTATAAAATAAAATAGGATCAATTAACTAAGAATAAAATAAAAATTCGTATATAGCTTTTCCCCACTAGTAAATTATTGGAAGAGTATAAAAATTAATTAATAAAGATTTAAATGATTAGTAAAGAGGCTTAAATACTAACCATTTTGGAGTAATTTTTATACAATAATATTTAGGCTCAAAGTTTTCAATATTTTTGATTGATTATTATAAAGTGTAGTAAATACAAAATGATATCAAAATTTGTTGATCATATAGAATGATAAGTATTAATTACCTATATAATATTTAAAATATTCTAAATAATATTAATGGATATTGAATGAATTAAATTTAGATTACTAACCATCCTATAGAATGATAATATTGATTTCTTGAAAAGATAATAAATCATTCAATTTGAGTATGGAATGCAGTAAAATTAGCCTCACATAAAATAAGGGTTTAGCATCACTGAAGAATGGTCGTGTTTGTCGTGGTGCAAACCATATATACTAGAAGCCTAAAATGAAAATTGCAATCAAATTGGTAAAGTTATCAACTTTTTTATATTCATCATACTATAAATAAAAATCAATATTATCATTCTCTTATATATTATATACTCATATTTTATAGGACGATTTGAATAATGATAATATGTTTTAATCATCAAAAAAATTTTATATTGAATGATAATCGTAAAATTCTATATGATTTGAATGATAAAAGAAAATTTTTTAAACCAATAAATTTTGTTATTTGATGATTAAAATTTGACTTTGAAATAAAAAACAACATATTAATAAATTGATATAAAAATTTAAAAACGATACTAAAATTAATATAAGTATTAATTACTTATGTAAGAAGTGCTATAAATATATAATGATATCAATACATAGCCTTATCAATATTTCTACATAATTGTTAAATACCACATTAAATCACTAAATACCACATTTTTTGGATCAAAATGTTCCAATATGTTTAACTAATATCCATTAATACCCTTCCACAAAGCTCTACACGAAACTCCCTAAACTTGAAAGAGCAAATTTCACACAAAAATCGGTTTAGCTCACTATTTCACATAGCAAATTCTTAGCAATTTCAAGTCACCGCCACCTTCAAAGATTAATCATAAGTTTCACAAGGTTAGCAAGCTTGCCATCTTGACAGATTCTTACATTTTGTAGCTTTACATTTGAATTTGGTTTCATTTTTCCTGTTTTTTTCATTATTGGAGTTTTTTGTATGTTTAGCGTTTTTTTGTGAAAATTAAAGTCTTATTTGAACAATTGATTGTATGGTATTCATGTTTCGTTACTTTAATTTGGAAGAAACAACATAATGATGCGATTTAATTTCGATTTTTTGGGTTTCATTCGAAACCCAAAACTTATTCTGTTTGATTACGTTTTGTTTTGTTTTGTGACACAATTTTGGTTTATTTTTATTGCATTAGTAATAGGTTTGATATTTCATTGCTTCATCATGGATAATAGCATCGAATCAAAGGCTGATTTTGGATGGATGGCCTTTTTTTTTCCTGGTTCGCATTAGTTTTGTGTATAATGTCGCGACACTCCAATTGGAGTTTTGCATTATGTTCTATGGATGTGCCTCAGTAGATTTGGTGATATGTACACACATGTGAGTTCTGCGTGTAGACTTGCGAATCGCCTCCCAGCATTCTGAATACAATTACACGGATGTCTTTGAAGACATTCGCATAGTTCTACACGAATGTCCATGTTAGATGAATACTAGGTTGCCACGTGTCCATTTTGTTAACATGACATTTAAACCAAAATTAAAATTTATTATATTTCATAATTAAATTTTTTAAAAAATATTTTTTCATTCATTATTTTCAAATTTTTTCGATCAACAAATTTGGATTTTTAAAATTTATTTGTCCTGTTTACTAATAATTTGATATGTATTACGTGACATAAAAAAAACATTCAAATGTTGAATTCTCTATTTATCCATGTTCCTCATTGAAAGATTTACAAATAAAATATGTTTGCATTTATAATTAAAATTTGAAATTTCTAGATATAATTAATAATTTATTAGCAATTATAATTTATTTTTATTTAAAGTTTATTTAAAATTTTATTTAAAGGATAATAATAAAAAATTCTTATCATCAACATGCTTATTATCCTTTAAATAAATTTATTTAAAAACATTTATTGGCTTTCTGATCAGAATTGTTTTTTTATCAATTATGGTTAAGCAAATTATATCTTCCACTAAACTATCCATTATATTTTGAAATTTCAAAAATTAATTTTAAATTCATGCATTTTTTATATTTTTAGAAATGAGAGATAAATAGTTAAATGAAAGTACATATAATAGTATAAGAACATATTAATGAAAATTAAGAAAAATGTATAAAATAATTTTAAAGTTTGTTTTTATAATGAAAAAATTACTCTTAAATAAGTTATCTAAATTGATATTTAGTTAAAGTATGATGACTTTTGTTGCAACTTAGTAAAGTTTGGAACAATTAACGAATGATACATGGCTAGAGATGATGGAGTGACTATTTTTGCCCATTTTTACAAGTAAGATGACAATTCTTGCCACACAAAAAAAGTAAGGTGATTAAAAGTGAGACAATATGAAAGTAAGGTGACCTTTTTTTTTTCATTCACTAAAAAAAAGTGTACAAAAATAGGAACCCACTATATTTTAAAATACAAGAAATGGAACCCCTTGAAATTAAATAAATAGACAATTGAATTAGAAAAAAAATACTTTTATACTATTTTTTTTCTTCAACACATGAGACTCCTGCCTTATTAAAAACAAAAGAAACTCTTCAAGATGCACTCCAACCCTTGCAAGGAGTGAAATTGGAAGGACATTCTTCTACAACTCCAACCAATTGTTTTGTCTCATTTAAGTGCGTCATTTTTTTTATTTATATTTCTTAAATATTGCATTTCTTAACTTGTGTTTTTAAAATTCTGATATTCTATTAAACTATTCAAGCCCTAATTTTATGCTTAATTTAGATAATTAAATTTTGAAACTTGAAATTTATGACATATAGAACTTAAGGACAATAATAATGAATTTCATTGCAATTACAAAGTTGTATTTTTTATATAAAAAAAATTGGGGTTGGAATAGAAAAATATATATATATTTATTCTAACATTATGGATTTATAATTCTTAATTTATGCTTGTAAGTGGATTTATGCAATTTTTTTTGTGGTTTATTACAATATTTGTAATTTATTGTTTCTAATTTCTTTATTAGTGAATTATGTTGACTAGTGCTTGAATATCAATTTGTACATTTAAAGCATTTAAAGATAAAAAAGAACTATCAAATGGTCTAGAAATTTGATTAAATAACTCATTTTTGCCTAAGTATAATTATTTATATAGTTTCTCAATTGTTAAGTGAATTTATGTAATTATTTTGTTGTTTGCTACAATTCTTGTAATTTATTGTTTCTAATTTCTCTATTAGAAAATTATGTTGACTAGTGCTTGAATATCAATATGTACATTTAAAACTAAAAAATAACTATCAAATGGTCTAAAAATTTGGGAAACATCCTGGATTTTGTCCTCAAACATTTATTTTTTCACAACATTGGTCTTTATTCTTTTATTTTACCAAGTTTCGTCCTCAAATAATTTTAGGAAAAGATTTTCATCATCTCGATCAATTTTTTTTTGGAATTCGGCAAAATTATCTAAATTTTCATTTAAAGTTTTTTTTATTAAGAGGGCAAAATTTGACATTCAGAATGATTGGACAATTTTTTTATTCTTTTCCTTTTTTTGCTGCATCTTGTCTTCTTCATCCTATGCAACATTTGGATAAAACGCTATTGCCAAGCTTAAAACAGAAATTAAAAGCCAAAATGGTAGTGCCAACTCCTTCCCACCACCACCACCAACGCCATTTTGCCTCGCTTCATCATCCTTATTTCCAGGGTCAAGACCAAGAACCCTAACCCAAATATGGATTCTACTCCATTACAGTGCAAAACCCTTTTGCTCTTGGAGTTTTCCACATTTCTAGATATTCCATTCTTTTATTATCTCTTGCTATTCCTCTTCTTATTCTTCTCCACCCATGTCATCGCCCGAAGTGAATGCACCGCACCCACTATTGAATCTTGTATCAACATTGGACTCTCTTTCTTTCCCTTTTTCCAATACATCAACCCAACATCCACCACAACTAAAATAGACACCCGCATAGTACCTTTCAAGAATGAATCCAAAGTCTTCCTGAAATTGGATTTCACCCATCCACACCTATGCTTAAATTTCTTACCCTATCTCATAAAAAACATGGCCTCTCTTAATGGTCATAGTGCATCACGACAACCTTTACACAAATGAATTGGTTCACAAATCAAGCAAAGTAAACGTGGATGCAATTTCCCTAAGATATCACAAGAGAGCATGGAAATTTTTTGCAGGTGGTGGTGGTGTTTAGTATTAGTGATACCGAATTTTGAGGAAAAAAACAAGTGCGGTACTGATCAGATAGTTCTGCGGTGCGAGTAAGGGGTAGTTTAAGATAAGGACAATCATAAGGTTGGTGGTAGGTTGTTTTTCTGATGAAGCAAAGAGCATTGAAATGGATGCTATCAAATTTGGATGGCCATGTCCATTGAATGGGGATAGAGGGATACAACGAAAATGGAGAAAAATGACTTGAGATTAGTTTTTACTAGAGGGAAGAAAGTGAAATTATTTTATTGCCCTTATTTTTTTTATAAAAAATTCCATTCAATTTTGGGCAAAAATTGACCAAAACAATATAAAATTTTTCTCGAAAATTGTTTGACGACGAAAATCGATAAAATAAAATAATAAGGACCAATACTGTGAAAAAATAAATGTTTAAGGATAAAATACGGGATTTTTCCAAAAACTTGATTAAAGAGCTCACTTTTACCTAAGTATAAATATTTATATTGTTTCTCATTTGTTAAGTGGATTTATGTAATTGTTTTTATAATTCTTGTAATTTATTATTTCTAATTTATTTATTAATGAATTATGTTGAAATATTACAAAAAGCAAATTATTTATGAATCTCCTGGTCTTCCTGCTCTTTAATCAACAAGTTTAGTGCATCTGTCATTGTTGAATGATAAGAGTCAATCTAGAGAAGTTGATTTAAATGCTCTTCCACTTGATCATGCAAAAATGCTGAGAATTTAAAGTTATCATCCCAATGTTCGAGATAAAGTTAGAAGAGTATACCTTCAAAAAGGCCATTGTCAATTCCAACATCATAATTTTCAATCAAGAGACATTAGTGGTAGGATGTGTCGATTTAATGTTGTTTCTTTTGATGAGTACAAATATTGGCTAGAATGCAGTATAATAGATGAAACAACGTTTTTTTTTATATTGTTATCTTATCAAGAATGAAATTAAAAACCATGGTGCCTTCGATTATTTTACAAGTGAAGGATTCAAGATTTGGAATAAGAAATAAAGACTCAAACTTCACAATGATGGAATTGCACATAATCTAGTCGTACAAAAATGTTAAAGTTTGACAAAACAAACCTAATCTACCCACTATGCTTTTAATAAACAAATAGAGCAAGCTAAGATTGAGTACAAAATGCATTTGAATTCCTTTGAAGATTTGTGTAAGATTTTTGTTGGGACAATGATTACCTTTTGTGGACATGACGAGCATGAAGATTCAAGTAATAAAGGTATTTTTTTAAAACTTTTACATTATTCACCTAAACTAAATGAAAAAATTTGAAAGTGTTTTATTGAAGAATGCTCTTGAATATCAATGAATGATTGCTCATTCAATTAAAAAAAGATATTGTTTATACTACTGCAAAATTAACGACTAAGGCTATAATTGAAAACCTTGAAGATGATCTTTTTTTGGAATTTTGCTTGATGAGTGTCGTGATGTCTCATGTAAAAACAAATTATGGTAATTTTGCGTTATGTGGATAAAATGAGATTTGCAATGGAGAGATTTATAGGTATTGTGCACATTTGAGATACTTTAACCACTTCACTTTAAAATCATAAACTTGGTATGTCATGAATCCAATGACAAGATTATGATGGAGTTAGTAACATGCGAGGTGGACTTAACGGTTTGAAGACTTTGATTATTAGAAAAACTAAGTTTGCTCACAATATCCATTGCTTCACTCACCAATTGCAATTGACACTTATATTTGTTTCAAAAAATCATTTTGCTATTAATGATTTATTTGATTGGGTTGCTTGTTTGTTAAATGTGATTGGAGGTTCTTGTAACGTTGAGACAAACTTTGAGATCAACAAGTAAAAGTTATTGAATAAACACTAAGTTTTAATGAGCTTTGAACTAGTCAAGGTTTGAACAAAGAAATGAGTATCAAAAGACCTAGTGATACTCGTTGGAGGTCTCACTATGGATCATTCTTGAATGTCATGACAATATTCTCTTCAATTATTAATATGCTTGAAGATATTGAAAGTGATGGCACATATTAAGACTAAATAGCGGAAACATGTAGTTTTTCGAAGGTATTTCAATCTCTTGACATTTTTTTTGCATGCATTTGATGATAGTGATTTTGGAAATTATAAATGAGTTGAATTTAACTTTACAAAAAGAAGGATCAAGAGATTGTACATACTATGTCGCTCGTAAGAGTTTCCAAGAGAGGACCAGAGCAAGTAGGAGATTATGGATGAAACATTTTGCTAAATGTTGTATCTTCATTTTGCAACAAGTATGAAGAAATATATTTTAAAAAGAGTAATCACAAAATTTCTAAAATGAGTAATTTGCATCATTATCAAATGAATTTATTTTATGGGGTCATAGATATGCAACTTCAACAGTTTCAATTAAATGAATATTAAATTGCTTATTTGTATTACTTGCTTGAGTCCACGTAATGCATTTAGTGTATTTGAAGAGAAAAAATTGTTGAGGATGACTGGATTTTATCCGTGTGTATTTGAGTTTTCTGGTGTTGAGCTTGTGTTGAGCTTGTAACACTTAAAAATCTGTTTGAAAATTATATCACATATGTTCTTGAAAATGAAAGGTTTGCTAACTTGAACGGAATATGAAAGATTTGTAATTAAGAGATTTATAGGTATTGTGAATGTTTGAGATACTTCAACCACTTCACTTGAAGAGCATAAACTTAGTATGTCTCGAATTCGACGACAAGGTTATGATGGAGTTAGTAACATTCGAGGTTGGCTTAGTGGTGATTGAGCTAAAAATAAGTGTTATTTTTCCATTCGTATTTGCTTTAGAAACTGACATTGATTTTACCTGTAGTTGCAACAACTGTGAAGCAAGCATTTCGGCAATAAAACTTATAAAAAGTTATTTGCTAAATAAAAACTTATAAGTAGTCGTAGAGAACAATTGTAAGTTTTTTTCTTAACCTAATAATTACACTATCATTGTCATTTTTTCCTTTATATGTGGAAACCACTGAAAAAATTCTTGGATCTGTCACTGCATCTATACCTCAACTCTATTTATTGGCCCAACAAGAAAATATATTCATTCAGGAAACCCTTTTATGGTAGATCTTTTACAAAACATGGTAATCCCAAATTTCTTGTCATATCCAATTACTAACTAGAGTTAATTTTTAAATTAAAGACAAATACTTTTTTCTTCATTTTTGTGAAAAAAAATAAAAAAATAAAGCAAAGTTATCAAAATTTGCAGATAGGGGGTGAGAGAGAGGTGGCAATTGTCAAGATGTAGCTGAGAGAGAGATATATGGAAAAGCTTGTGGCGCTAAAAAGCGAGCGACATGTAGATGGAGAGATAGAGACGATGGTTGATACTTTGATAGCGTTTTGTGTTTTTCATTTTTTACGAATTTTTTTAATAAAAAATACTAAGATTTATTGTTTATTTTTTTTAGAATTGTTTCAAGTTATAGGTTTTACTTTCGATCAATAGACACAGCTTGATTGGTAAGTGGTTTCACATTGTATGTAAAAGATCATGTGCTCGAATAATATTCTCAATAAAATGTCATGTATTAAAAAATGTTTTAACTTCCTGAAATTAATAATAGAAAAACGTTTTAAAGGTTTTTGACTATTTTTCATTTTTATTTTAATAGTTAAACGACTTTGTCTTAATTCTTTATAAAAAAATAATGTATCAATCTTATAAAATAATTACTTGAGCTAAGATAATATGTGTTTCAAGTTAGAAATATCAATTGTGTATACTTTTTTTTTTGGCTTAAACATAAGAAACTTTAATGATTTTTTATAAATGAGAGGAAAAATGATGAAAATAACATTATGGATATTAATAGATATTTAAGAAAGAATTCTATTTTCTTTGGTCAGAATTAAATGTCAAATTTTGACTTAATACAAAAATTAATAAGAGTCTAAAAGAACTTAAGAAATTTACTACCCATCTTTTTCAAAATAAGTATCATTTTATATATTTGCACATATATTAAAAATGTTGAACAATACAAAATTTAATATTAATTTTAAATATGCTTGTAATAAATATTTTAAATCAATATTTTTTAAACTTTTTTCCAAATTAATTAATCTCATTTTATCTCCACTTAAATAGAGATAAAATTGAAAAATATTAATCTTTGATGCTAAAAAGATACATATTGTGAAACAAAAAAAGTTTCAAATTTTTAAATATTTTAAGCAAAACGATATACTTTTTCATTTTGCATTCAAAGTTTTTGTACTTGGAATTGCTCTTCCATTTCTTAAATTTATTATTGAAGTAATATTTTGTATTTTCTCAATTATTGCAACAAATACGATACAAATATTTTTATTTTAATTACATAAACAATTTGGATTATCCAAATATAATATTGATTAGGTTTAAATATTTTTAAAATTTAGTTTTTAATTTATGTATCAATGGCAATGAATCTTGAAATTAATAATAACAATTAAGAATGTGGATATATATATATATATATTACATACACACACATATATATATATATATATACATATTAATTACATAATATGTGTGTATGTAATGAACATAATCGTAGTTTTTTGCTTCTTTGTGTTTGTGAGAATTGAATGAATAATCAAAAGGAACCCAAAAACTAAAAAAAAGAAAGTCATAAGATAAAAAAGATTAGAAGCACAATATATAGGAAAATATATTAAGGAAACTAAAGCTGAAGTTAAAACAAAAAAAAAACCCACAAGAACCATAATATAAAATAAACTAATAATAATAATAATAATAATAGAAAAATATAACAAGAATAAAGAATACCCATAAGTAGGGCTAGGCATTCGGTTTCCAATCTGGTTTTCGGTCATTTCTTGATGAAGACCGAACCAAACCGAATTGCATGTGAAATCGAAAATCAAATGTAATTTTGTTCAGTCTAATTCGGTTCGGTTTGAACCAAAATTCCAACTATCTTAAAAATTAATAGTTTATCTTGGAGTATTAGAATTTAGAAAATAGAAAATTATCAAATTTATTTATCCAATATTAGGTAATTTGATTTTTCGGTTTAGTCCGATATTTAAAATTGAAGACTGATGACCGAACCAAATTAGTTTTATACAACATAGACTGAATTGGATTAGATCGTAAACCAGCAAAACTGAACCGAATTTAAAATTCAATTCGATCCAATCTAAAAATTAGATCTGGACCAAATAATATCCATCTCTACCCATAAGCATTATCTAAATTTGACAATTGAATAGGAATGAGTGCTGAGAAAATCTGTAGAGAATGTGATGTAAAAATTGAAAAGACAGCAATCAAATGGAGAGATAAAAAGAAGAAGAAGAAGAAGAAGATAAGAATAATTGTTGGATGAAGAGAAGCAAGAGGGATTTTTGACCAAAAAGAGAAGCGAATGGAATGATTATTAAGTTTAGGAATGAGTGCGAGTTGGGTTGAAACAGGTCTTGAGCCGTACCTGCTCCAGTATGGAAGAAAAATATCTGTTTTTATTGGGGATGGAGTTGAAAATAAGAGTTTTAACGGGTATGGGGATAGGGATGAAGATATCATTGTATCCAATGGGTACCCATATGTATCCATACCTACTTAATATTCGCTCTATACCCGCATATAATTTTTAATATTTATAAATATGCATAAATCAATATGTATAAATTTGTTATTATATATATACATACGTTATTATTGTTATAAATTTCGTAACACTAAAATAAATATATAGATTTAGTTATATATATAATTGTTTTATATATGTAAATGCTATATAAACTATTATATTTATTCAATTTGCCAAAAAATTCATCAATAGTATTAATTATAATACACTAATTGAGATTGTACTAATAATTTATATATATATATATATATATATATATATTCATTTACTATTAAAATCAAATATTGTGAAGAATACAAATTTTTAATACAAATAATCATAAAAGAACTACTTAAGAACTTTTCTCTTAAAATCAACTAATGAATATCCATGGAAACTATATATTTAGGTGCTTTATGAATTATGATATTTTAGGTGCTAAATTTCTTTATTATTTTATTTATTTATGAAGTCACATTGCTCTATAGAGATGTAAAATAAAAATAATTGTGTTTATAAATAATATATTATTGACAAACAAAATATAATATATTCAAGATTTTCCTCAAAATAAATTACATGTATTCTCCTAAAATATTAAACAACAAAATATACAATGCATATAATATTTAAAAATAAATTACATTTACGATCCCAAAATATTAAAGGCATCATCTATATTTTGCGTAGTTTGCTCACATATTTCATCCAAGTGACTTTTTTTCTATTTCTCTCATAAACTCGCAAATATGGTTGTTTAAAGTACATTTTTCTACTGTATATCTTTCTTGTTTATCTTTGAATTTATTCCATAAACTGCGCATTTCTCTTTCACAAATCCACAAGGATGCATATCAATAGATAATTGTACATCATCGAATGACTTTTTTCTCAATCTATACTTTATAAATTTAATTTTATCTTTTCAATTTCTAGATAAAAATTATAGTGAAACGTATTGTGTATTACAATTCCACCTAGCATATTATAGCAAACTTTTAATCTCTTACCTTTTCTCTTTTTTTGTATAATAACTTTTACCAAGTCCAGATAGACTTTTGAATTCGAACCTTAGCTTCAATATTAATTCTAATATCCTTTGAAATTTCTATTGACATTTGTAACCTCATTCGCTCATGTCCTGTGTAATATATTTTTCTCAAGTAATTAATAGAAAATAATGGATAATATTTTTTTAATTTAAGAAGGTTATTATCCATACTTCTAAAAAAGAATAATTGAGATGAAAAAGAAGAAATGATAACAAATAAAAAGTAATACTTCCTAAGTATCTAATAGGATTGTTTGAAGAAAAGAAGTTTTGAGATTAAAAAAAATCAATCTATTTATAGAAGTAGATGACTAAATATAATAATAAACTATTATTAATATTAATTTCAATATAATGTGATATAAAATACCACTTCAAAATCGAATTCTATATCCATCACCCATAATTCACATTTTGTCTTTTATATTAATTTAAAAAAGGTTAGACAAAATTGGACATTTATACACAAATTTTAAATGAATTAATAATGTTCATGATTTGTCATGTTATATTAAATTCAACATAATTTGAAAAAAAATCAACTCTTGAAAATTAGCTTCCATTCCTATCACCCTATCGACGTGATAGTATTGATATAACATGACAAATAAGGAATAATATTGATTCATTTAAAATTCGTGTATAAATGTCCAATTTTGTCTAACTTTTTTGAAATTAACATAAAAAGACAAAATGTGAATTATGGATGATGGATATAGAATCAGATTTTGAAATGGTATTTTATGTCACATTCTATTGAAATTAATATTAATAATAATAATTGATTATTATATTTAGTCATCTACTTCTATAAATAGATTTATTTTTTCTCAATCTCAAAACTTATTTTCTTCAAACAATCCTATTAAATACTTAGCAAGTACTTCTTTATATCCTTCAATTTCTTCGTCATAACATGAAATATACTTCATCAAAAAAGAAATGAAGGCACGTCAGTACCACAAAAGGAAGACACATTAATATTACTGAAAGAAAGAAGACACATCTACACCACTAATGAAATATCTACATGCATCCATGTACCCATCCCTTATTAATATACATCACTATTTCTCATTACTTATAGTGTTGAGAAGCAATAGTGTACAAAAAATTCGATTTCTTATTTTAGTGACAATAATTTTTTCTAAAAAGTTTAAGTAATATGAAACGTAATTCTCGTTACTAGTAGATGCGATAAACAAGCATGTCGTTCACTAACTTAGCTTGTTTGAATATCTCTCATAAAGGGCTATAGTAGAAATATTTTCAAAATTGAAATCATTTCGAGAAAATAATCTACAATTATAGAAGTCATTAATAATATTGAATGATTTGTGGCAAAAAAAAAAATTGAATAATTTGTGGCAAAAAAAGATATTGAATAATTTAGGGACTAAGGCAATAATTAGTATTATTATTTATTTATTTATGCAAATATAGACAGAAGATTTAGCTGTTAGTTCCAGAAATAGAACTCGGACAAGGTCCTCCACCTTCACTTGTATTGGAATTCCAGTAGAAAAGGAAAAATCTTTCTCCTCTATCTCTGAAAGCCTGCCGGCGACCAAACTCTCCTATTCTTTCTTTTTCTTTTTTTTTTTGTTTCTTTCCGTTGTACCTCCGGTTAATCTTGATCATTTGCTTCAATGCCCGCCAGCGACGCCTTCGAAGGTAGTATATACATGCATATTTGTTGATACTTTTTTTTTTTTTTTGGAGTTTTTTCCTTTACGAAGCTTTCTGGGAGTAAAAGTTTCAAATGATCCTGGCTATTTATATATTTTTTTGTATGATGTGAAGCAGCACTACAAATTAAGACGTTTGATTAAAGGATTGTTTATGGCAGTGCTATTATTCTAGATATGGAACTGATATTTTTTTCTTTTTTAGTTTCTGGGTTGAGCTAAAAATGAGAAATTGTAAGTTTTCTTTGGATAAATTTTGGGGTTTTGGTTTTGAATTCGTCCTCTCTAGAGTTCTTGCTTCTGAATTGCTGACTGCTTCGATGTTTTGCGCTCATTTGGGTCTCGGTTTTTGGGATGTCTGGGGTAACAGTTGAAGGGTTTCACCAGGATGGTTCAGTTAAGGTAATTTTTTATTTTTTATTTTGGAGCTTCTTTACCCCAAAAAAATCAGGTTTTGGTGAAAATTTTATGCAGATTTTCATCAAATAGTTCAAACTTTTGGGTATTACCACATATCTTATCCCGTGGATGTCCAAGGTAGCGGAAAGTTGAAGTTTGAGCTGAACATGAGATTTTTCTTGTAAATTACCTTTGATGATGACGAAAACTTTTGCACTTTAAGCTCTTGAAGTAAGAAAGATTTGAATACTTATCCAAAAGTGTAATTGTCGCTCTCCTTCTTGAATTCATTGAGATTTCGTGAGATTGTTATTTGATCATGGATAATCAAAGTAGTTCCTGGGCTGTAAATGTGGAAGAGCATCCAAGCTTTCATGGAGTGATAGAAAAACAGTTGAGTTTTTGGGGTGGAGTAATGGAGAAACCATAGAGTTTTTGGGGATTAATGGAAAAGCAGAAGACCTTTAGGTTAGCAATGGAGAGGCAGCCAAGCTTTGTTGGTGAAAAGAAACATAGTGAAGATTTTCCTGGAAAAGAGGGACTTCCCACTTCATCTTACTGCATGGGCTGGGAATTTGACAAAGGTGAGGGAAATACTTGGAAATTTGATGAGAATGTTGTAAGGGAGTTGCTATCTAAGCAGAATTAGGATGGTGAAACTGCTTTGTATGTTGCTGCTGAGAATGGCCATGCCCTTAAAACATATAGATGTAGAAATTGCCTTAATAGTGGGCAATAATGGTTATGATCCATTCCACGTAGCTGTGGAGCAAGGCAATATTGGTGATTGTTTCCTTTTCTTTCTGTGTGTTTAAAAAGTTCTATATTGGATGTTTACGCTGTCTCATGGTATGAAAAGCCATTGAAATACTGGATTTGGAGAATATTGTTTTCTATTTGGTGTTCATTTGCTTTGAACTGGTTTCTCTTTAGAGCAGGTGTCCCATAGCTTCCTATGCAATAGGTACTTTTGGGGTTTGCATTCCTGTTAAATCCCCAAATAGTATCATCAATAATGTCCATCAATACTACAGTTCCAACTTATGCTCTATTAATAGTGGAATTTTCACATCTATGTGGAATATTGCCTGATTTTCTGTCCACAAGAACTTCATTCCAGCATTTGATTCATGATTTCTCTTGGTGTCGTAGATGTTCCTAGAGAAGGCTTTAGGCTAATGAATGTGCCATTTTGGTTTATAGCCTTTTTGTCCTTTCAAAGGGAAAACCATGGGATAAGCAAACATATCCACTTTTCAGGTGTTTACTCCACTAATTCTATTTTCTTTTTCTTTGAAAAAGATAACTTGAATGATTGAATCTCCCCTCATGTTGATTAAATAGCATAGATGCATTCCCTAGGAATGTGTTTGGATGAGGTATTTTCAAATTCCTAAGATATTTGAAAATAAAGCAATTTTAAATGACACATTTCAAAAGTCCAGAATTTAAAATTACTTGTTTTTAATTTTAAATAAGTGAAAGTTGTAGATCATCCAGAAGAAAAGAAGAAGAGATAAATAGAGTGTTTATCCAATTTCAATACTGGAATGTTAAAAAGACACCTATTTAGGTGGTTTTTGAATGAGAGATTTCATGGCTCTGAAAACCCGTCTTAAAAAGTCAAATTTTTTTTTAAAATCCATTCATTAGATTATCCAAACAAGGATTTTATTATCGAGATATTTCAAAATCTGGATTAAAATGAATACCCTCCTTAAAAGTCTTCATCCAAACACACTGTGGTAGTAATTCCACCACCTTTTATCCTTTTTACCTGATGTTATACATTGATTATGGAAAGAACCAGGCTCCGAGTTTGGCTTATTGGGCTGCTTTGGGATTTTGTAAAAATTATACATGTGCTTCTGCCGTATCCTGCTGGAACTTGTGTATGCGCTTAGCATATAGTCTGTTGGGACTTTTAGCTGACTAGCTATTGACATGACAGCTGATTTATGCAGTGGTAGTTTTCAAGTTGTGATGATTTTTCCTTGCAAAATTGTCCCTTTTATTGTTGGATTCCCTTAGCATACAGTCGTCAGGACTTTTAGGCAGATATATATTGTAATGACTCCTGTTTGTGCAATGGTATTTCGCAAGTTGTGATGATGCATCATACGACTGTCAATTAAATGAAAGTAAACTATGAAACATCCATGTTTACGAGAAAATTCAAGTAGTATAAGTAAGCTGTATTTGCCGTCGAATGAATTTTTTTACAAATTGTCCCTTTTGTGCATAGAACTATTGAAAACAAAACCCTTGAAGCCTTTATCTTCCACCTATATTAACTTCTCTAGAAAGATCATGCTGTTCTTTTGTTTCTTTGTAATTGCATTTTCAGACAGTTGTTGAAGCTGCCATTCCTTCTTCCTCTTTCCAAAGAAAATGTTTATTTCTTTTTTACCATGTTGTGAAAGAGAATCTATATTTCTTATGCTTCTTGATGGGTTTGTAATAAGAATTCAGTAAAATCAATGGCATCCTACTAAAATAGTAAGCCTTTGCTACCTCTATAACTCTGTTGGTTTGAGCAATGAATGCATTAAAATTATATGACTTGGCATAGTTTAAGTGATCTTAAGTGGAGCTGGTAAGATGAAGTGTCGTAATCTGTGGTGTCTTTGATGTTGTTACATGCTTGCATGTCTTACCCAGATTTCTTCTAACTCCATTTGGGAAGGGCATTGCAGAGGTACTGATAGAACACTAGAGTTTTTTCCTAAACCTCGCATGACTCCAGATTCATTCAATTCCACTGCCTTACACTCTGCTGCTGCTATGTAGTTAATCTGCATCTAGATAATGATTATGACCTTCCTAAGGTACCTTGGAAGAACGTAAAAAGTTGCTCCACATGACAGCGAGAATGGGGCATTTGGAAGTTCTGAAATCACTTCTAAGTAAGGATCCTAGCATTGGTTTCAGGACTGATGGTTAAGGTCAAACAGCACTGCACATGGCTGAACTAAAAATAAATCAAAACAGTTTCTTAGCATGATATGGTAATTGATAGAGTATGACATTTTAAGAACCCTCTAGAGGGGAAGAGGGATTGGGATGGTTGTTGTTGGAATACTACCAATTCAGTTTTATGTTAAAAAAGATGACAATTACTGCTACTGTCATTATTCCTTCACTTGTCCTGATTTCGTGAACTCATTGAAGTTGAAATGTGCATATCTATTTTTCTTGCAGGACTTTGTAATAAAAGAAATATTCATCTAATTAGGGATGGATTCCCATTCATGAATTGGTTATTTTTCATCATTTTGTGGTTTTAATGTTGCAGGTGTCTCGAATTGTTATGTATTTAAGAGCCGCCTGCAAGAGTTTGCTCAGAAAGTGGGACTTCCCACTCCTGTATATGAAACTACAAAAGAAGGACCTTCTCATGAACCCACATTTAGATCAACAGTAATTGTGAATAATGAGAGACATGATTCTCTTCCTGGATTCTTTAATCGAAAAGCAGCAGAACAATCAGCTGCAGAAGTTGCTCTCTTGCAACTTGCTCACAAAGGGGAAGTGGCAGATGGCATTTCTCAACCGGTGGTAATGTCACTTATCTTCCAACTTTGCCCATTTTCTTCTCTTAATTTTTTCCTAAAATTTTAATTTCTAACGTGTAGATACATGTAATACTCTGGTTAGTTTTAACAGAGTCATAAATATACATCAGTATGATATCTTTGATTGCTTCCTTTCAGTACAATCAATTTTGATGGCTTCCTTTTTTATGCAACATTCAATAAAAAAAAAAGAAGAAAAATATTGTTGACAGTAAGAGTAGAAACATCTGAGCTTTCTTGAACTTAGACAATTTCAAACATGCTTGCTCTGAGCTTCTGATAACTTCTATATTCTGTATTTCAGCATGAAACAGGTCTGTGCAAGAATTTATTGCAAGAATATGCGCAGAAGATGAACTATGCAATTCCTTTGTACGAGTGCCGAAGGGATGAGACTCCTGGCAGAGTAGTTACATTTTCATGTACGGTTGATGTTGGAGGTATCAAGTACATTGGAGCTGCAGCAAGAACAAAAAAGGAAGCAGAGATCAAAGCTGCCAGGACAGCCTTGCTGGCCATCCAGACTACTGCTGCTGCTTCTGAGTCTAATCTTTGTGACAATTCCATATACACTGTTGTTCCAATTAAGAAGAAAGTGACAGAGTTGATTCCCAACTCTCAGGAGACTGCAGCTTTACTGAAACCAAAGAAAGGGCGTTTCAAAAAGAAATCAAGGAAGAGAAAACATGCTTCAGATGGATCTAACTCTGTTCAAAGTAAAAACAATGGTAGCCTGGAGGTTGATCATGAGGGGCCAGTGATGGATATTGCTAAAGCCAATGGATTCCAGGCAAGTCATTTGGAAATTTCTCCTCCAGAACCAACAAGGGATTCTCTGGATTTAGGCTTTGTCAATGAAAATGTTGAAATTGCTCTGATCCCCTGCAATAACAGGGATATTAATTTGGTGACCAATTCTTTTAATGATGAAGATGGTTTGAGTGCTTTGGTTAAAGAAGTGAATGAGACTCCTGGAGTTGGGCAGGTGTCTTTACAAGTAAATAGCTCTAATTAGGTCTACAGACTAACATGAACCAGCTTGAAGCAAGGAATATGGAGCATATTGTTGAGATGTTTAATAATATGGAGGCTAAATACTTATTGACTCGTTGAATTGTGATTTTGCAGTTAGGGAACATTGTGAGAAAGGAATAGATTGTCAGGATATATGGAAACAATTCTGAGTGATTATTTAGACCATTAATTTATGGGAGATTTCAGCTTACACGGGCTAATTTCAGGTGCACTTTGCCCTAATGTCTATGCTCAATTGAGAGTTATGCTATATGTAAAAGATACTTTGGACATTGATGCAGAAATGACTTTCTGGATTTCAAATTGTCTATTTCTTTGCTAACGTTCTGCTTTGGCTCTGTCTGATGTTTTATGAACAAGAACTTGTAGCCTTTTTCGTCAAGTAGTTCTTTGGATTTTTCTAGTGCTTAGGATATTCTGATAGCCAATCTCCTAATAGAACATTATTAGTCCATTATTTATCCAAATATTGTATTTTCAAACTGTTAAAATTATTTAGTATTGTGCTCCAATGGAATGACTTCCCATGAATATAATAAGTATTGTATTCCAATGGAATGATTTTTGTTGTTACAGTCAAGCAGCAAAGAGCTACAAGCCTACAATGCTTCCAAATCTGTAAAGATATTCAGAGCAGAGAGATTAACAAATACCGAAGAGGGACTTGCTTTTCTACCTCTAAGAATTAAGTAAACTAACGTATGCACTTTTGGGCATGCAGCACATATTACTTAGCTACTTTCGATCCATTAATCAAAACAATTATCGTACAAGATGGAATCTTGTAGGTTTTTTTCTTTTTCTTTATCCATATATATTTGAGTCTCTAACCTTTTTAAGTTTGGTCTTTTATATTGACTTACAAAATTAATAAACTTTTAAAATTAGGCAATGAGATCTATAAACTTTCAAGATTTTGACTAATAAAAGTGCTTTTAAAAAGATCTTGCCAATCAATCTTAAAAGATTATATTGACAAAGTTCATAAACTTTTAAGATTAGATAATAAAATCTATAAATTTTAAAATTTTGATTAATAAAGTACTTTTAAAAAGATCTTGTCAGCCAATTTTAAAAGTTTATAGATTTTATAGGTTAATATAAAATATATGATATTTAAGTATCGAATAGATTTAAACATAGATTAAATAGATGGAATGGATTTTCCTTTTTTTAGATAAGAATGATTAGAGGAGATTTGGGAAAGGTCATAATTTATAAACGCATAAGTGTCAATAGCGACATGAGATGTATTTCCTATTAACACGTCACTTACGAAGATAAAATTTCAAACCTCTTGAGACATAGGACATAAATGGTGATGATAATTAAAAATGGAAATAAATGATTGAGATGGGAATAGATATTGCATCTTTTCTCGTTGGGACTCATTCCATCCTCGCTTAAAATTTTTTTAATCATTTTAGTTTGATAAAAAAAAAAGTTAAGACTTTATTTACACTCATTTCCAATTATTATATTTATAGTTATGATTTTAGAAAAATTAAAATTTTAAAAGTAATTTGTGTCAAACAATTGAAAATTTTGATCCATATTATTATTCTATAATTTTACTCAAAATATTTTAATTTTAATTTTTTTAAATACATAAAAATTAAGTAACATATTAAACTAATAAGGATATTCTTAAAATAGTTATAAAGTATTTACTTGTTTTGATATTTTTTAGAGAATGTACATATAATTATTTTTGTGATATATATTGTCATGTTTTAGTTTGTAAAAAATCATTTAAATTATAGATTAGTAATTAGTACTTTTAAAATTACATTTTAGCTTTTAATATTTGTAACTTTTATTTTGCTTAATATTTACAATAAAAAAATTGTAATAAGATCTTAGTTACACCTTTGATAATTATAAAATATTTAATAAATATTATATATGTTCAACTAGTTAAAAGATTATCTTTTATCAAATATGTTTAATTAATTAATTTTTAGAGATGAATTTAAATTTTAAATAGTTTAATTGAGATGTTTGAAAAGGATGGGCCTAATTGAGAAGTTTTAGATATTTTGAGGGCATCTAGACAAACATCTTTTCTTCATCTCTCCCTCCCTCTGGTTTGGTTTTCACTTGCAGAGGAAAGGAGAGAAGGGAAAGATAAACCCCAGAGAATGGCTTCTCTCTACTCTCAGTATCTCTCTCTTTCTTCTCATACTACTTCTTCTTCTTGCTGCTCCATTTCTCTTTACAGTAGGATAAATCCCCTGTTCTTCTCTCGGCGTCATCGTTGTACTTCAACATTTTCCCGCCATGCTTTGCTCTCAAGGCGTAGATACAGGAAGCTCTTCACTGGCAAGTTCTAGTTTGATTATGGGAGAGAGAAAAAATATTTTTTTATTTTAAAGAACTGGAAAATTTTTGTAGAATGAAATAATTTTCTTGGAGATTGTTGAATGTTTTTAGTGATTTTGCTTGTTGCTGGGAATTCTTTTTAAATGGATAACTAAATGGGTTATGAAGAAAAGGTTAACCAGTAATTTATTTTTCAAGAATTGAGTAAACTTTCTTCCACATTGTTAAATGTTTCAATTGATTTTGCTTGTTTTTGAGAATTATCCCGGAAATTGGACGGAATTGTCTCTCAAGAATAAGGAAAGCACTAGTACATGCTATCTTGCTACTGTGCAAAGTCCCTGGGGAACCTTTGTCATGTTTAATGTGTAAAATAGCTGGCTTGAATTTGTCCTGTACCATGATATAATAGCATTGTTTAGGTTATCTTTTCCATTACTTGATGGAGAAAATTGAAATGGACTAGATGGAAGAAGTATTGATAAATCATTATTGGAATTTTTAACCAATTGTGTTGCAAATTTCAGTTGCTGCTGCTGCAGAGAATGGGGGAATATTTACATCACCAGCGATAGCAAAGTCATTTGAGTTTGCAAATGAGGAACGCATATACAAATGGTAAATCTGTCCTGCGTGCTTGTGGAAGTCTTTTCTGCTGCGTGCTTGTGGAAGTATTTTCTACTTTTTGAAATGGCATTGCTACTTTTTTTGGTATAAAATTGATCTATATAAACATTTTATTTCTCTTTGTTTGGTGCTGTATGGCATTGCTAAAATTTTAGCTACGTGCTCTCCTTGTTGAGATATGAAAGGGTTGCATATGTGAAAAGGAATCACTTGCTTAAGAAAAAAGGATGAAGCTCACTGGGAATAATTGCTGATTGACTTTTGCCAAAATAACCCTTTTTTATTTTTATATTCACATTTAAAGATTAAACGACTTGATATGAAAATTTATGTTTGCAGAATTTTATAATTTAGTTCTCAATGAAAATCAACCCGCCAAAGCTCTGAAGCATATACAAGGAGAGGCTTGCATGTTATTTCTCTTGCTTGTCCATGCATTACTTTGGAGACTTTTATTGGGCATTGATATATGTTCTTAATTTGCAACTTGTAAATCTCATTAATTGTGGTAATATATATATATATATATATGTATTCTTAATTTGCAATTCATATAAATTTCATTACTTTGGAGACTTCCTAGATGATTTTTTTTCTTCCATTGGGTGTTATGTAGGAACATGTTCTTTCTTAAGCTTAGAACAATTCATGCCTTTGAAATTACTTAATTATATGTTACTCAAACTTATTCACGACTGAGCTTGTGGTTATATCAGGTGGGAGACGCAAGGATTTTTCAAGCCAAGTTTTGATAGGGGAAGTGATCCTTTTGTAGTTTCAATGCCACCACCTAATGTTACTGGTTCTTTACACATGGGACATGCCATGTTCGTCACACTTGAGGTTGGACAAGGATGTGCATTGAATTGATTTTGCTTCTGTTTCATCAGTTCCCTTCGGGAGTAATCTCCTGCTACCTTAATTTTTTTCTTTAACTGTTTATTTGTACTTGTTTATCTTTTCAAAGTTTTTAGAAAGGAATAAGTATGGTGTAGAGATAACAGTTTTGAACAACTTTGTCATTTGATAATTGTTTTCTCTAAGAAAACAGATACTAGATAAAATATTTAAAAAGATACTCATATTCTTCTTTCACAATTTAATCAACTTAGGTAATCTGAATCAAAGGGTGCTTTTGTTTACTCAATTCCATCTCTCCTTTCTCAGCTCTTCTAATCTTATTGGTTTCAATCTTATTTAATTCTTTTTGGGGATTTCGGGCAGACAGTCCTCTCTTCTTGTCTGCTTGGTACTCATTTTCTGCCCTGAAGTGATCCTCTTTTGGTATTACTCTTGCAAGACACAATAGTTTTTCTAAATTCTGGTTTACCCATTTCCTTTTTCATGAATTTTAATAGTATTTTTGGTTTTCCATACTGGCATTTTAAATGGTGATTATTTACCTTTAAAGTAATTTTCTTGTTTCAGGATATTATGGTGCGGTACAATCGCATGAAGGGAAGACCTGCTCTTTGGCTACCTGGAACAGATCATGCTGGCATTGCAACACAGGTATATGCTAGATCTGAAAACCTTAGATGTGTTTCTATTTTTCCATGAAGATTTTGTTAGATGAACACCTATTTTTTTGGTCCACTACTTGAATCATATTTATTCTTGCTATCTTGACCAAACTATGCCACTGTCACTCTGCTATTCTGCTGTATCATGTAAATGTGCATTTCACCAATTTGTTGTTCAAGTTTTTTTGCAATTCTAATCAGGCTTATAACTTTCAGTTGGTTGTGGAGAGAATGCTTGCAGCTGAAGGAATAAAAAGGATTGATTTGGGTAGAGAAGAGTTTACAAAAAGAGTATGGGAGTGGAAAGAGAAGTATATCCATCTTCCTCTAAATTGCTCATTGCTTTCTTTCCCTGCAGTGAGTTGCATAAATGTCCTTGCCATGAGAATATTCAAGCACTCATTTTTCTTTGTGTCTCTTGTTCTTTGGGATCTTGGTGGCATTTTTTTATTTGTTGTTTCAAATATATCTATCCATGTATCCTTTTCTTAATGGTGCTGTTAAAATTAAAAGTGTAATGTTAATTTTTTTAAACGGCTTTTTCCAAAAGCACTTGTTTTGAGAAAAAGCACCAATAATTAAGACAGGCTTTGTTAGGTGTAGGAGCTGCTTCTTCATCTCTAGTATCAAATGTTAGGAATAAATTGATGCTTTGTATGCATGTCAAAAATATTTTGCAGGATTTTGTTTTCTTGTTTCCCAAGTGTTGATCAATTAGTAACCTGCATGCTCTTCACTGGTGCTGTGCAGCCTTTCTGAAACTTTGTCAATGTGCTTGTCAACTTTCAGTTTGACTAGCATCTAGTGTAGTGTTAAAGGTCCGGTTGAAGAGATCTTTTCTTATTTAACAGTGTTTTGGTACAGATGAATGGATGTTGGCTATTGAAAGTACCTTTGGTTGAAATACCTGAATATTTCTGTCTTCACGGTATTGATAATGTCTGCCTATGGTACATCTGCCAAATTATGGCTGCAAAGCATTATGCTAATAATGTTTTTTCTAAGAATTAGTGCTTGGCTCACTGTCCACTCCTTTCTTTTTTGGGTTGTTTTCCCAGTGTATCCTTATTTCCCTTGTTACTTTCAGGTATGGTGGAACTATTACTAATCAGATTAAAAGACTTGGTGCTTCTTGTGATTGGAGCAGAGAACACTTTACCCTTGATGCACAACTGAGCAGTAAGACAACTTTCATGAAGAAAACCTCCAATCATCTATGAGTGCTAGATGTACTACTAAGATGATGCAGTTATCATTTAGGATGGTGCATTAGGTTATTGTTCAATATGTTTTTCATGAGCACTTACATTTTTTTTCTTCATAGTTGTTGGTGGATATTAATTATGCTTGTCTAAGTTCATACTTTAAATTATTCCAGGAGCTGTAGTGGAGGCATTTGTTAGGCTTCATGAGAAAGGCCTTATCTATCAAGGTATGAGCTGCTATACTTTCAATTTGTTTGTGTCATTCTTGATTATGTATTATTCCTGATGCTAGTTTTCTCCTGGAAGATAATCTCAATACTTGGGGGGTGTCAAGTTTTGAAGTCTTGGATGGCCCTGCAAAAGAGTTTTAGGTGTTAACTTGTTACTATTTTGCAGTTTCTGAATTGTTTTTGTTAAAAAAAAAAAAACTACAGAATAGTTGGATGCATGGATGAAAAATTGCAAATTGGGTCCATGATACTCGAAGCTGAATTTCCTAAATATTCAGGAACGAATTATGGCACTCATTCAGTTAGTGATAGTGGACAAATCATAATCTTATAAGTCCGCATGTGCTACAAGCTTTGGTCGTGATCTTTTGTTGTTCTCCAGGTGTTATAGGAATATGATAAATAAATTATATTCGCAGGTTCATACATGGTCAACTGGTCTCCAAATTTGCAGACTGCAGTTTCTGACTTGGTATGTGTAGTTTAATGGTTACCTGTCATTCCCTGCCGCTCTTTGATGTTCACCACTAGTCTATATCAAGTTCTTGGCATTTCTAGGAAGTAGAATATTCTGAAGAACCTGGTGCTCTATATTACATCAAGTACCGTGTTGCTGGAGGTTCAAGGTGATTGTAAGCATTTCTCTTAATATTTTTGCCATGATACTCATTGAATTGAACTCACTATCATTTTTTAAGTCGCCTTGAAACATCAATGTCATTCATATGTTTCAGCATTCTAACATGTCTCATTAAGCATGTGACTTATGTTGACTTTGGTGGAAAAACTAGGATTTAGTGATTGGGAAGAGCAAACTCATTACAAACATAAATTGTTGGACAAATCTTTAGATATAATCTTACCAAGGAAAAAGTTAATTTTCTAACAGCTGAAGAATTTAACTGTTTCCATTGATTAAACTACAAGTTAACAATTTAGGTGGCTGCTTCACCTACCTCTTCATCTTTGCTACTTTGATACTTTTTCTCTCTTAATAAATAATTTTTACTTTTACATACTGTAGTATGCTTCCCTTTTGCTGGTTAACTAATGGTTGGTGGTGAGCATTGTTCCCTTATCCTTTGTCATCTCTGATAATTGTTTTCTCTTTTAAAAGTTTATACTATTACAGAGGAGTGTAATATATACTTTGTGAGCATGTAATAATTTAGAGATAGTATTCTATGTTTTTGCTGCTTAAATTGAGTGTTAGTGATAAGTTGTTATTTGCTCATCTATTTGGAAACTAATTATTCTCTCTTGCAGGGATGACTATCTGACAATTGCAACCACACGTCCAGAGACTTTGTTTGGTGACACTGCCATTGCAGTGAATCCTGCGGTATGCTTTTCTTTTTGGCTGTGAACAATTTCTAGGTGCTACCAACTTTTCCTTAGGAACAGCATATGAGTAGTTGAAAGGGCATGCTGTCATAACTTTCTCAATCATCGTGAATTATGTGCATCATAACTACTTCAACCTATGGTTTATCTTTCTCTTTTGGTTGTAATTGCTAATTGGGGCACTTTGTTGTTCATAAATCTCGCAATATTACTTTGTACGGTTTTCTTTAGCAATCTATTGCTTGAAATGACTGTTTTTTTCCTGTCCTTTTTCTCTTTTGTTTCTTCTTCTTCTTCTTCTTCTTCTTCTTCTTCTTCTTCTTCTTCTATGTGTGTGTGTGTGTTTCCTCTTGTTCTTCATTGTTTCAGGATGAACGTTATGCTAAGTACATCGGAAAGCTGGCTATTGTGCCTTTGACATTTGGCCGGCATGTGCCTATTATCTCGGACAAGGTAGAATTACATATCTTCTGTTTATTTTTTCCCAAAATGATGGGAAAAGTTTTATGGCACTGAATTTTAAGGCAAAAGCTTGAACCTGATACAAATTGTATTAGGTGGTATTCCTGCAATATTTGCAACATAATGTTATACATTTGACCTCAACCTTTTGTCCATATTAAATTGCACAGTTTTTTGGTTTACTCTAACGCTGTATTAATTGATTGCCTCATCCTCTTTACATTTTTTTCTTTTTAACATTTCCATTCTTCTGTTGAACTCAATTTTTTGACTGGTCAATATTCCTTTGTTTCTATAGAATGAACATTTTCATGCTTTTGGACTAAGATAGTTGATTCTGTTAAGAGTGTAGAAATAAATAACTTCCCTCTCTATTAGGTTAAATGATTAGATATGTTGGTATTTGGTAATTATTAGATAGCCTAACATAGATTAGGTGTTAAATAGCCTAACATAGATTAGGAAACATATTTTCATGTTTTATGGAGTTTGTCTAGTCTATATATATATATATATATATGTAACCAATTGTTCATAATACAACATAAGGAAATTCCTTCCTCTCTTTGTCCTAGAACTTTGTTTTCATGGTATCAGAGCTTCTTACGCTTCTTTTATGAGTTTGAGAAATTAGAAATTTCTGGTTAAATTATGTTCTAAGTTTCTTGAGAGACTTAGGTTGCCAAAGTTCGATTCTTCATTTTCGAAGTATATTGTTGAACAGTAACTATCCAAACAGTATGCTTTGTCGGAACAGTACATAATCGCTTAAACAGTACATGTTGTCGGGATAGTGATTGACTGCTGGAACAATACCCTCTGCTCAGAATTTTCTCCAGTTTGTTGCAGTTTGCTCGTCTCGACCTTTGCAGTTTGTTTTGTACTTGTTTCTGAGTCAACATCAGCGAAATGTTGAACCCTGTTAGTTACTAGTTTGATTTTTCCTTTGGAATTTTGGATAGCCTTTGATTTTCTTGTTTGGGATGTTATTGATAAGATATGATTTAGAAAAAGTATGTTGTAATATCTGCAGAGGAGTATACTAGATTGACTAAGCTTCAATAACATCAATTTAATCTTGTTAACGTCATTGCTGAGCAAGTCATATAAATATATGCCTTCTATTACTTTAGTTGATGGTTCAACCTCTTGTGTTACTGTATCTGACACCATTAATCCCACACCATCACTTTCATTGTCATATGTTTTTAGTCTCCTTCAATTGTCCTTTAATTTAATTTCCATCAGTAAACTAACTAGTAATCTTAATTGTTGTGTTTCATTGTTCCCTGATTATTGCTTGTTTAAAGATCTCGTGATGAATAAGATTATTGATAAGGGACATGAGTTTTGAGGCCTCTGCATCCTTGATACACAAATACAACAATCTCTAGCTTGTACTGGAGTTGTTAATCCATTTGAAGCACATTGTGGGCTTGGTCATCCTTCTCTTCTTATGTTTAAGAAACTGTCTTCATTTTTCTAGTTTGTCTTCTTTCGATTGTGAGTCTTGTCAGTTTGCTAAACATCATTGCTTAACCTCTAGTCCAAGAGTCAATTAACGAGCAACTGCTCCTTTTGATATTTGGTTGTATTTACTTTGCTCGGGATGTCCGTCCTCAAATTACCAAACTGGATCATAAATATTTAAAGTGTATCTTTCTTGGTTATTCTTGTGTACAAAAGGACTATAGGCGTTATTACCCTAGTCTTAACAACTAGCTACCTTGTGCCAACTGATGTCATATTTTTGGAACATACACAATTTTCTTCATCTTTAGGTTCTACTAGTCAAGGGGAGGAGGATGACTTGCTCATTTATCATGTTATCAAATCCTATGATCCTCCTCCTTTAGCTTCTGTTAGGCCTCCTATAACATAAATATATTTCCGACGAAAGTAATTTGTTCTTGAGTCAGATCTAGTTCCAGTTCCTAAGCCTACTACTGCATTTGTTCCAAATCCTTCATCTCCATGTCCCGATGCCATAACTTCTTCATCATCGGATTTGATCCTTAGTGATGATCTACCCATTGATCTACTTATTATAGCTGACGTACTGCTATGATTGAGGAGATTAATGCTTTAGATGCCAATGGTACTTGGACCTTGGAAGAAAGATTGTTGGATATAAATGGGTGTTTGCAGTAAAGTTAATCCTGATGGCTTTGTTGCTCGCTTGAAAGCCCGCCTTAGCATATTGCTATGATTGAGGAGATTAATGCATTGGATGCCAATGGTACTTGGACCTTGGAACATTTACTTGTAGGAAGTAAGACTATTGGATGTAAATGGGTGTTTGTAGTTAAAGTTTATCCTGATGGCTTTGTTGCTCGCTTGAAAGCCCGCCTTGTTGCAATACACTCAGACACATGGAGTGAATTATTTTGACACATTTTCTCCTGTTATTAAACTTACATATGTGAGGCTCTTTATTTCTATGGCCTACTCATCATTGGCCTTTGCATCAGTTAGATGCAAAGAATGCTTTTCTTCACAGTGATCTTCAGGAGGAAGTCTATATGGAACAACCACCTGATTTTATTGCTCAGGGGGAATATGGGAAAGTACGCCGTTTTCGTAAATTTTTATATGACTTGAAATAAAGTCCCCGTGCTTGGTTTGGTAAGTTTATTCAAGTTGTTGAGACGTTTGGCATGCAGAGAAGTAAGTCTAATTACTTTGTCTTCTACAAAAGATCAGGTGGAGACGTTATCCTATTAGTTGTGTATGTGGATAATTGTAATTATTGATAGTGACTCTATAGGGATTTCATTTCTTA